>JAODKC010000130.1:4554721-4568970 GCA_026777985.1 Mormyrops attenuatus | reverse complement strand
CTGAAGCTCCTGATGCATAGATGCTTTCGGTTGGCGCAGTGCGGTATGCCGAATTGGGCCCACAAGCCTCTGTTAGCAACGTGTGGCTACACTAATGGCCGGAGATGGGCTCTGTAATGGAAGGCAATAGCCACAATCATCTTGGCAGATAGCGGCAGTTATAATAGGACAGTGCCAGCAGTAATGGTAGCTTCAGTGATCCCAAGGGGCCCTCGTGAGAACTGAGGGACGGGGCCATCCTGGCAGACGGCTGTAATTATCAGAGGCAGCCGTTTTAGGTCTAAGGTGACCGCTGATGGGGAGACTTTGCTTGTACCCCCTCAGAGACTGAGCTGGTTAATAGCCTGATTCTTTGTTTCCACGTTCCTTAAACCAGTGGTTCTCAGGACCCATGTTTTTCCTTAGCCATAAGCAATTTTTAAAAAATTTTGAACCAAATTTATTATTCTATATTATTCACAAGTAATAATATACAAACAATATATACACAAACAAATAATATAGTTATAGATCCAAGGGGGGAGGGGTGTTGGGTGTTGGTGGTACATTTTTAATTTTTTTATTTATCATTTTTAGAACATATACTCCACGACTCCTGTGACCAACTTTTGGATCACGAGCCATTGGTTGAGAAAACAGTGACTTAGACTAGTTACCATATGATCCTTTGTTGTAGGATGTCATTCCATCCTGTTTGTCGTAGCTTGAGTGGTGGCTTTCAGCTCCTCTGTTTTGTCCAGTCATCCCGAACCCAAACTCGACAAAGATGCTGACCTCTGATTGGATGGCTGTTGAACTGATGCGTGTTCCACTCCCTTATTGGCTGCAGAGCCCTGCCCGTCCCTTCTGCTCCAGAAGCACATGGCCGAGCTCCTCAGCCAGGATAAGGACATGGCGGCTAGCTTCCTGAACAGCGTGCTCAATCAGCTCAACTGGGCCTTCTCGGAGTTCATTGGCATGATTCAGGAGGTAAGTCGGCCAGTAGGGGGTGATGTTGAGAGAGGTTAGGCTTTTCAAATCAGGTACGTATATATAGGGCAGAGCGATTCTCGAGGACCTTGCAGCTTTAACTGTGTTTAAAGGTTCTTTTTGTTTTGCATTTAAGATAGCTGATGAGTGGTTTCTTCTGACAGGCTTGTATTCTCTGTGTATAAGTCATTAAATTAAGCCCACTGCTGTTTATTTGAGATGCCTTTGGCTGTCCCACTTTCCCTTTGTGGTCCCACTTTCCCTTTGTGGTAAAAATCTGTAACTTTTACCTTTGTTGGGACATTTTTTTCCGGTCCCCATAAGGATATCAATTTTACAAAAATCCACAAATACAAGTAAAAAAACTAAAATAGCCAAATGTGTTGTATTTTGTTTGGTTACTTATGGTTGAGGTTAGGGCTGGGTAGGGGTTAAGGTTGTCACAGTTGTGATTAGGGTTATGCCCATAGAAATGAATGAAGAGTCCCCATAAAGGTATGAGTATAAACATGTGTACATCTGTGTGTGTGTGTGTGTGTGTGTGTGTGTGTGTGTGTGTGTGTGTGGCCAGGTGATAATAGTCAGGAGGCACTGGGCAGTAGGCTGATGCATCTTGTCTGATCTCTTGTGGTTGGTAGCGGCTCCCTCCCGCCGTCGTCTGCTGAGAAGAGACTAAGAAAAAACTGAACCTAGCCAACAGGGCCAATTTATTCCCACAAGGTTCTGTGGCCTCGTTCTGTCCCTAATTTCATGAGCGACATGCTCTCTGGGCTCTAGCCAGCTTTAACATCCCTGCATCCGGCCCGATGGAGAGAGGTGGGATACAGAAACTCAGTTTCTTGGAAACTCTGATCTATTTTAGAAATTCATTCGAGCCCTTGGGTTTTTTTTTTTTTTTAGAATTAGAATTTTAAAATATCACCCGCAGCAATTTCCCGTTTGCATTTGCCTGAATATACTTTTTCCCATATCTCTTAAAGGTGAGGTTTTTGATAATTCTCTCTTTGAAAGTTGCTTACTTGTGGCTGGTGTCGGGTCAAGTGTGCTTTATTGTCATGACATTTATATACAAGCATACAGTGGCTTGAGATATGGTTTCCCCGGGAGCACAGGGTAACACACAGACAGCAAGTGACAAAGGAAGGTTTCAAAATAATTTACAAACTTTGTGAGACATGGGGGGCTTGATTTCAGTGATATAGACAGATATATCAGGATTGCAATTGGAGACCCCTGATATAGATAGATAGATCAGGATTGGAGTTGGAGTCCACGGATATATATAGATAGATCAGGATTGCAGTTGGAGACCACGTGTATATATATATAGATAGACGGTGCCTTAGTGTGTGTGTAAATAATAATAATAATAATTATAATAATAATAATAATAATAATAATAATAATAAATGCCCATCCTGGGTTATTTCCTGCCTGGTACCCATTGTTTCCTGAGATGGGCTCCACACCCCCATGACCCTGCACAGGTAAAGTAGTATAAAAGATGGATGGATGGATGGATGAATGAATGATAATAATATATTTATAGTATATATCTGCCAAGTAGTATTAAAGTGTTGCGGGTAAGGGATTCTATGCCCATGTCTGGAAGGTACTGGGTTTGAATCCTGAGTAATTATATCACTCACAGGGATGACTAAAGCATCTCTTTCTACATGACATAAAATTGTGTTATCATTTGCAGCCAGATATTCAGGGTTACTTAAACTGCTGTTTGATTGCCTAGCTGCCCTTTGTCTTTCGACTTCCTGAAATGTCTCATGTGTGGTCGCAGATCCAGCAGGCAGCCGAGCGGCCGGAGAGGAACTTCGTGGACACCCGGCAGCTGAAGGTGTGTGCCACATGCTTTGACCTGTCAGTGAGCCTCCTCCGCGTGCTGGAGATGACGGTGACCTTGGTGCCTGAGATTTTCTTCGATTGGACCCGCCCCTCGGCTGAGCTGCTCCTCCGCCGATTGGCTCAGGTAAGGGGCCTGGGGGCTTTGGGATTGGCTACTTCCGTGTTTCGCGCAAGCCTGACCAGTAACATTCTACTGGTGCATGATTCATCTCCAAACCTTGTGCTCCTAGGTTTTCGGTGTTCTGTTACTGGGTAAAGCTGCCGTTTTTGTTACAAAGGTCAGGGGATTACTCGTAACTATGGCATCTGCATCCAGAAACATCTGTTGAGGGGTATAGTATTTCGCACAATGGATCTGAGCCATTTCCTCTCTGCCACTGAAAATGTACGGATGTTCATTTATTTATTGAAGTGATTCTCTGAACATATGGCATGATTGATATTTAAGATTAAAATAACACATACGCTCGGTGGGTTAGGCCTCTGTGCCTTTGATCAGAAGGACGTCGATTCGAATCCCGTCCTCAGGAAAATGGTTACTTTGCTGTTGGGCCCTTGAGCAAGGCCATAAACCAGGGTTCCCTAATTCCAGTCCCGGAGGGCCAGAATCCAACACAGTGTGGATTTCCCTATTCAAACACATCTACTAAACCTGGCAGTTAGCTGATTAAGATGTGCTTGAACAAGGATTCTGGCCTTCCGGGACTGGAATTGGGGAACTCTCCCTTAACCATCCGAAGTACCCCTGGGAGGCCTGATAAATGGCTGCGCCTGCACTCAGACCCCAAGCTTCACTGTCACTTGTATGTGTGAGTATGTCTCAAAGGACAGCGAGATGGGACATGTGAACAGAAGTGAATCCAAGCATCCCTCCTTCCAATTTGCATAAATGTTCACCCAGGAAGCACAGGGATGCTCGTAAGTCCATTTCTGGAAATCACTTGGTTACCTTAAAAAAAAAAAAAAAAAAAAAGTAAATGTTGAGCCAAGATTTTGTAACTGGGCTTCACACTTGTTACATCTGACCATAATTTTGACCTGGAATAATGTTCCTGCCTATGTTTTTTCCCTGTACCGGTTTTAATGAGGAACATTTTTGCGTATGGGTCTTTAAATATGCTTAACCGTTGTACTCTAGGCACTTAAAATTGGAATTACCCTTAATGTTGGACACCTGGTCTTCCTTTTGGCAGCAGTAGGGCTGTACAGTGTGCTGTTAGTTGGCAGGGCTGTAAAGGGCTTTTGGAAGGATTCTTTGGATCTGTCTCTTGATCAGGAGGTCTGCTTCGTCTTAATCTGGCGGAAGGTGAATCTGCTGTTGGGGCACAGGGGAGGGTGAGTGTAGGAGATCTGCAGGGTGGAGGGCGACTGCTTGTGAGTATGTGCCCTGTAGTTACAGCAGATCCTCAGGTAGGGATACAGGTGCACTGGTGACATCATGGACACTAGAGGGTTCCTGAGGTAATGTGCCGTATTCCATCAACGCTGCTAAAAAGATTAAAGGCTTATAGCTTCACTCCATCCCTTGCCTGTTTACTTTCTTCACTTCATGGTTCAATTGGTTCTGGTGACTTTGTTGTCATTAGTAATTTATGCCAATTAGCATGGCTATGGAACACCTCTCCATGAAGTTCTTTGACCTCCTTTCGCTCTTTCTCCTCCATCTCTCTGCCTCGTCTGTCCGACATTCCCTCTTTCACCTTGTGTTCTGGACTGTTGCCTGTCCACTTTCCCATTCTGGTATGTTCTTTTGGTTTATAGCAGTCCTGTACTGTTCAAAGTCACAGAGTTCATCTTCAATTGCCACGTTAGCTTTTAACGCTACCACTGTACCAAGGCCAAATGATATTTATTGCCCATGGGAGCACATTTCCATATTTTTTTTCTCTTCATTATAAGGTTAGGTTTGAATGTCCTGTATCACATTTATCTATAGTACGGAGCCTCATTTATGACCTCTGCTTGTACATAGTTTCGATTGTGAATCTCTTTACTGGTGCTATAAGTATGTAGTTTAAAAGTATTTGATGCTTTGTTAAGTAGTAAAGCTATAAAGTTTCAGTTTTAATCAAGAAACCTTCATCTTTTAATTCTGTTTATCATTCCTGGCAATTGAACAGGGAGAATCATTGGTGTTGCCAGGCAGAATAATACAATGTTGAGTCACCATATTAAATTTTTAAAGCTAAACAGCAGAACGGATTCATTAATGCGTGACGCAAATGTGAGAAAAATGTGTATCTGCATACGGGGAAAAACATCCAAATTAGGTTAATGAGACAACTTGTTCCATTTTGATTATGCTAATTTGTACCCAGGAGCTAAAACAATAGAGTATACAGTCATTAACAGATTCTCAGTGGACACCTGCTCTCTAATGAGTACTAATGAAATGATAATATTGCCGTGGTCCCTGTCATTTGATTATGTGGGGGAAGTGTGTGTTTTTTGTTGTGTTTTTAATGTTTTTTCTCAAGTTTAGAGACTGTCGTGAGCACCACCGTGTGCAGGGTCATCTTGCTTTCGATCTCGTCATTAGTGCATAACTACCGTCCAAAGCCTAGAAAAATTTAGTGATGAACTTTGCTGGGGGGGCATGTGGGGTTCTGGGGGTGAAGCTAGCCTAGGGTGCCACACGAGCTTCAGTCGACACCGCTTGGCAGCGTGGCGTCTGGACAGCCCGCCGATTCCCCCATGACGGAGGTCCCCCTCAAGGACGGGCTGCTCCCGACTTCTGTGAGCCAGGTTTTCTCTGCCCTGAGGGTGTGAGCACGGAGCTGAGCGTGTCTTTATTAATAAAGGGCTGATTAAGGCTCTGAGCCACCTGCCTGCCCTTCATCGCCAGCGCCTGACTTGCGGCCATTTCCTCACATCCTTGTCCCAGTGATTACCAACAGCTGTCATTTGTAATTTGGTGCCAGGCAAGTGAATTGACGGATTCAGGTCTGTCTCACTGGAGAAGACACTGTGGCAACATAACCAGGCCTTTCAGTACGTTACCTACGCGCTCCTCCACACTCTTGCTTCTCTTTTTGGAAAATGAGGGTCCTCAGCTTGGTTGGCCATCTTTATGCCTGTGTGTGTTACTGCCCTTATTTACCAACAACACGCGTGACAAATTCATAACGTGACCACCCTCTCTCTTGTTTCTCAGCTTTTAAACCAGGTGCTGAATCGTGTGACAGCAGAGAGGAACCTTTTCGACCGTGTGGTTAACCTTCGTCTACCAGGTGAGCTCCTGTCCGCTGTAATTCCTGTTAATCCAACACTTAGCACGATAAAAGTATACGGATAGCATCTCAAGAGCTAGACATGTTTGAAATATAATGTGCGTCATGTTTGGCTCTTGAATTCTGGGTAGGGGTTGTGATAGTTTCTTCCTGTTTCATCATCCTGCTACATCACCACCGTATCTTCTTGCTATATCATCACCATATCTTCTACTATGGGTGGTGGCGGCCTAATGGTTAGGGAAGCGCACTTGTAATCAAAAGATTGCTGATTTGAATCCCCAACCAGCAAAGTACCATTGAGGTATCCTGAGCAAGGTATCACCCCCGAGCACTGCACCCGGGTGCTGAATAAGCTGGGCCTGCAATGTCACATTGTCACATATAGGTTAAATGCAGAGGACATGTTTCGGTGTTGTGCACTGTGTGCTGTGGCGTGTCAACAATGACAACTAATCACTTTCACTATTTCACTACATTGTCACTGTATCTTCCTGCTCTATTCCAGCTGTATCTTCCTGCTGTACCGTAGTCGTATCTTGCTCCATCATCACTGCATCTTACTGCTCTATCATCACCATATGCTCTTGTCCATCGTCGCTGTATGTTTCTGCTACACCATTATCATATCTATTGTCGGCATATCTTCCTGCTCCATCGGCGCTGTATGTTTCTGCTACACCCTCATCATATCTTCCTGCTCTATTGTCGGCATATCTTCCTGCTACATCATTATCGTATCTTACTGCTCCATCGTCACCATATCTTCCTGCTACATCATTATCATATCTTCCTGCTCCATCGTCGCCGTATCTTCCTGCTCTCTCCTAGCTGTATCTTCCTGCTGTACCGTAGTCTTATCTTCCTGCTCTATCGTCGCTGTATAATCCTGCTCTATCATCGCCATATCTTCTTGCTCCATTGTCACCATATCTATCTGCTACACCATCATCATATTTTCCTGCCTTTTTGTTGGCGAATCTTCCTGCTACATCATTATCATATCTTCCTGCTACCTCGACATCACTGCGTGTTTGTGATTCTGTTTCTTGCTACTTCAAAACTTCTCGCTCTGGGTTTAAGTGGAAGAGTGTCGAGAACATCAGACTTCCTTAAGTTTCTAGCAACGACCCAAGCAGGACATCGCTTGCTTACGAACTTCACCAAGCATGTGGACCCAGCCCAACCTGCCCCTGAGTCCCATCAAAGGGAATTATTTTGCTTTCCTGCCTCGGGGAACAGAAGCTAATCTTTAAACAAAGACACCCATGACACTGCTGGGGCTTATCTCACTTCAGAATGAGTTATTCCCTCTGGTGGGAATATGAATGGGAAGGTCAATGTGAGATTGAACTCCATGCTTTGGAGCATCTGGAGTTTGATATGTAAAGCAGGAAATCTTGAAAACAGAAGCTGTAATGGAGGGGTGTGTGGATGTTTGGGTTAAGAATTGATGCTATGCCTGGGAGGTCACTAGTTCTAATCCCGTGATTTTACTGCTAGGCCCTTGAGCAAGGCCCCTAATCCAGACTGCTCCAGGCAGCGTCCCTCTTTCTCAGCTGTATGTCACTTTGGATAAAAGCCTCTGTTAAATAAATAAATGTAAAGTAATGGCCTGGGTTCTGCATGGGAAAACCAGGGACCATAAAACGATCATCCTTTGCCTAATTGATCAGCAGTGAGATTCATATAGTTTTATTCCAAAATAAAACCAATGTCATTGTAAATGGCTTTTATGAACATCAAACTTTCAGCTAAAGCACGTCACATGTCTTGAATGATGATTCTTGTGATGAGCTATTTTATGTCCGAATGTCAGTTTATTGCAGCACCATGTGAAAGGCAAATTACTGATTTTCAATAAAGCTTGTTAGTTTAGTTTCTCTTTTCCATAATTTGTGTTTCAACATCCTTGGAAACCAAACACGTCGATATAAGCATGTCTAGACACTAAAATGAACATTCTGGGCATATTAATTGTGAATTTGTGGGAGTAATTTATCGTCATAGCCAAAGAAGGCCTAGAGCAGCCATCTTTGATTTATACCCAGGTATTCTTGTTGGTTTTATTACAGATGGATGTGATAGGGGACAATATCAGTCATACTGCTGCGTTTTCTGCCCCTCAGTAATTAAACCACTCAGTCAATGGACAAATGCATTCCTCCAGATCTAAAAATATATATATATTAAAAAATATATATATATTTAAGAGAAAAGGAGGGTCGCAGGCCTCATTTTGGTACTGTTTGATTTAACAGAGCTAGACGGTTTGTCAGATGTTTACTGATTGGCCCCTCCCCCCCTCCTCAGCTGACCCGCTCTGCTGGCGTCTCTCCACAGGGCTCGAAAGCGTGGACCACTACCCCATCCTGGTGGCAGTGACGGGCATCCTGGTGCGCATCCTAGTGGACTGCGAGAGGCAGTGGTGAGTCGGAGCTGCTATGCACACGCCCTGCTTACTGGGAGGTGATGGGATATCTGTGCGAGACAACGGGAGACCGTGACAATAACGTCTCCAACATGCGCTCTGCCATTCTTGCTAATGTACAAACATACATGTCATGTTTTGGTGAATCACCTGGAGCGATTTGTGAAGATCAAACCATTAACAGAAGGTTCTGTATATTTTGTTATAAATTGAGGGATTGTCATGGCTTAAAGTTTCTAGTCTGGCTCAGTCCTACCCGCTTTGTCAGAGCGGCCTGATAAAGACCAGTGATCACTCAGTCGCCTGGTGCAGTGTGGTTAATTACGAGTGCCATCAAATTGATGAGCCGCCACTCGATCCCCTGCCTGTCGATGACATCACGGCTGTACGTGCAGTCAATGACATCACTTCGGATGAGGTCAGATAGGGAAAAAACGTGGGACGTTTATCTGAATGCTGATTGGGGGAGAGGGATATTAATAATAAGAAATTTGTGTGTGTGTGTGTGATAAAATATGTGTCATTATATATTTTATATATTGCACTTGCAATAACAAGGACATCACACTAATTTATGTCTAATTATGGAAGTTATGCTATGTATTGCATCTACAGTAATAACAGTAGTATATGTTTTTATTTAATATATTTTATTGCGTTACAAAAAAAAGTGCTTTTGTGTTATGATAATATTTTAAAGCTATGAACTAATTTGAAATAGGTCATTGTCATATTCTTGTATATTAACTGGCCCAGAAATCCTGCCCCAGGACCCCCCTTCAAGTGTGGATGACACTGTCCTAATGAGGGCTGGACACTCGGTGGAGGTCATCATAGCCAGCCCAGCCAGCCCAGTGTCCCCCCCCAGTTGGTCATAGTAAATTGCAGAGACAGTGGCCTGGGGCGGTGCTCATGTTCCTTGTCTTTCCAATGTGCCCCAGCCACTTATGATTTTTTGCAGTGGATTCTGCCCCTGAGATTGGCCGCAGCTCTGGCAGAGCTATGCTGTCTGTAGTGCGGTGTGATCTTTCTAATAAAGAAACATCATGCTGGGAAAGGCTGCGTGACGACTAACTGGCAGTCGGTTTATCACCGACTTTTTAAACTTTGAGTGACTTTGGTGGGTCTCACTAGAAGGATTCGCTTTCACTTGATAACGAAGATGTGCGTTTTCCATGCCTCAGATGTCATATTTCCAGGTGGTTTTTCCTGCTTGGGGGGGGAACAAAAGAGAGGCACTCTGGGGACAACATGTCCCCAATTACTCCTGTAATAGTGGCCTGAAGATGAGAACTGATTACTACCACAAGATGAATTGTTGACTCTGGGAATTACCCATTCATTCCAGCTTATCAGGTGAGGAAAACATTGGGTGGTGGGATGGTATGTCAGTCCATTGCAGGGCACACTGCACATTTTAGAGACACCAGGTCACCTCAGCTGAATGTGTTTTTGTGGGTGGGAGTGAAAGTGGGGTGCCTGGTTGAAACCCAAATGGACATGGGAGAACGTGCAAGCCCCACGCACACACAGACCTGGGGTGTCAGAATCAGACCCCAGATGATGGAGGAGTGAAGCAACAGTGTTGCCTTTACCGTCCAGTGCAGGGATTGTCTATCTGTCTATCCATCAGTCAAATTTCATTTTTCACATACACTGTTGTACACTGTACAGTGTGAAATGCTTGGTTGCTTCACTCCAAGACTGTGATAACAGTGGACATAAGTTTAAACTGACAAACATTACAAAATAAACATTAAGATTATTTATTCATAGCTCCCCTAGCATAGCTCTGTACCTTCTGCTATTATTGGTAAGTGCTCAGTGAATTTGAAAAGGCCCAGGACTTCATGGGGGAGTGTAGAGCTCTCTCATTTGGGGGCAAAGAGTTTCATGTCGTGGAGAGGGATTGATAGCCTGCAGGAGAAATTTATGTGGGTGATGGACCGTAACGTGTCATTTGTGGGTGGTCTACATTCTGATTATTACTGCGGCTCGAGCTCACCAGTGTTAGGGAGCAGCACATTCCATTTGTCGCAGTCGTCACTCACAGAATCTGACATTTCATGCGTCTGTTTGTGACGTCATAACTGCGTGTCACCATTGGGCGGTGATCTTTCGTTAACCCTGGTAGGGTGGTGCGGGTAAGGGACAGGATTCCACCACAGGCTGTACACCAACACATTTACGCACCAGTTTAACCAGCAGGCGACTGAACTAGTAAATGTGGCGTCCCACTATTCCGTATCGTATAAGAACATTGGGAGAACTGGGCTAGATTCAAACCCCCCAAGGCACGGTTCCACCCACCGCTATTTTACATAATTTTAATTATAATAAAAAATATTACATAATGGTTATCTGTAATGCGAGTTATTCTCATAAAGGGTTTCCAGTTTATTGAGCCCTCCTGAAATGCGAGCGGACAGGCTTGGCAATGTGAGAGGAATTCGGCAGCATTCAGGTGAATGCTTTACCCTGAGGTGCAAGGAGTAGCTGCGGTATGTAGCTAGGAAGTGATCCTGCTTAGCGATGTGCTTATTATGCTATGCATCCCCCAACACGCCACGTGTTTTGGGAATGGGTGAAAAGAAAAAGCCGCTTTCAGAGAGAGCCTCCGAAGATGAGCGTGGGCGTCTGCGGGGGAGATGACACTCTCATCGTTACCCCACTCGTTACATGTTGGTACCCCCCGCCTACCGATAACGACTCTACTCTAAGGAACAAACATGTCCGCCTGCCCTGCTCATTTTGGGCTTGAACCCTGGAACGACAAGGTTCAAAAACGTTGAGAGGTGTTGTGTTATGCTGTGGGAGAGATTAGGGTGCCGTGAGCTGGTTTCTGGTGTTAATTAGCCGTAGCCAAATCCCCTTTACACGGATCAGGAACCTCATATATGCCCGATCGTAGAATGGATGCACTTCCTATCTCTGCCTGAGAGACGTGTGTGAAATTCATTACGTTAATCTGCTTATTTCCCCCCCTCCTTGTGGCTGTAGTTGATGGCTCTCCATGATTGGGGTGCAAAGGCTCTGCGGAATGTGCTTTCCTTTTGAGTGTTGGCTACATGTGATCACTCCAGGCAGCAATAGCTGTCTTGAATACATCCTGAGGATACTCAGAATGGATGGCAATGAAGTGGTTTGTGGGGGGCTAATTGGTCAGACATTACCATTTCTTCCAGCGTTGCTTTTTGTGACCTACATTTTCTCCTTTTCATTCCTGCATGATTTTTTTTTTTGTAACCACCTAATAAACAGACAAACAAGTGTAAAGCCTGCTTAATTGCTGAACTTTTTGCTGGGCTCACGTGAAGGCCCTGAAACGCCAGATACTAATTAGCAAAGGGCAGTTCTTAGTGTCCATAACCACTGTGCCACCTGATGCACCTGTGATTTCGTATTCTCCCGGGGACAGTGGCTGTACTGTGAGTAGGGGAACTTTGTGTGTTTTCAGCTCCAGAATGTCGGGGAAGAAAAAGCCTTCGAAATATTTGAAAATTGGAGTCCAGGCGCCCAGGTGTTGTGCGAGTTTCAGCTTTTGGGGAATTAAATTCTCCTACTGGATCTGACTCATGGATAAGATCCAGCACCTCCTGTGGTCTACAAGATCCGGCTCTGTCCCAAAATCCTCCTTCCAGCAAGCGGTTCATGTCCAACACCCTCTTCCTCACCATCTGTCCTTAACAGACATTTAAGTTTTCTATTTACATAGTTTTGATCTCTGAAATTTTATAATCATTTCATCTTCTGCCAGATTACCAGCAGCCCTTTTGTGCCTGGGGTCTTGGAGAATTTTAATGAGGTTCTTTTTAAACTTTATGTTTTATGTCCGGGATTGCCAGATTAGATTTTTTTTATTCCATATGGACAGTGATTAGTACTTTTGCTTTGTGACAACTTGTGAAAGGCCTTGTGGAAAAACAGCAGGATTCCTCCAACTGTACCGTTTCTCCCGCCAACAAACTAGCAAAGCATCAGAATATGGTAGAGACTAATGAAGTCACTCTATAGCCAGTTCAGTGCCACCACGGGGGGTGTCTTGGCTGAGGGAGCAGGTGAGTTGTCTTCCTTGAAACGTGTCGTCTCCTGTTGCCTTATGATCAGGCTTCCTGATCTACCGACTTTCCCTCCCGCATGTCGTCATTAAAAACAAATTGTTTCCCCTGCAATAAGGTTATGGGGATGAAGGAACCAGCTTCTTCATCTTGGATATTTTGTATAAATGATGTAATAACGGATTTCCACGCACTCTTTTCAAATGCCTTGGGGCAACTGTGTTATGAAAGGCACTATATAAAAATAAATTGAATTGAACTTCTGAATACGATTAGCTATTTGAATCATTTTTAAAGATGGCAGCCCCCACCCCCAAATCAGCTATATAGGATAGCGATAGAACCAGCATGTTGTGCTGCAGAGATGAGCTCCCTTTTTATCACTGAGATAATATTTTATTTACGCCCACGTGCTGTGACGGCAGTGGGAGAGAGGCATTTCGAGAAGTGGTCCTTGCAAACCTAGAACGGCAGAGCAGTAATGCAGTCACAACATTCGACAGTTAATTTAAATAATCTGAATTATCTTCAGAAGAGGCAGGCGTTTCATTAGACTCCTCCAGAGAAAGGTAACGCTGTCGTTAAGGGCCAAACACTTTTACACGTGACTCGTCTATGTGTTGGGGACTGCCATTAGGATGCCACGTTTATTTTCGATGCTGGAGAGGAACGAGGGAGGAGTTAGCACTCGTTATTTCTGGAGCGAGACCATCCTAATTAACAAATTACTGGTGTGAAATGTGGCACTGCCGCCGTGGTTTGGCACCATGAGACTCCTAGAATGTGCCCCTGAGTGGCTACAGCTTAGCCGTTGCTCGTTCACACGGTTCTCGGGATTCAAACTCATCCAGGCTTCTTTAACTCGCCAAGCCACGTCATTTTGACCTGAAAGCAAATTATTCTTCCTGAACTGTTTGGTTATTTCATTTATTTGTTTGTTTTATTTGTATTTGTTTGAGTGATGGCAGCAGTAAGAACTTCTGAATACTTTATCACAAGCATTTCTGATTTTTATTATTTTATTTATATTTACTGGAATGTTTATTTATTGGAAAGGAACAGACGTTTTGATCGACAGTCATTTTGGAGCTACATGTACATGTCTTGATTGCTGCTGAGCTGGTCGAGGGAGATGATGACCTGAAATTGACAGGCCTTCTCATTAAATAATATAAGTTATTAAAAAAAAAAAATAGAATTAACCAAAAATACAGTAGTAAGCAATAGTTAGTAAGTAAATAAATAACTGTTTTAAAGACTTGTCTATTTTTGTTACACAGTTAGCTGCTTAGTTGATTTGTTTTTCAAACTTGGAGGTAATCCCTGTGATGTTTGTGCCGTATTTGCTAATTTAAAGCGCTGAGAAACCCCAGACACAGCCCCTGGTGGGTGCTGTCATTTCCTCGACAGGCCGTAGGTACTATATATGGCCGCCGTTGTATTGTGTGGTTGTCATGGTGATAGTGCTTGGCTCGGCATAGAGGGAAGAGTTGTTTTGAAGATGGGGAGCCCCTTTCCACAAAGTCTGGCTTTTGTTTGCTGGTTTTTGTTAAAGATTTTTTTAAAATTGAGATTTATTTAAGTGAATTTAATTAAGTCTAAGTTTTTATTGGGGGGAAAATGAAAGAACATAAGAACATAAGAAATTTACAAACGAGAGGAGGCCATTCGGCCCATCGAGCTCGTTTGGGGAGAACCTAA
>JAODKC010000130.1:4522299-4545046 GCA_026777985.1 Mormyrops attenuatus | reverse complement strand
CTGTAGACAGCAGGATGATGCTGAGGATTCTGGGAGTACTCACTCTCTGTAGACTGCTGGATTATGCTGTGGATTCTGGGAGTACACACACACTGTAGACAGCAGGATTATGCTGAGGATTCTGGGAGTACACACACACACACTGTAGACAGCAGGATGATGCTGAGTATTCTGGGAGTACACACACACTGTAGACAGCAGGATTTCATTGAGTACTCTGGGAGTACACACACACTGTAGACAGCAAGATAATGCTGAGTACTCTGGGAGTACACACACACTGTAGACAGCAGGATAATGCTGAGGATTCTGGGAGTACACACACACTGTATACAGCAGGATGATGTTGAGGATTCTGGGATTACACACACTCTGTATACAGCAGGATTTCATTATTATGGGAGTACACACAAAGATTTTGCTGAGGATTGTAAAAGTACACAGTCTACATAGGAGGATTTTACAGTATCATATGATTTTTTATTTTTTTTTTTACATTTATATAAATTTTATTTAGCAGACAATTTTGTCCGAAGTGACATACACAAACTGAGGTGAATGGCACATTATAAACATACGTGGTATCAAGGAGTCGACTAGACATAAGTGCAGCTAGGCTGAGCTTCCAGTCAGTGCCTAGGTATAAGTGTAAGCAGGACTGAAGCAAGAGCTACACAACAGCTTCCAATCAAAGCAAGAAACTAATGACAATTATTCAATCAGCAGAAACAGAAACATTGAGAACATTTCGGGAACATGGAGAGGTATCGGGCTCTGAACTCACATATGTGGAGCTGCTGATTCACCCTGTACTAACAGTGTTTAGGTCTTTTTGTATTTTTATCCCAGTACACCCTTGCTTCTTGAAATTTACACAGCGGAGACAATGGGCAGCTTGCCTGACAAGTAGTTAGGCCCCTGAAACTTTGTTTTTATGGAAAATGACAGATTTATGGAGCGTGGTGCACATGTTACTGAAATTCAGACAAAGGAGAACTGTTTAGATGATACGCTAATTAAAACGGCCTCAATAGCTCACTCAGTCTGTTGTTTATTTGAAAGACCCTTGACATGTCATTGTACCAGTGTTGGATTAAAGTAAAGCCCAGTTACCTGTTCTGTTTATGCCAGTAACAAAGGGAATGCAAATGGTTTTCAAGCATTCTGAATAGTCCTCAAAATCAAATGTATATTACGATCAAATTAGTCTACCTAAAGATTATCCTGGTCAGCTGTAATCTGAGATGAACCATTTAGCAATGTAAATCTTGGAAATTAAAATAAAACCCTAATTATTTTTTTGTCTAAAACTGTTGTCGATTTAAACTCAGTGACTGTCTGTGAACAAAGCCCATGTCCGAGACTTTGGTGCTGTTTTACTTTTGGGAGTGTAGATTCCGGAAAATGGGACGAGAATGGAAGGTATTCATTGAAATCAAAGGAACAATGAGACTCTAATGGCTTTTGACAGGTGGGGTATGACTGATTGTTAGGGCGCATTTGGTTGACTTTGTTGGGTTGTAAACTTTGACTCAGGAGAAATTTCGAGGCTTTATGTTGAAAATCCTTCTTGGAAGTTCAACACGAGTGGCACTTTGAAGTGTTAACACGTGCTTCGGGATCGGGATTTGTTCCTTGATGATCACAGTGCTGCATTGTCATATAGCCAAATTCTTTATTTGTTTACTGACACTGGTCAGGTGTTTGGCCTTTAACGTCTTGAAAACGTGCTGAGATGGAGAGAAGGGAGAGCAGGAAATTGAAGTGGTTTTGCAAAATTGCTCTGTCTATAATGTAGTGCTTTAATTTAGAGCTCTTAGACACCGTCTAAACATTTCAACAAGATTGACACAAATGTAAAAGTGCCATAACGGCTTGGTTAAATGAATCGGAACTGATGATTGATTGTTGATGAAAATGGATGGAGGATAATTACACTTCTGTTTAAATGCACTCTCTCCGCATCAGTCTTTTCTACAGTTGCTTCTCCTGGTATTGACGCTTCAGTTCATTTTCATTTTCTGTTCTTGATTTTATTGCTTCTCCTTTAAAGCATTTAGCTGTTATTTCTGATTAACTCTCACAAACAAGCTATGTGCCTTCGCCATGTGCTATTAGTCCTGCGTTGGGTTAACCGGGGATTTGTTTGAAATGTAGGTAATTTTATTTGATAAACATTAGCTATGCTTCAGGCTCCTTTTATGACCCTGGATAAGTGGTTGGAGGAGGTATGGATGGGTCCTTGAGACTTTCACTTCGAAGCACGCCTAACATGAAGCATTAACTCTTGATGCAGGGCTCTGCTTTTCAGGACATACAGGAGCTCTTAAAGATATGGAAGATGTTGTTAAAATTGTGTTCTTGAGTGCCTGTTGACAGGCCCTGTGTCGGTCCACTTTCTTGGGAATAGTAACAGCTCGCTTTTGAAAGCTGCCCGACTTGTGTTAAGTTATCCCTATCAGGACGTGTCATTTAGCTCTGTCTCTCTATTGTTTGATCGCTGGTTCTCTTCTTGCACAATTTTTTGGTGTGACACGGTGGATAACGTCTCCGGGGTGGGGCGTTAGAATCCCACCTCCCCTGACTATGTCTGTGCCGCATTTGCACGCTTCTCCTCATATTTGCATGGGTTTCCTCCAGGTACTCCTGTTTCCTCCCAAGGTTCAAAAACATGTGGTTTGGTAAATTAGCATCTGCAAATTGTCTGTGCAGTTGAGAAGGTGGGTGCTTGTGCAGTTTTGTCCATGGTGTCCTCTGTTTCCTGGGACAGGCGCCTTGCTTACTGTGACACTCTACCTGATGAGGGGTTATGAAAAATGGATGGAATAAGATACTATCTCGATATAGTATTGTATACAGCTGACACATACATTCTAACACAATCAAGTGGGAGTCAAAGCAGATTGAGCCACTGAGCTGAGATCAGATTCCTCGCACACATCAAATGGGAATCGCCTGGAAGTCTATTTTTTCCCCGCTCTGGCCCTCTGTCCTAATTGCCTAGATTTAATGGATGGTGGCACTACTTTCCGCCAGGTTACGGGTTCTGTAGCACCTAGTCACTGGGTTAATGTGTGTGCCAGTGGAGGGTGAATGAGAGCTGTGCAGTTTGAGGTTGACTCTGTATCCCTGGTTAGATCTTGTCAGGCTTCTTTCGGTATGCCGCTACGTAGCTAGCTGCTTCAATGCCTGCTATGGTTCCGATCACTACCCACGCCTGGTAACACGCTCTGCTTTCGTTCAGGGTTGCTCGCTAACGGGACGGTATGCTAAGTAGGATCTGATAACGCTGATCCGTGGCTCCTCGCTTGTGGAAGATCTCACCTGGCCCAGAGAGACTTATCCCCTGCTAAGTGTGTGATTGAGAGCCTTCCTGCAAACACATGCGTGCTTTTTAAGTTGATTCATTTATTGTTATTTTCTAAATTATTTTTATGAGGCTCACTGTAAATAATTTAATTTTTCTTCTGTTAGAATAGTAATAATTTAATAATCTAGCAAGGATAATTAAAATATAAATGATCTGTTTGTTCTTTAACCCAAGTAACATATCTCTCATGGCCTTTCATTGCAAATCTATAATAGTTCATAGAACATTCAATGGAAAATATACTTTTCTCCATTATCCTGTCTCCAACTGTTTCTTGGGGAGCAAAAGCCCGGACTGTCCGGGGGGTCCTGAGGACTGGTTTGAGAAAGGGCGCTTTATATCACAGTTGTGCTCTGTCTCATGTGGTTACGACATCCCTCCATGGGACCAAGCTGGAGTTAAGGCTCCCCTTCTTTGAACTGCCCTGCTCGCTGCCATCATGACAGCTGGAGATGCGGTCAAGTAAACACCGGCTCAGTCGGCTGGAAAGAAAAAGCCATTAGGTCCTGGTCTTGGCTGATTACCTGCTCTCCGACCGGGCTCCTGCCCGGCACAGAAGCTTAAGAATTGCATCCCACCTGAAGAGTTTTTTTTTTTGCATCTCTGACTATATTTTTTCTTTTAAATGATAAAGGAGTCTTATTTTCTTAACCTGAGAGATCTGTTATGGCCAGCTTAGGTCGTCCACAGAATGTGCAATAAAGCAGGGTCATCAGGTTGCAGCTGTAATTGTGTGTCATTGGGGTATTTTTCCCCCTCGTTTGGCCTTTAGAAGGTGGTCCCAACCCCCATAAGGTAAAAAGTTACAGGTTTCTTATCAAATTGTAGGGAAATCTGGTTTCCATATTGTAATAATTACAAACACGCACTGTGGGATGTGGGGTTTTGGCACATGGCTGAGCTGTCACCCTCTGTGGTTTTGCGATGCTGGCCCCCACCCTGACCCCTGACGCACTCCCCATTCCCAGCCTGTCCCTCTGGATTGGGGGCCGCACGCCACAGGGATAACGGGAAGGCTTCTGTGTGCGGCAGGAGATGCTGCCGAATCGTTTGGCTCTCGTGGCGAGTGAAGGGGGAAGCAGGATGGCAGTAGAGAGAGCTCAGAGATGGACACCCCTCACACAGCTCTCAGGGACGGGTGTCGTTTGGAAGCACCACTGGCTGTTTTGGTAATCCCTCCGTTACATGTGATAGGATGTGTTTGTACCCGGTGAGGGGTAACGATACAAAATTGATTAAAAGTAAAACATAATAGGAGGCTTTACATGAGAGGATTCAGATTCCCATCTGACAGTGTTTTGCTATAGTTTTTTTTTTGTGTGTCGCGCACACACACTCATACACGCACACACATACACACACCTACACACACACATACACACACATGCACATACACATATACCTACACACACATATTTGCACACACACAAACAGCTGCTGGCTGCCTCAGCTTCACCACATTCACCTGCCCTCACAATAATAACAAAGCAAACATTTACCTCTGGCTCCAATGCTGAGCGGTTTATTAAGGGATTAAGGGGAAAAAAGGTGGGGGGGGGGGGGGGGTTCCCAAGCATGAAAGAGATCTATCCTATCTGTCCAGGTCTGCTTCCATCCAGTGGTTCAGTGGTTCTTGAAGCGGAGGATTTGCTTGTCTGTGTTGGTTTAGATCGACAAGGCAGGGGCGGGGGGGGTTTGGAAGGCCTTTAGCTAAAACAGACCTGTTCTTCAGATGCCCCCCCCCCATGAGCTTGCCTCACACAGCTAAGAGATGGTTGCTTGCTTTGTCTGAACCCTGATCCTTAAGATATAATCGTACTTTTTATATTTATATACGTCTCTTACGTTACCCCTGCCCACGTCCGCTGGTTAGAAACAGACTTTAATATCAGACGCTGATTATAAGTATCTTTTATGCATTATTCTAAAATGTATTGAGCAGTATGTAAAATCTAATAGCAGCTTGTTGCAGGTCTGTCAGACTTACCTGTGTAGCCAGGTGTTTGTGTGTGTGACAAACTACCATTTGCGTAGTTTGTTATTAATCTATTGAACAAGGCAACTGTTGCTAGATCTAATGGCTTAATCGGTACTAAAAGGGCATCATTACTATTATTATTATTCTGTTCCCTTTTCTGGATGCGGTGTCCCAGGCTCCTGGAGTTCAGTCAGTCTTTGTCAGGTATGCAAACGTACTTCAGCCTGTAATCCTTACACCTTCTACTGAAACAAGCAGATAATCCAGAGAAGGGTGGCTATAGTCTGGTTCCCATGAGCCCCTCCCACCTCTACGGCACAATGGTAGCGTCCGAGAACACCGAGGTGATGGAGTCAGCGTCCCCCCGCAGCTGCGTGAGTTTGGGATGCTCCGGAGCCAGCGACGGCCGCAGACGCCCATTCTGGACCTCCTTGATGGGCTCCAGGAAGACCACATGCTTGCTGCTGCCCGCCTTTCGCCCGGGCCCCTCAGTGGTGGCCGGTGGAGTGGGGGTCAGCATAGAGGATTGGGCGCTGCACTCGTTGGCGGGGCTGGTGGGCCCGGGTGGTGACGGCCGCTTATGGCACCAGCAGTGGCAAGGCGTAAGGTAGAGGTACATCAGCACCAGCACCAGGCTGACCACGCAGCCCAGCAGGGTGGTGAAGCCCGTATTGAAGGGCTCCACCTCAATGTATCGCGTGGCCACCGTCACGTTCACCTCCCACGTCTCGTTGCGCAGCCGCTGCCGGTCAAGCGCCATGCACAGGTAGATGCCAGAATCTTCTGTCCGCGGCTCCATGATCTCCAGGCTGCCATTGACATACATGCGCAGGGTGCCGTTGTTGCCTGGTGGAATGATGTACTCCTGGTGTGGGGAGATCCAGAGGAAGGAGAGGTGGTGCCCCTGCATGGATGTCTTGCAGTCCAGCAGCACTGGATCCCCGACAAAGGCCATTAGGCTGGTCTCGGGCTCGCCTGGTGTGCCCTCCGGTGGCAAGGTGCAGTTCTCGAAGAAGCGGCCGTGCTGGAAGAAGCGGATCGAGGCACGGCGCTCCCCGAACACCAGGCACGTGTGCTCCTCCCGGTAGTCCCTCACAGAGCCAAAGCCCCGCTGCTCCCAGCGGCGGAACATTCCGTACATGGAGCATTCGCAGATCAGCGTGTTGTTATGGAGGAACAGGCCGCTCTGTACATACGTGGGCAGGGCCGCAATGTCCTCCATGGGCAGCCTGGACATGCGGTTGGAGGACAGGTCCAGGGTGCCCAGGAAAGGATGGCTGTGCTCCTGTATGGAGAAGAAGGGGAAGTCCGTCAGCCGGTTATGGCTCAGGTAGGCCCGGTGCAGGCTCCCCATGCCAGCCAGAGCCCTGCTCTCTACCCGCGTGATGCGGTTGTTGAAGAGCAGCAGTTCCTCTAGACTGATTAGCTCCTGGAAGTAGTGATGTTCCACCACATGCAGCTCGTTGGAGGACAGGTCCAGGCGGCGGATGCTGGTGGCATTCCGGAAAGTTCCGGGAACAAGCCCGGTCAGTCTGTTGTGCGCGAGGCGCAGGCTGTCCAGCCGGGGCAGGCCCATGAAGGCGGCCTCCTCCAGGCGAATCAGCCGGTTGTGGCTAAGGTCCAGGCTGGCCGTGGACATGGGGATGTGTGAAGGGAGCTGCTCCAGGCCCCGTGATCCACAGCTCAGGATGTCGCAGGCACACAGGCAGCCGGGAGGGCAGCTGGCCACAGCCAGCTGCAGCAGTGGTAACATCAGCGCGAGTCCCGCCACTCTCTGAGCAAAGATCATCATGCCACCTGGACACCACCGCTCCCGGAGAGAGCCTCCAGGCTGCCACTGTATCCGGCCGGGAGCCCGTGGGCTGAGCAGAGAGAGCTCCCTCCCCGAGGCGTATAGATGCTGTGGTCCACAAGAACTTCAAAGCATCAAAAGGGAAAATGGCTAGCGAGCAGCAGCAATCCAGCATAAAGGAAATCGGCGAGGACTGAGGCCCCGGCAGAGAGATTTACGTCTACACGGCAGATTCCTCACCTCTGTGAATCCAGCAGCCGGTGCTCTGAAGCTCCCAGTAAATCCAGTCAGCAAGCAGTAGTCCTGTTTCCCGGTTGTCGCTTTTGTAGTCGTAGCTTTATAACTCGTGCAGAGCGGGCTAGTTTGGTGTCAAAGGGTTCTGTTACTGGGGAGGTTAGTAATCATTAGTTCTCTGTACCTGACTTTGGATCTCCACCTGGTCCTGAGTCAGAATGGCTTCTCAGGTGCTATCTTCTTATTGTCGTTCACTGAGTAAAGTACTTTTCTTTTTTGAAGCAGAGACTTTGCTTACCGGCTCTGCTTGAGCTGCCGAGCTGAGAGCAGTCAGTTAACTGCCTGCGTCTGCGCTGGTCCTGGGGGCGAGACGTGGGGGGGGGGCCATGGGTTCAGATCACGGGGGTATGGAGTCAGACCCCAGATCTTCAGAGCTGCTCCTATCCTGTTGATATATCCATCCCCTCCCCCCCTTCCCAGAGTCCGGGAAAAGTCCACAACCCTCAGGTCACTCCATCCTGGCCGGTGGCAATGGCTCTCCTGAAGTGTGGTTGAGGAGGTCCACTTCGCAGCTTTTTTCTGGCACTTTCTGACTCTGGGGAGCTCCTGCGAGCTTCGGCCCCTTCCTCCAGCTCTCTAGCATCCAGCCTGCCGCGTGGCTGCTCTCTCGCTCGCTCTATGTCAAGCTTGCCTTAGTGCATCTCTCTCTCCCTCTCTCTCCAAGTCTCTCTCTCTCACACGCGGTTACAGAGGAGGGGCGTCAGGGTTTGTGTTCAGGACACTGATTGGCCAGAGTAAGAAATGAGAAAACATAGGGGCTGGTTGGTTGGGGATTCCTGTGGTGTAAATACCAGCTGTATTATTATCATAATCGTTCCTGCCCCATAATCCTCAGCGGTTATCTCACAACAGTGTCACTGTGATGAGCTGCTCTGACTGGCGCTGGTGGGAGAAGTCAACTGTCATTTGCCAAATATCAAATCAGTCAGTTTCTGTGATTTCTCTCCATTTCTCCATATTGTTTTTATTATCTTATACTGGCACATAATAACTGATTCCATACATCTCATAATAAAAAGTAGACTGGCTGTAGTCTGTACTCCTGGCAATAGAAGGCTGGCTATAATCTGTACTCCTGGCAATGGAAGGCTGGCTATAGTCTGTACTCCTGGCAATGGAAGTCTGGCTGTAGAGGAAGTGCTCTGCATGTGTGTTGGTGTTTTTCCACGTGTGTGTGTATGCACTCCTTGCATGTCACAAAATCTGGAACTCCATAACTGGAACACTGGAAGTGTTTCAGTATGGGTGTGGAGATGTAAATATTGTATTTCTTGGATCATTAGTTGTAGAGTTAGTTACAATGTCGTCTTGTATGAAAATCCTAAAATTCTTATTAACCTGCCAGTTCCAGAGATTGGGACGGGCCTGAACAGAATGCAAACGTGCTGTAACGCAAGTGCGAGTATGTGCCCATGAGCGCTTGTGTGCTCACCTCCACACACATCTGCAGGCAGCTGCCTGTGCCTCTCGGTCACAGTGTCCCTTGCAGCTCTGACTGCTGTCATAATGTGTTACCCCCCCCCCCCATCTGCTGGCTCTGTGCTACAGGCCGGCTCGGAGCTCATTCCCAGCCCCCAGCCCTGAGCCCCACCTGCCTGCCCCTGCCTACTACCAGGCCTATTTACTTGTAAATGGATGATACAGGAGTGACATTTGTAAGCTGTTGGAGGTGGGCGGGGTACATACATAACCCATCACGTCCATTTATGCTCATGTGACTTTGGCAAAGGAACACAGACTCAGTTATTATAATGTTTAAACATTATATTTTGAAACAAACCTCACCTGGCAATCAGTTTATTGTGAATCAACTTTATCCTGCTTTGTTTTAATTGCATGACTGAAATGCTTTTAACTGCATTTTTACTCTGCTAGAGATTCAGCTGGTTAGTTTCCTTGCCTGGAGGTTAGTTAATATACCCAGTGAACTGAACTCCGAAATAAAACCCACATTTAAAATGTAATCATTTGAAGTTTTTCTACAGAGCAAATTTCACTTGCTTTTATTGAATTTGCATATAAATTAGCAGTATCCATTAATTGCAGTGTAATTAGCTTGTAGCTATACGCTGTGCAGTTGGTTAAAGTATGTGTATGATATTTAAAGGGCCGGCGCACTGTTGCAAAGCTGTTGGACTGTGTCAGTGACGGACAGATGGTAAGGCGACAGTGTTGTTTGCTCAGAGTCGTGTTGGTCGTTTATCAGCAGAGCTCAATTTCAGTGTGAATTTAACATTTCACAATAAGCCTGTTCTACAGTCATACTTGAACTTGCAGCGAACTTGGGTTGTGAAAATAATGACAGTGCTAATTGCAGAAATTTCTTCCTGTTGTTATTCTTCTTTGTTTAGGCAGAATTGTCACCAGAACTCATTTGTACACACTTTCTTTTTTTGCCCTGAGCAGAAATGTGAGTGTTTTTATTCTTGGAACGATTTTGACGTTTTAAGCAGGGGGAATGATGAGGGTGAGCCATCAAGTGCTTCTCTCCGGATTTCTTCTGTCTCTTGTTGTCAAGCGTGTGATTCACCGTTTATGTTTTCCAGTCCCTTTTTCCGAGTCGCCACATAAATCGCAGCAACGTTGAGCAGTAAAAAAAAAAAAATGCTTTCCTTTTGTCTGCCGCTCTTTGAAAGGTGACAGTGGTGGTGATGTGGAGAGAATGGATCTCGTTCTTCGAAAATGTCACGCGGGTCTCTGCCAGTCTGCTCTACTGCCTTTTTTTTAGAATTAGACATTTTACCAACTATGTGATTTGTTAAACAAAAAAGACTTTTTTTTCCCTAACGTTCGCCAGTCGTTGGTTCAGTGAACAGATGAGAATGATGTCGCCGTGTGGTAGAACAGAAGCTGCCGTGTTGGCTGCGAGCAACAGAGGGGTCCTCCGAAATAAGAGAGTGTCCAGTGACTGTCGGGAGGAGGAGTGTGTTCACACTCGTTTCATGGATCTGTGGTCCAGGGTTATTTCACCCCCTCTGAAAATCTCTTCCATGACTGACGAGTAACTTCCCAATAAGTGACTGCCACTCAAATCTCAGATTGTCACGGTAACAGAGTGAAAGTGGACCAGTGATGGCACTCCCTGTGTGCTTCGCAGAGGGTATCATACCACTGGCTGATACTTCATTTGACTGGTCTCGGTTGAATGACGCAGAACCTCGTTTGGACCGCCGCATGCTGGTATGCGCCGAGTTTTCCTTTGAGCATGCCCCTCCCATGATGGGAAGAGTCTCGGACGAGGCTGGCTGCGATGGAGAGTGGGGGTGGAGTGTAGAGTGGATGTACCAAGTCGGTTCTGTTCCCTTAGTAACACACCCCCCACCCCCACTCCCCGCACATAACAACAGGAGACTTAGTCGGTGATTGGGGAATCAGAAAGCCATTCCCTGCTACCAAAATCACTTGTGTGGCACTAGAGTGTAATGAGCTGCACCGTTTTTGTTTGGCCTCTGCCATTGATGGATGGGGACTGCCTCTACTGCCTCGACCGTGGTTTAGATGGGTACAGCACACCACCAAGCCCTGAAAAAAGAGCCTCATCTCCTCACGCTTGTCCTCATAAACAAACTCCTTTGTTGTCCTGGGGAAAGATGTTATTCCTACCAGCAAACTTGGAAAATTTCTCTTGGCCAGTGGATGGTTCTGAGGTTCGTGTAGAAGAAATGGAAACTAGCTTACAGTGTCAGTGTCCACTGTCGGTGGTTCATGTCAGTTACCCATGTGACAAAGTACAAGGGCTGGGAGTGACAGGAAATGTGCCATGTTACCTACTGCACGCGTTGTAATGCTGAGTTCACCTTCAGCAGGGGGTGCCATATCCAGCATGTTTGCTCCCCATTTAGAACCGGTTGATGAGTGACTGTTTGTCGTATCTTGTGGCATCAAAAAGGAAGGGGCACTTGGGGAAATGATAGCTTATCCTGCAGCATGTGGGATTACCTTGTGTTGAACCGGTAATGTTCCCTAAGGACAAGGAACCAACGAAGTATCTACCAGGGGAGGGTGCTGATTGGCAGCCCACCGGGGTGACACCGCTGGTTGTAGGCTCTTTATCCCGCTTATTATGCTGTAAAACGCCTCCGCTCGGCATGTGTAGAGTTCGAACATTCTATACATTATATATACATTATATTATGAGGACCAAATATCCCAACAAGCTAACAAGTAGAAATTCAGTTTTATAAAAAATCTGTGATTACAATCAAAAAACGAAAAATGCCAAAAGACTTTAATTTGCTTTGCTTACTCATGGTTAAGGTTAGGGCTGCGTAGGGGTTAAGGTTGTCATTGTTGGCATAAGGGTTTTGTCCATAGGAGTAAATGGACTGTCCCAACAAAAATATGACTTGTGGTTTGTGTGTGTATGTGTGTGTGTGTGTGGGGAGGGGGGGTCATGTATTGATTACATTATGGGGACCAAAAGTCCCCGCAGTATGATTAAAAACCCGTTATTTTGATGTGGGGACCATTTTTTTGGTCCCCACAAGGGAAATTCTGCTTTATATAAATCCGTTACTGCAATCAAAAAACTAAAAATGGCAAAAGTCTTGAGGTGGGTTTCCAGAAACCTCAGTGCTACGTCTCTTGTAAGTTCTACCATAGGTTGTCTCTTAACGCCAGTGTGCAAAATATGGGGAGGTCCGGGGGGGTCCGACACCACCAATTAACCCATGAGACCCCCTGAAAGCCTGAAAAGAGAAAATTTAGATCGGCATTGCGCAACGATAGGGAGATGGGGACCCCCCCGAATATTGGCGGGTATTTCGCACACTGCTTAATGCTCTGAAATGTTTCCTGAAAAGTTCTTAGTGGAGTATATCTTCTGTAAGTTATTCTTTCGTAGGGTTAGTCTGAGCCTCTCTTAGCCGTCTCTTATCACTGTTGTCAGCTCATACTGCTCATTTAAAATAAGTCTAACATCATTAATTGTACAGTTTCATAACCTGACATCACTTAACTAAAAAATAACTGATCCAGATGATAAAATGGTTTTATACATGATAATCTAATACATGATTACAATCTCTGTTAGGTTTTGTCCTTGTGCTTTGAATGTGCAGAGAATTGGCCCCAGTAACGCGCTGATTCATAATGAAAGATAAGGTTGATTATGAATTTATTTATTAATTGGGAAGGAAGGGGGGTTCTGCCGATATGGTGGACGCGTCCCCCCTATTTCCAACCCCCTGGAATGCACACACCTCTCTAAATGTGCTACATGTCACAGTATATTAAAACTTTACTTCAAGAAGTTGATAAGAGTTGACACTGATAGTTCATTTACATATCTGTCTAATATATTTTAGACAAATCCACCCTGGACTAGTCCTTAGTAGTCAGTACCGAAGCACATGGGACATTGTCTTATGTTAAGATAGTAACGCAACTCTTTCAGCAATTGGGCCATTGCTCATCCCTGTATCAGTGACATGCATACATACTGGTGCATGCAGGTATTTTATAGAACAAATAAAAACAAACTGGTGATACTACTGTCTAGGGAGGCGGGTTTGGGCACCCTGTCAGCGAAAATCATATTTATGGTTAGATGATTCAGTTTGGTAAATTTGTATTTTATTTTTACGTTCTCCCCAGGTCTGATTAATGCAATATTTTAGGATTCCTGGAGTGTTATATTTATAAAGAACACCACTTTATAACAGTCAAGCAGTTGCTGCATGGAGGGAATAATCAATTCTCAAGCTATCGATGTCAACCAATCAGGTGTTACGGCGCCTATTAAGGTCGCACTTAAGAAGCTCTCTCTTAAGAGATTGTTTGGGAAACTAGTGTAGGAAGAGAAATACCTTTCGTAAGATGTATCTTTAGAGTCATCGTAAGATGCTACAAATCATTGTTATCATGAAACGCACCCTTGTATTTTGTTAATTACTTATGGTTAATGTTAGGGCTGGGTAGGGGTTAAGGTTGTCATTGTTGGGATTAGGGTTTTTCATATAGAAATGAATGGACGGTCCCCACAAAGATATGAATACAAGTGTGTGTGCGTGTGTGTGTGTGATAGACTGGTATTCCTCCAGGCTGAATCTCAGCCTTGTACTGCCAAGGATTGGCTCCAAGCCCCGCTTTCCCTTTCCCTTGTGGCTCTGTCTTGAGAAGACGTTGGAAGATGGATGGATGGTTGGATTACTCTAACCCCTCGACCACCCGGCCTCCCGCCTCCCTCTGCCCAAGCCCTTGTGACTTCAGTGCTCTTCGCCTTTCTGGCTGCAGACGGCCACCAATGCATTCTGATGGCCGCTCGCAGCTGAGCTGTCATTCTGAATTAAAGCTCTGAACATGAGCTGGAAAATCCCCCCTACCCTCATTACTATAATTCTCCTCTTTTCCCTCTGTTAACACTACCTTCATGGGAGCCACTGGTCAAATTATACCACACTGGCTAATAACAAGGGTGGATGCAGTAAACTACTGGGAAATACACCTAATCTAACTTGTTAATTACTGAACTAATAAGGCACCCTATAAACGGCACTTGGAAATAGTCGTTATAGATAATTATCGATTAATACACCGCTTTGGAAAGTATATTGTATCCCTAATGTCTACTGTATAGATGCAGTTTTCATTTGATTGTTTATTCCTGTTTCATATTGATAGCTTTACAGTGCACATGTCTGTGAAAATGGTGAATGTGCTTTGTAGGGGGTGTGTCATGCAGTGTGGCGGGCGTGCCATGCAGTTTAGGGGTGTGTCATGAGGTGTGGCGGGCGTGCCATGTGGTGTAGGGGTGTGTCATGTGGTGTGGTGGGCGTGCCATGCAATGTAGGGGTGTGTCATGTGGTGTGGCGGGCGTGCCATGCAGTGTAGGGGGCATGTCATGTTGGGTGATGAGCGGGTCATGAAGTGTAGGGCTGTGCCATGTGGTGTAGGGGTGTATCATGTGGTGGGCATGCCATGTGGTGTAGGGGTGTGTCGTGGTGTGGCGGGCGTGCCATGAGGTGTAGGGGTATGTCATGTGTGGCGGGCGTGCTATGCGATGTAGGGGGCGTCACGTGGGGTGATGAGCGTGTCATGAGGTATAGGGCTGTGCCATGTGGTGTGGCGGATGTGTCGCGGCATGGGTCTGTGCCATGTGGTGTGGGAGCATATTGTATTATGTGGGTTAGGGGGCGTGTCAGGTTGTGTGGTGCGTATCGCATGTAGCGTGGTGGTCATGTGATGTGGGCATGTCATGTGGTGTAGGGGACGTGTCAGGTTGTGTGCTGGGTGTGTCATGTGATGTGGTGGGCATGGCCTTGATGTTTCTCCTCCCCTCTTGTCTTCCAGGGTGTCTCGTGCCTCCTTGGTGTTGCTGTCTGACCCCTGCTTCCAGCTGAACTCCATCCGGCACCTCCTGGGAGAGAGTGAACCGCCCGTCTCTGGAGCTGCCCTGGGCCCCTCTGAACGCAAGCACTTCTCCCTGCACGCCTGTGAGTGGCCTCTCCATGCCGATATCACTCCCCCCCTGACAGGGACGCCAGATGTTGCGGCCTTATACAGTCTCTGTTATCTGCTTGTACGTTTTTTATCACTGTTTCAGAGAAGAATCTTGCGTCGACAAATTCCAGCGAAGTTTTTAAGTTAGAAATCCGCAGAGGTAGAACTCGAACTTCTCTTTGGAGCCAGCTGAGTGCTTTCAGCATTCTTGTGATTAATATTTAATTGAAATATATACCAAAGCCATTTTTTCTCCTCCATCTCTTTCCGAGCTTGTTGCTAATACAAGCCAACGGCTTTTTTGGCAGTCCAGGCTGATACTGCAACCCCATCTCACATACACACATATTGAGGTTTTGTATTGTCCTGAAATAAAGATCATGCATATTCTGCTCTTCTTTAAAACTTTTCTTTTGGTTGTTTTACTGGTAAGTTAATCCTGTGTTTTTGTTTTTCTCCAAGCCAAAGTGCCTTTAGAGGTACTTTAACAGGGACCCTCTTGGGAGCAGACTTTCATTGGCATGTTCCCTAAGCACTCGCATGCAATATAATAGAATTCTTTATTATTGCCACATCTTCCTGTATTGGAATATGCCCTGGCACCCCCCTCCCCCCCACCAAAACAGGGAAAACTTTACCAGCAAGCTCTTTCTGCCTGTTTGGTGTTGAGCTGGCTGCCTGAATGCGCCCTGACATCCCTCCAGCGCCGCGGGAGAATGCGTCGGTGATTCACCCGTGCTCATTACCTCGGCGAGGCCCCGCTGTCGGCTTCGGACTTCCGTAGGCGTGGCGGAGTTCCTGCTTCTGCCCACGGCAGCTTTTTTTCCCAGGGACTCGACTCATTTGTCAGAACTCGTGGCCACCGGGATTGCGCGCATTTCGTTGCAGGCCATGCGCAAAACACAAATAAATGATACGCACAGTACCCGAGGGCGTAAAACCAGCCCTGGTATTCTAATTCCGATTTGAGAACCAAAGTCTTGAATGCAAAGCACTGGGGGGAACCCGTTTAAATCAGGAATAAACGGGTCAGGATCAGCAGGGGAGTGTTGTGGAGTTTTGGGAATAGGTTTCCCCACTGGTGTGGTGTGGATTCACCGTCGTCGTCTTTATATAAGTTTGTACCATCTGTCTGATATTAATTATCCAAACGCACAGGATGGATCGCCTCTCATTTGCAGTAATGCTTAAAATAATTTGTTTTCCATGCAGTGCGGTCAGCCGCGTGGCGACTAATGACTGCAGGTTTTTATTTTATCGTTTGAAATGTAACGGTTGCAGCGTAGTCAATCCGGACTTTTGACACCATTGCTTTCCGGGAGCCGATGGGTGGAACTGGCCCCCCCCCCCTTCAGAAGCACTCCTACACTGGAGGCTTGCCATGATCCATCAGGCTTCAGGGGGATGGTGACACACTGTGGTTAGCGCACAGTGGCAGTACCGAAGCATACGCAACAGTGGAAAAAAACCCAGTTATTAGCCGAACGGCGTTTGCTATTGATCATCCATGAGCAATGGAGAGTCTGACAGGTGATGCCATCAGAATTGATTCTGCTGTGCGTTATTGCATGTAGCAGAGTGGTTATGTAAAATGAATCAACACTATGTCTCAGCCAATCAGAATTGAATATTTGTGCTCCTGTTTATCCCCCCCCCCAGCCCCCAATAAGCTGTATATAGAAGGGGCTAGAGCAGCACCAGATGTCCACTGTGCACACAAGCTGACCAGAAGCTGGATGGGGCAGTCTTTTAATTCACCTAATTTTGGATTGTGGCTAAAGAGGACCGTCAGTGTCGTTGACCGTTTCTATTCCCGGGTTTCATAAATTATTCCTGATTAAAAGCGACCAACGCAGAACCTTGCGGCTACAGCTGCCGGTACATTTTTCACACAAGGCTGCAGATCTCCTTAGTTCCCTCGGGAATGAATCGGTCTCGAAGGACACGCCTACATTGTCACGGGAAAGCCCTAGTTCTCCTCAACAAGATGTAATGGCTTCCTTTTTTTGTTTTACATGGATGAGTTTCCTTCACGAGAACTGACACATTCTAGTCAGTTGCATTTATTATGCTGTCACATTATACTGTGAAGTTGCCTAGCTAGTGATTTTGCCCAAATTGCATTACTTCGCTTATCCATCTATACTATTAGGCGTGCTATTTAGTTAATGTACGTTTCTCAAGGATATGTCTTTTTGTCAGTAGTCATTTTTATCTTCTGTTAATCAGAAGGTGTGAACGTGTTAAGGACATTGCCGTCTTGTGGTCAAATGAAATTGTCAGGAAGTCATCATCGCGATTTTCCTCATTAGAACAGAAATTGACTATTTCCCCTCCTGTTCACTCAGCCTTGGTGGAATAGAACTTGGACAGTCTGAAAAAATTTGAAGAAATTGTTTGTGTTTTTGTGATGCAGTTTAAAGGGGGCAAAATAGCATGAAAACAAATAGCAGCTGATGGAACCGGGTTGCAGGAGTCTGATCGATTTTTGTTCCATTTCTGAAGATGTCAGCACACGAGAGGGCTGTCCACTGTCAGGATGCGCTGAAAAGCATCTTCAGGAAGCTCTGGCTGATGTTCACTGGCACCGGCAGGCCGCTCTTACATTATGGATGAACGTCGGAGCTAGTTAGAGTTCTCCATGTTGTTATGCGCCCTTTGGAAACGTGGGCCGGGCCGAGAAGAGGCAAATGAAAATCGTCTGAGTTCTGATTTTCCTCTCTTCCATCGCAGACCTCTGACATCCAGCTAGACTGGCTTTTCGTAATGGAGGAGCTGCAGATTGTCAACAGAATCTGCAATACATCAGCAAGCCCAATACCTGCTTTCTGAAGTGTTGATGTCATTAGTTATTGGGTTATGTACACAATGGGCGACTCAATGGCTCAGTGGGTAGCACTGTTGCCACACACCTCCAGGGCTGGTGGTTCGGATGCCTTTTCTGGTTCTCTCTGTGTGGGCTTTGTAAGTTCAACCTCCCGCAGCCCAAAAACATGCCGTTTTGTGCACTGCTGTCTCTGATTTGCCCTTACTATACCCTGTGCACAGACACACAAACACACACTTATATTTATATCATTGTGGGAACCATCCATTCATTTCTATGGGAAAAACCCTAATCCCAACAATGACAGCCTTAACCCCTACCCAGCCTTTACCTTAACCATAAGTAACCTAACAAAACACAAGGGTACGTTTCCAGATAACAATGATTTGTAGCATCTTACGATGACTCTAAAGAAATATCTTACGAAAGGTTATTCGTCTTCCTAGACCTGTTTCCCAAACAATCTCCTAAGAGATTACTTAAGGGAGAGCTTCTTAAGATAAACCTTAATAGGCGCCGGAACACCTGATTGGTTGACATCGATGGTCTGGGTGGTTGTACTTTACATTATTATCAGTGTCTCCTTTCATTATCTTAGTCCTGGGCTGCTCTTCCTGTGTTTTCAGATTTCTTTTTGTACGATGCAATGGCTCGATCCATCTCTGGAATGTTCGATGTGGGTCTGACAGATCATGACACAAGACAAACAAGCTTGGAAAGTCATGACCCCAAAAGACAGGAAAAAAGAAATGGATCGATGTTAATGGGAAAGCCTTGAGAATGTGATGACTGTATTAACATGACAAAGTACCCCTATAAGACTTTTAATTATTGAGAAGTGATAAGAACGTGAGCAAATTCCTCCAATTTCCCAGGCCTGAGATTGATGGTCGCTAAAGTAGCTCACCTGTCTTCTTAATGCTTCCATTCGACACACATGCCTAGAATTAGATACATGAAAACTGCCAGTTTTATATGAAAAATACATTTAAATGTATATCCCTCTTTAAATTGTAGACAGAAACTGAGAGGGTTCACAGTAATGCTTCTTACTGCCCTGTGTTGCCAATGAACAGAATTGTTCATGATCTTCTCCACCATCCACTTGTCTGCAGCTGCCTTCAGTGGGTTCAGGGTCAGTCCTGTGTTGGAGCTTGTTTACCTGATGAATTATCATGCTTCCTCAGCTGGCCATAGCATAAAGAATTACACTATGGGCTGGAAAAGCTTGCTACACACATCAAAAGTCCTGAGTTTCCTCAGAAAGTAGAGTCTTTTTTGTGTACAGCGCTGCTGCATTGTCTGTCCAGTCTGCTGCCTTTCAGGTACCTGCAGCACTGCACTGCCTCCACTGCCTGTCCTCAGGCAGTGACCGGTCTCAGGGGCTTCTTGGCAAAGCAAAAGTCCACCGCAAGCTTCTTTGTCTTGCCGATGTGGGGCTGAAGTCCCCCACTAGCCCCCTGTACTCTGACTCATCTCCAGCGACGATGCACCCTGTGGTGGACGAGTCGTTGGAGGACATCTATAGGTGGCGTGAGCTGGTGCCCTACTGGAAGTCCGGTGTGTAGAGGGTGAACAGACACAGTTCCCTGAGGTGCCCTAGTGTTGCTCACCACCAACTCTGACGCACAGTCTCACAACCTTATCTGGTGTTCAGATAGCCCATGATCCAGGATGGATCTTATCTCTCCTTTTTATGCCCTTATACAGTATACAGTGCTGTTTCATTTCTTCCCAACTGCCATTCTCATATAATAGAACAGATTTTATAGCATGTTGTGAAAAGTATAAATGTTTAATGACTGATTTTTTATTACAGATATCTCCTGCTGAAGGTACAGTCAGCCACAGCTGTGGTAAAATACAGCCTGGATAGTTTTACTTAATTAATGTATTTATTTGAGGGGCACTGAACTCAAGTGTCCCACATGACTCCCCTTGGCCACAGTCTGAATGCTCAGGTGCAGCAGTGAGACTGCGTCTGCTGCAGGTCACGCCCGGCCCTCTGCTATTTTAATCATTTATTCTGGGTGACAATCAGTGGGCTGCTTCCATCACACATCTAACTTGGGCTGAGACCTGCCCCAACCCCTGCTATTGTGGCCTTTCTTTCTGTGTGGGGGCCTGATGTCCTCCCCCCCCCCCACTAGAAAGAACAGCTTAATACGAATGAATACATTAATACTCTGCTCACCTTTGCTTGAGTTTCTGAGGCTAGGGGGACACCGGCATCCGATCAGCCAGTGTGGAGACGTCGTGGCAAGCAGCCACCCCCTTTGCTATTCGGTGTAAATATGCACCGATCTCATAGTGCGCTTGTCCTCGGTGGGGCCTGTCATTCATCATAGTGCACGGGGCCGCCGTGATTGGCAGCGTCGAGGGCCATGTGCACATTACTTTGGAGCTCAGACAGGCATGAAATTGCATGAGGCGAGGATGTGACCGTGGACAGTTTTCTCCAGGGGGGCTGTAATTATCGGCTGGGTACGCCTGTCCGGTCCGGCCCAGTCCAGTGGGGTCTCCGCTGGTCACAGTGTGATAAAGCAAGTGCCACATCATCTGGGGCGGGCCCTTTGTCGGATCAGTGTTCTGAACTGATTTTGAAGGATATTTCTGATGGCATCTGTACTTTAAAAAAGTTTTGGCTGTGTAAAGTACTCTTCTAGAAGTGGATAAATCAATAAAATGTGTAAAAAAAAAAAAAAAAAAAAAAAAAAAGCATAATTTATACTCGGGTGACTGAGTGGGCATGATGGGTAATTAAAATCAGTCTTCGGATGTGACCATAGACTGTGTTTTCCCAGACACTGACTACATCAGCGTGGAGGAGGCTCAGAAGGTGGAGCACATGCTGGCTTTCTTGACGGAGGAGTCCAAGCAAGCGGCGGCCAGCACAGCTGTGAGTAACCAGTGGAGCTGGGTGCGCTATATATGGTGTATAGACAGGGTTTGCCAGGGAGGGGGATGGGCATATTTTTGTATCAGTGGACAGTGTTCACTATGTGGATGGGGCTTGTCACAATATGGGAGGAGCACAGTTTGTATAAGGGAGGGGCATGTTGTATGTGTTGATGGGCCATGTTGTATGTGTGTGAGTGGGGTTTACCAGGGTATGGGAAGGACATGTTCCAGATGTGGGCATGACATATTCTGTGCTTATGGGCATGGCTTGTCACTGTATGGGAGGAGCATGTTCTATATATGGGCGGGGCATATTCTGTTTGTTGGTGGGCAATCTTCATTATGTAGGCGAGGCTTGCCCCGTTTGGGAGGGGCATCGTCAGTATTAGGGCGGGGCATGTTCTGCATATGGGCGGGGCATATTCTGTTTGTTGGTGGGCCATTTTCATTATGAAGGCAAGGCTTGCCCCGTTTGGGTTGGGGCATCGTCAGTATTAGGGCGGGGCATGTTCTGCATATGGGCGGGGCATATTCTGTGTGTTGTTGGGCCATGTTCATTGTGTAGGCAAGTCTTGGCCGGTTTGGGAGGGACATAATCAGTATTTGGTCGGGGCATGTTCTGGCTCTGAGAGAGGTGTGGTCAAACATAAAAAGGACAACAAGTTGCTGTTGTCCTTGGCTTGTTACTTTTGCCCTCCCCAAGTGAGTCTTTGTTAATGATTGTTTTCACAAAAGTGGGGAGAAGGGCTCATGGACACCGCTGTTAGATCCACCTCCCTCCTTCCAGGAGATGTACTTCTGACAGCTCTCAGGAATGCTTTTATGCAGTTTCTTGTCCCCTTGACCTGGCTCACTGATAGAAGCTGTGGTTTTAGCAGTAGAGGATCCTAGCCCCGGTCCTCCTACTGCGTCCCTGGAGAAACAGACCAGCGCCTCTCTGCATCAGGCTACATGGCACTGTAACTCAGGCTTTGCAGCCGCTCCGCTGGAGGCTCATATGGATGCGCCGGCTTGACTTACTTCCAGTTTACCGCCGTTGGACCCTCAAGGAGCGTCTGAGACATGCATGTTGGCACAGGTTGTAATGATCTGAGACACTATAACATTCCCTAGATTGGTTTGTACTTAAAAGTGTTCTTTATTTGTCAAAAGGTTAATGTCAAGATGATCATTTTAAAGACAGGAATATTCCTATGTGTGTGTATGCGTCTTGAAGTGGCGGCTTGGTTTAGAGGACACTTGAGTGTGTGTGGGAGGGTTCGGGCCCTGATGTTAAATGACAGGGGTGTGTGTTTCAGCGGCTTGATCCCAGCATAGCAGACAGGCGGTTCGGTCATCTCAAGTCCTAAAGGCCTAAAGACTCTCTGAAGTGTATGTCTCCCCTTTTGGCGTTCACATGCTGAAGTTTAGACATAATATTCAGTGCTCTTTTTATTTTTTTCTTGATGGAATGTTTATTTTTGAAAGTAGGCTAATTCGTCATTATAAGTAGCACCCCCCCCATCTGATTGGGTCTAACTTTTGCAGCCGGCGGTCTCCTGTGAAATGTACAGGCCACAGCATATTTAAAAACAGCCCCGTGATGAATATGAGGGTCCAAGCGGCTGATTAAACAAAGCGTGTCAGCGCGGTGGCGGCCGTATTAATGCGTGGCTGTTTGCTGTGACGCAGACAGTGCAGCCGCCTCAGGATGCTTGTCAACCCATTAATTAAAGAGTCCCAAATGCACCCGTCACGTGGGGCCAGGCCCATGCCAGACAAAAGCAGCTTCATGAACACGGAGAAGCTTCCACAGGCTAACAGAACAAAGCAAGCCTGGGGATCTCGTTAGCAAAAGCTATCCAGTGCTAATTAGCCTGTCCTGCGGCCGTTACATTATTTGAAAAGCTGTCAAGCTGCACAGGGCCATGGGATCTAGTTATGCCTGCCCACCCCCTGTAGTCACATTCTATTGCATGTTTGATTAGGATTCTCCGATGGATTCTGTTGTCCAGCGACGTTGTGTGTGTGTTGCGTTGCAGCTTGGTGTGAGCGCACCATCCCTACAGCCGTCTCCGCACCCTGGGGTGGTGGGGGGGGGGGGGGAACCGAGGCGGCGCGGCACAGAAACATAAGTTGGTCTATCAAGGCAACTACCGACTGCGG
>JAODKC010000130.1:4483134-4509359 GCA_026777985.1 Mormyrops attenuatus | reverse complement strand
CAGCTCAGGCGTCCCGGATCACCGAACCTGGGGGGGCCGGCCCGGCTGTAACCCCATTCCAACCGGCCCCCCCCCCCCCCCCCCCCCGCCACCGCCGCTTTATAGAGAGTGTACCTTACCTGCGCAGCCATGTGTGACTGTGTACATGTGCGAGTGTGCGAGTGTGAATATTAATTTGACAGTTCCTGAGACAAAGGCTTTTACGTTACTTGTTGTGGGAGCTCTAGATTGTATAAGCAATACTAAGTGGACTGTTTTTTTTCCTATATAGCGAGGGGAGTGGTTTATTGCTTTTTATTTTCCTCTTTGTGAGTGAGAGTGCACATATATTGTTGGTGTAACAGCATTAAATTATTTATCCTGAGCGGATGACTGCCTTGTGTGTGGTCTTTTTTCTCCTGGCATCTTTTTACATTCGCCTGCACCTCTGTGGACGAGGGATTTTTGCTCGTCTTGTGTGTAGACTGAGCTGCCTATCGGGACTGAGAGCTTCCCCTGTGCATCCTTCAAAAAAAAAAAATAAGTAAAACAAAATCTCCGACAACATCATCAACCTTGAAATTGCTTATTTTTAACACTGTTGCACAAATTCTGTTTCATGTCCATGTTCATACAAGACTTAGGTACTCGGCAAAATGGTTAAGGAGAGAAATGGTTAAAGAGCACAGGGCTCTTTCATAGTTGTTTACGTTCCTGAAGCCATTATGACTGGCTTACAGTCTGGTACTAAATCCAGTGATCGTTCCTTTGGCACAAATAAAACACCATCGATGGACTTGTCTTGATGTCTGTCTTGGCGTTGAGAGTCACTGAATTTGCCACGGTGCTTTGCCTCGCTCTATTTACAGACCTTTGTGACCTCCACGAAACGTCAGCAACCAAACCGCTTGTATCTCACCCCTCGATTGCAGGCTGGCACAGCGGGTCCTTGGATCTTGCCCTCTGAAGCGAGGGGGCTGATATTGTCCCGCCCCCCGGGATGCCCGCTGACAGCAGTCATGTCGCCTCGGCTGGACCGACGGTTCAAGCCGCTTGAGCCACATCGATCCACCGTGCAGGAACAGAAGTCTGGATAGAGCGCTCTCGGGTTTTTTTATGGATTGTGTACAGAAATAGCTGTGTTGGAGAAAGAGGAGAAGGGCAGCTGGGGGGGTGGGGGGTGGCAAATCCACCACCGTTTGGAGGCCTTGATTGTGACCTGTGTGTCTGTGTGTTTCGACGGGAGCGATAGTCAGCTGGCTCCGTGATCGATAGCCGCTCTCGTCCGACGTGAGCCGTCCACTCCTCTCTGGGAGCTCTCCTTTGAAGCTCTCCATCGGAGCATCCGCTGGGGGCCAGGCCGAAACTACAGACAAACTGATCTTTTCGAGTGAAAACAAAAAGCCTGTTTTTGCTGTTCAAACTTTGCACGCCATAGTTGTTTGAACCTCTAAATACCCTTGTTTCAAATTTGTGTATCGACTTTGTTTTATGTTTGTTTTATGGCCTTTTTCCACACTGATGCATTCCAGGGGAAAGGAGCAGAAGTATTATTGGAGCCTAGAAAGGTATGGGGTTGTAGCAGTAAAAAGCCCTTAAGGAAATCCAAAAAAAACACTGTTATAGTCATCACCAGGTTGCCAGTTGAATTTCTGTCCACACACTATGGAAATAACTGAAAAGGAAAAAATATAAAACAGATCTAGTCAATTGAATCAGCTTGATGAATGAGAAATGCCAATGGTTTGTATTCTTTGCTATGGTTCGGTAGAACATTTACTCATAAATTACTCTGGGAACCAAGCCATTGTAGCTAAAAATCTAAACGTTATTTTCTCCCAGTGTATCACAATTCTAATTAACTGTCAGCACAGCTAATCAAATCTAATGTAGCTGTCAGATACTACAAAAATGAATGTGTGCCCTAGACCAAAAGTGATATTCAAATGATTTTCTGTCATATAGCAAATGAAAAGGTAGAACTATTATTATAACCAACCTGAAAGTGAAATTAGTGGTGTGTCGTTAAATTGACCCAGAATAATCAGGTTTGAAACCAGTTTCTTATAACCATACACGCACATACATATACACATACATTATATATATATATGTGTGTGTATATATATATATATATGTATATTTTATAGCAGAGTTTTATAGTGTTTTTTTATATACTTATGATATGGATACTGTGTATCTATTGAATGCATCCGACAAAAGATGTTTTTGGTCAAAGTGCTCCACCTAGTGGCTAGTAAATGACAGTTTAATTATCTTTCTTTAATGTAGGGCTGGCCAATCTTATCCGCAAAGGGCCGGTGTCTGTGCTGGTTTTTGGGGTAACCTTTAGGTCAGTTGTTCAAACCCAAGTGTGAGGACTCTTCAGCCAATCGGTCCTCTAATTAGTGACCTAATTATGCAGTTGCAGCGAAAACCAGCATAGACACCGGCCCTTTGTGGATAAGATTGGCCAGCCCTGCTTTACGGCATCGAGTACATTCAATAAATAATACCAGTAATGTGTAACTCTGGACAAGAACTTTGGAGGACTGAAATCATGAAGCTTTTTAACCGCTTTTTAATTTTCTCCTTATTGACAGCCAGATTTTCAGGTGTGGTCCTCATGATTATTATTTTTTTTAATGTTTAAATCTATTTTCTGTTCATTGATTTTTAAAAGAGGATCATATATGTTTGAAAAACCCCCCAATGCTGACTAGAATAACTAGTTAGAAGGAAGGTAGTTGTTTTTGAAATAGAGATTCAGACTTAAATTAATATTTGGCTTAATCAGTACCAGGGAATACAATATAGTATGATCGGGGGGTACAATATAGGAATACTATATACTATACTATAATATAATTCTTTATATTATATTCTCCCATCTTTTCATTTTCAAAAAGGGAAAAACAAAAACAAAAACATGCAGATGGCCTGCCCTTTCAGTCATTAGTGGAAAGAGATGGGACTTCTTGCTCAGGTTCTTGTTCTGTTGATGGAACACTCTGTGATTCAAATTGAGTCCTCGGAATTGAGTGAAGAAGCGATCTGTGAATAGGTTATGTGTATATGCAAATTTTAGCTTAAGTAAAAATAATATTTTATATGAAATATCAGCAGAAAGACGATCTTTTATGTATTTTATATGTAATTTCGAGCTACTACCCTTACCTATAACAGTAATATTGGAGGCAAATAAGATAATAATAATATCATGTAAAAACTAATTGTTCGGGAAATTCAGAATATTATTTCTGGGGCGCCCTCTAGTGGTCCACAGCTGTGCTGTTAACAAATGCAGTAAATGGTGTCACTTTTCATTTACCCAAATGGCAGGTGTTTCAGAAGGTATCTGTCCTTCACGAAGCCTTCAGGATCATGCAGACCAGCTTGCTGAACTCCCTAGCCGGTGATGGCGGCATCATCTCCTAACAGACAGCCAGTCGAAACAAAATGACAGCTCAATGCACGGAAGACATGATGTGACAGTCGCCTTCGGAAGGCTAGGTTAAAAATAAAACCCGATACCACTGCCACAAGTCCACCACGGTAACGGGGGAGCCGTATGGTGAAGGGGAGCTGCTGTGGAAACGTACGGTTATGGGCTCTCGCCTCCTCCCTAAGTGATTTCTTCTGGAAGGCATTACTGCTACTAGATTATAAAGGAGGGTTTTATTGCCTTTTGCTTTACTGAAACAGTAGGAGTAGGAAAGATGATTAGAGTAATTGAGGTCGTAAATCAAGCTGCTTCGACTCCGAGAATCGTCTTGCCGAGGATTCTTATTTTATGTTGCGCCATTGATATGGAAGGAGAGCTGGATTCTTTCATTTGATAGAGCAGGGAAGCACATGTCAATTAGCTAATGAAGTTCTCCCCAAATGGTAGTTTTTCTTCTGCTGTCTTCTTCTTTCCACAAGGGGGTAAGAACTACGCCTCTAAACACAGTTCAAACAGCATATTTATTTACTCCGGCTGGTATTTTGTATCGATCATGCATTTATTAAGGTGATAAGCATATGTAGTGGGTGACTGGGGGGTTATTTGCTCATGCTTCTGGATGCTGGACCTTGGTGAGAATGCATTTTTATTAACAAGAAAATAAACAATGTTTATTAGTAAAATTCTTGGTATGCATGGAATGGCTTCCAAGCAGAACACGTTTATGGGTGAAACCTTATGGAAGGCCAAAAGATTCTAAATGTGTTTGCTTTTTTCGCATTAACACGCTCAAAATTTATGTGTGTTACCTCCTGCACACCCTGCCCCTACTGTTTTCTCTCTGGCATGATTCTGTCGAGCCACTCATATTTACGCGTTAGTCTTACCTCTCGTTCCTGCCCTTGTGTGATTCACTCCAGCTGCCTCTTGTTTGCTCCCTCAATTAGTTCTTGTAATAAAGTGCTTCACAGTTCTGTGTTCCCCAGTCCTGGCAATGACGTCTGTCTTGTTTGTAGCCTGTCTTTGCCTTAGCCATCTGTGTTCCTGTTTTTGATCCCATTTGTTTTTCTGTGTTCTCTTTGAGAAGAATAAAGCCCCTTTTCTTTGCTCCAATGCCTTCTCCTGAGTTCTTTGTCCTGTGACAACATGTTAAGGTGCATAGTTTTATGGAACACCATCGTGGTCAAAACCCTCTGCATCAACATGTCAAATTTGTACATCTTAAGATGTCGAAAATGAACGTGTTAACAGGAAGAACAAGATGTACGAGCCACATTTCGCTAAGGTAGTGTTCAGACCTTTATATAAGTAGGGTGACCAGATAACCATGTCATCCCGGACACTCTGAGCTAGGACAGGAATTGTAAATTACCATTTCAATTAAAAGGACCCGGATTTCACTTTAGCACTGAGTTCTTGCTGTATGCTTATTGGTCAGTCTCCTATAATCATGAATGTGTCACTAATGCTAATGTGAAACAGCTGGATGAGTCTTTCAGTCAAGGAAACGAACCAGTCAAAGCGCAAGAAGAGCTTAACTATTTAGCCAAGCACAGGAGCCTTTCAGTTTGAAAGTAGTTTGTAAAACCTGAAGTAGCTCAGAGTGTCCTCCCTAACATAGGTTATCTGGTAAGTGGATATGACCACACTTCTAAACTAACCATCTAAAAATCACTAAACTCTAAACTAACTGACTAGTAAACAGGTGCCACATGGGGCCTGACGCAGCCTCCAGAAAGTGGCAGACACGGGACACATACCAAAAGTATGTTAGCTTTTTTTTTTTTTTTTTTGCATTGATACGCTTAAAATTAACATGTTAATGTGCACATTTTGTATGTTATTATGCGTCAATTTGTACAAAATGCGCATGTTAATATGTCAATTTTAAGCATGTTACTGTGAAAAAAGCTAAGAGATTTTGACCCTTTTGGCCATCCATAAAATTATGCTTGTTAGCACGTCAATTTCGAGCATGTTAATCGACAAATAGCTGGTTGCATCAACGCATCCAAAAATGGCGCATTAACACGTTTGTGTTACCTTGTCTGTGTTACCTTCTCCTGGGTTTTTTGGCGATATTGGACTCAACCAGCATATATTAACAGGGTGTACCTTGGCCTGTTTCCCCCTTGACACTTATTTACTAGTCAGTTAGTTTATACTTGTTTAGACTTATTTTCAGTTGGTTAATTTAGAAAAGTGTGGTCTATTCCACTCCAGGAAATAATAAAAGAAAGGCGTTACATATTTTATGTTACTTTGTGCATGTTTGTGTTTTATGTTACTATGTGAAATGTCTTCTCCCAAATGGCTGAGTACTGAGTATGCACACAGTAACATAGACAGCATGTATGGATAGTGTAGCTATGAAATGACTCCAACATAGAGAACATGTTGTCTTACAGAAAGGTCTGAACACTCCCCCAGTGAAACATGGCTCCTTCATCTTGTTCTTCTTGATGATACTGTGGCAGCTACATCTTATTTTGCACTGCCCACATCTATGGAAGGCCAAAAGCGCACTAACACGTACAAATTGTGTATGATAACATGTCAATTTTGAGTGTGTTAATGCATCTTTTGGCATTGCATAAAACCATCCATCCCACCCATTCATTATGAAACTGCTTGTCCTATTCAGGGTCGGGGGGGAGGGGGGGCGGGGGTCCGGAGGCTATGGGTGCAAGCAAGGAACAACCCAAGATGGGAGCAAGTAACCCCCCGCCCCCTAAGAAAAAAAGGACAAAGAATAGGATGCCATTTTTTTTGAAAGGCCATCAGAAGAATAGGGTGCCTTACGATCCAGCCCCCTCCAAAGAGCCGCTATTCCGATCCTTGGCATTCAGATCCCTCAGCAGCTCATGGTTGGGTGTCGTGATGTCATTTCGTCAGCAGCGTCACTCATCGATCAGAGGGACTGCATTTTAAATATTAATACTTCAGTTAAACTTTAGGTATATACACGTAATTTATATTCAACATAAGGATGACCATAATATTAACTTCCCACGCAGAATCACTTTAGATGAAAAGGCTGAACTAACTAAGAAAGACTTGTTTGTTTTTCTTTCCTGCAAAGCAGTATTTATTTTATCTTGTGCTGTCTACGTAAAACTTCCTCGTGTGGAGAGAAGGAGAGAAACAGTGGCTTTCTTTGCTTCTCTGAGGCTGACAGTAGATGGTGTTGTTCAGCTTGCTTAGAGACGGGGAGCTCCCAAAGATTCCCAAAGAGACGCTACATGACTCTGTAGCTGGCTGATTTATGACTTGTTCCTTAATAGGACCCTCTGTGCAATTAATTGTATAGAAATGTAAAATGACTGTAATTAGAGAATTTTCTGGTGCCAGTCACAAAAAGTTTAAAGACAGGGTATGTGGTGATCACACAGAAGAGCATGCAGCCTATTCCCTTGTGTAGTAAAATATATTTCCATTCTATTTGCATATAATGTGACAGGTTGTGGGGAGGACATGAGGCAAAGCTGAAGGGTTTAGCTGTAAGCAGGCTTACTGGGCAAAAGAACCCAAAATCCGAATGGAAATGCGTTCCGTGCCCCTTTAAGAACTGTGAACTGAAAACCAACTTTAAAAATTCCAGCCGTCCATCTGTCTATGTGTTCATCCATATAATTTTTCCATAACCTCTTAACAATGCCATGCTGTGGCAAGCTGAGCCAGTCTCAGGACCCACAAGGCACAAGACAAGATGCCAGTCCATCACTCAACACACTGAATCACCAACCAACAGATACAACAATTCACATAAATTGTGTGTATTTATTTGGATGGAAGCAAGAAACTGAAGTGCCCAGCAGAAAAAACACATCCCCCCACCCCCCAAAGCGACATGCATTTTTCAGAAAGCAGGGTCTGACAGTCCCTGTGGCAACTGGGCTATTGCTCAAGGGCCCACCAACAAATTCAATCTGTAGGCTGTGGGATTTGAACATGCAACCTTCTGATAATCACAGCATCCTAACCCACTGAAACACACACTGCCCTGATAGGGTCCGGAGAATTAACAAACAGGTTAAGGTTAGGTCAGCATTTGGTTGTATTTTCTCATCCATCACTCCCCCAGTTTTCGCAGTGTGGGTTAGGGTTTCTTGCAGGTCACTCATGCTAGAGCGAGAGCGTCGTCAGCCTCCCGTTTCTTCCCATTTTGCAGCCTAATTCTGCCCGGAGCCCTCTGGGAGGCCAGCTGACCGTGGGCGTCCCTGTCTGCTCACTAATGTGGCACAGCGGGAAGTCACCAGATGCTCTTCATTCCTATGCACAAAGGAACATTCTCAGACCCTGGGTGGGGTGCTGTGAACACGTTTAGGGACAGAATGCCAAGTACAAGAAGAACATCTCTTTAAAGGGGTTTCCAAATAATTCCGTAATAAAACCAACCTAAGTCAAAATTCGCAGCCATTAAAGGCAAGATATTTTCTAGATCCTTATCCCCTGGTTTAAGGATGAGTGGTTGCAAGACAGAGAGACATATAATGCTAATGAAGAGACATTTTTTGAAAATTCTGTGAAGTGTCACGGTGCAAGATCATTCCTGCCCTAACTGTCATATTTCAAGATTCCTACAGAGTCTAAGATGTATGAATATCCTTCCTATAACATTTTTATTATGAACGATTATCTAGTCACAGGCCACTGGAAGTGCTAATTGAATAAATGATTAAACTAATTGATTAAATGTAAACTAATTGATTAAATAGCTATCAATAAATTAATGTTTAATTGGTATTGTTCATTTACACCCTTTTAGGAGAAATAAATCATCACAGAATGATTTTTACAAGTACTTTATTCTGTGGTTTATGATGCTGAGGTTGCATTACATTCATCCTGAAATATATACTGAGATCTAAGAGTTGGGGTATTATCTTCTTGGTCAGATGCTTCCTTTACATTCGGTGGGTCAATCTGATGAATGGTGGAGTAATACCTGATTTGTCACAGAGGTTGTTCAGACAGGCAAGGCTGTGCTGGCAGTTAATTCATGACAGCCGCATGCTGGAGGACACAGAAAGCCCCAATCCGACACAACAGCGACCTGCTCTAAGGATTCACTCCTCCTTTGGGTGATGAGCTGTTAAGGACCATGTTCTCCCAGTTCTACCTTTCAGGACACATGCTTGAGTGTGTCTGGTAAGGGTGGGCGGATGATGGACGGGCAGGTTGCGGCAAGCTGACAGTTTCTGCCAAGTCATGGTCAAGCAGGGACAAGGAGCAGGGAGGGTGGAGCAGGAACGACAGAACAAGGCAACACTGAGCAGGAAGTGTTGAGCTGGAAGGACTAAACAGGAAATCACTCAGGGGAAGCAAGAAAAACGAAGGAAAGAGTAGAAAGCGAGGAGAGGGATGGACTGAACAGGAAGCACCGAGAGGGAAGCAAGAAATGCGATGGAAAGAACAGGAAACAATGAGAGGGATGGAATGAACAGAGGGGGAAGGACTGAACAGGAAGCACTGAGTGAGATGCACTGAGGGGGAAGGACTGAACAAGAAGCACTGAGTGAGTTGCACAGAGCGGGAAGGACTGAACAGGAAGCACTGAGTGAGATGCACAGAGCGGGAAGGACTGAACAGGAAGCACTGAGTGAGATGTACAGAGGGGAAAGGACTGAACAGGAAGCACTGAGTGAGATGTACAGAGCGGGAAGGACTGAACAGGAAGCACTGAGTAAGATGTACAGAGGGGAAAGGACTGAACAGGAAGCACTGAGTGAGATGCACAGAGGGGGAAGGACTGAACAGGAAGCACTGGGTGAGATGCACAGAGGGGGAAGGACTGAACAGGAAGCATGGACTGAACAGGAAGCACAGAGTGAGATGCACAGAAGGGGAAGGACTGAACAGGAAGCACTGGGTGAGATGCACAGAGGGGGAAGGACTGAACAGGAAGCACTGAGCGAGATGCACAGGAGAGGAAGTGAGATGAACTGGACAGAGTAAGACTAAGTGGGAAGAAGCAAAGAGCAGGAAATATGGTGGGGGCAATGAGTGGAAAGCATTTAACAAGATGGATGAGTGGGGTGCACTAAGCTGGACACCATTAACTGAATTTCCTCCAAAGCAAATTAAAATTGCTTTCTTTTTTAACCCAGTTGAATTTGCAAATGGGGCCATTCTAGGCAGATCACCCTAAAATGAGCAAAAACACTTTGGCCGCTCTTTGTAAGTCCCTGATCTTGTTAATTCCTTGAATTATCCACTTTACCAAACCCAATACCACTGAGTACTGTAGGATTAATTCTAAGCAGAATGCTTTGTAAATGAGATAACCCTGACTCTTAAAAGCTAAATATGCTGAAATCAAGAGTTAAGTTTATGATAAAGAATGACAGACTTGGCACTGTGGTAGCATGAGTGGAATGACATGTAATGGGATAGCATGAGCCCAGCTTTACCAATAATGAAATAAATATATGCATATAAATAATAATGAGAGATAGAATATATCTCTCTGGGTCAGTTTTATTTTGCTTTGCTCAAGCACATCATATTTCTGCAAGATAAACTGAATAATAATTGTCAAGCATAACAGAAGCGTCTTAATTGTGAGTCGCATTTGCATTACAATTTGGAGTAATTACCATAAAATTCAAATGTTTAAATCTTGTAAGCTGTCCCAGGCTGTGTGCTGTAAAATCAATTATCATAAATATAAACTGAAACCAATGCTTGCAAAAGAACACTTTTAGTAAGCCGTGATGCATCAGTTAAGATGATTCAAGTTTCTTCTAATGGGTAATCGATATCACGTTTGACAAAGTGCTGTATGCTCTTCCAGGAGTCCTCGTCGCTGGAGCTGAGTGGAGTCCTAGTTATGTCAAGAGAGCTCTTGATATTCTCTGTATCACTAAAGGTGTTTTATGTCAGATGCTTCACCACTCGTTACACTCCACGAAGAAAAGCAGTGAGAGAGGTAGGTGGATCATAAAAAGCAAGAAGAACATATGGAAGTCACGCGTCCCCTGCTTCCTCCAAAAAGAGAACACTCCTCATAGTCAGGGAAGCTTAAATGCACAGGCTCACCCAGCCTAAAGCCCAGGGGCCACCACTAGTAAGGGACTTCAACGAATCTTGCTTAATGTAATTTTGAATCCCCTTGCCTCGCCCCCCACGGGTGAATTTTTTTTTCTTCCCAATTCCACCCCCACCTCCTGTTGAGAACTTCACCTGTGGTATTTTGGTATTTTAACTACACCATCACACAAAATAGTAGGAGGGCCACTGAAACTGAAACTGAAACTGAAATGACCCTGTTAGTGTGTATCTGTCCACGGCGTTCAGCCTGGAATGGAGTGTAACGAGGCGGGAAGATGGAATCGCTGCGAAGTAGGAAGTCTGAGATCTCGCTGTTCCAGGTTTATCAGAAGGGAAATATTGTGCCGAATCAGATCAAGTTAACAGCTCCACTGTGCTGGAGTGTGCCGGTACAAACGTCCAAAAAATGTCTTAATAATGCTAAAATACCACTTTTACATTCTTCTTTGAAACTGCTCCTGCAGTCTCCTCAAATTGCTACACTTTTACTTCTTGCTTTATACGGTAAATCACAGTCACTACCTCTGCTTGATTATTATAAATTTGTGTTTTGGCGTGCCTCATTAAAAAGTCTGTGTAATCAATTCTGTGGTATCGTATAAATGACAGCAGAGTGCCGACACACTCACATCTATAATCACTTCACCGCCCGTACGTGTGAACTAGCGGCCAGTTTGAAAGCTTTGAAAATAACTTAACTGATTATAATCACTGATGTTTCAGGTAATAACAAACCCTGATTTGCTGTCCCCTGGGTGACACAATGCGGCCATTTTTGCACAAGTTTAAGTGGCTCACTTAGCACGGTCCTAGTGCGTGTGGTAGACTTCAGTAAAGTAATTGCATATTTAGATCTCTGATAATTATAAAATGATTAGTACAATTATCCTCAATTAGTACAAGTATCCTCCAAAGTAAGAATTACCGTAGCATACATTCTTAAAACGGGGACTAAACAGCTAGATTATTAGGCACTGAAATCATTTTGTCTTTATATAGCACCCCCTTCCTGCCTCCAAGAAAGTGTAAAAGAGGTGCCCTAGGTTCCACCCTTGGACTGGCTGAATCACAAAATTCAGTATCCTCAGAGTTATACTAATACAATGTAGCTTAGCACTTCTACACTGAATGAAGGCTGGCTGAAGCGGCCAACATGAACAGTTGATTCCGGTTAGAGAATCAAGGGACTGGAGGTCTTCTTTATGTTTTACTGAGCTTTAATCAGCAGATGAAATATTATGGGTGAAAGCTGGTTGTGCAGGATGTGAGATGCATATGTGTTTGTATGCGTGTGTGTGTGTGTGTGTGGTCTGTGGGAACAGAAATAGAGTTTACATTAGTATGTAGCCAGGTTACAGATATTACCACGTCAGAACAACCAGTAATACAACGGTATTATTAAACATGTTATCTGCGTAACAGCTGCGTCTCTATTTATAGCTATAGGAAAGCTATAACGGTAAGTTTAATTAACTTAACTTACTAAACGCCGCTCGCGTAATGCTAGCTGAACGGTAACCGGCAAACTGCATAAATGTCGGTTTCTTACAGTATAACTTTAAGACTAATAATGAGTGGAAGACAGGCAGAAAGTACTTTCTTTCCATGAACGCACGTAATGGACAACACGCAGCGAGTCTCGGAATATGCAACACTTAAAGGAGAGGATGGGAAACAAACGCTAACTTTGGTTCCACCCTTTAGTCTTTCTGACATACAACGTTTATTGATTACATATGCAAAAAAAAGGGCTCACAGCGGAAGATTAAATGCGTGTGCCTTATAATCACACTACACCGTTGCGAAAGTGATAAAAACAAATCACGAGTAATAAAATACCTTCTCAAAACAAAATACCTTTAACTGGTATCAGTCCAGCGGTAACAAACCCTGTATATACCGTGGACTGTAATACACGTCAAACCGCCTATATCAACCCGTATCACAAATGGACCCACGCACGCACAACCTTACAATGACAGGTAACACATGTAGTGTTAACAGACTCAATCCACGTCTCACCCAATATAGGTTTCAACTTGACAGATGAAACCATAGGACCACAACCTACAGATGACAGTCTAAGCAAAACAAAAGACATGTAATAACAGCATTCAGTAAACATCCTGAAATACTCCGGAGTATTCTAAGCTAAAACACTCTTATGGTACAATGCGCGCTAAACTCATTCCACGGGCTACATTAATTTAACAGAGGATGTAGAAGACAGGAAAATAACATCATTAACATCCTTTTCATATCATTGCACCAATAATAAGAAATTATGAAATCTTGATAGTATAGTAGGTTGATTTTGTGAAGTACAACTACGTGTATCTTGATGGTAAAGAACAATTTGCCCCTGAGCAAGACGCAACTCCATCACTGGGTATAAACAGCTTCCGATAAAGTATTCAGATGTGTGCTGAAATGCGACTACATACAGAAAATTGTGTTTATGTTGGTGTGAAACTATTTTACATCCAAAATATATCAGTGTAGGTATTTCAAAACTTCTTGAATCACCACAGTATTTTCTGTTACCATCCAGTTTGCCCATGTTTTTGTTGAACTCAATCACTAGCAGAACTTGTTTGACCAATCAGTACTTCAAGAAGTTAATTAACTAATTATGTTAAGTGGTTTTGGACCCGAAGTGCTGTCTTTCTAGCCATCCAACAAGATGAAGAAATTGAGAACTGATGAAAATTTTGTTATTTTTTATTGTATCACCGTTTGTTTGTACATCATACATGTTAGACTGTGTTTTTTCTGAGTGAATTTATCTTACGGCCCATATAAATAACTGTAAACAATTCTCTTTGGCGTTCTAAGACTTTTTCACAATATTATACATATCATAAAATGCATAATCACAGAATGGTTTGCTAAATAATTTGAAATGTTCTCAAATTCCATGGTTCAGTTCTTGAGAGCTTTCTTTCCAAGCTAGATGTTTGGTTGTTCCAGTGGAGGAATGCATGAGGAAAATGTGAGAAGCTGCAGGACACCTTGGAGGAGCATCAGATGAAGATCACAGCCAGGAACTCAGGACTGGTGAGGTTACCTGCATCCAGTCTAGTGGAAGGTTTGAAACCCCAGACACTAAGGTAGATATGTAAGTGTTTGTTCCGTGACAGCAGCTAGGGAAGATAGTATGGCAGGAAGTGAACTGCACCTCGCTGTCTCGAATGGAACTTGAAGCTTCTGCTAGTGATACTTTAGCTCTTTGACAGAACCTCCAGTGAACTAAAAAAAAATAAAATAAATAAAAACAGCTGCAGACATCTCAGGCAAGTTGTCACATTTCTCGCAAATCTTTGCATAGTACCAGCCAAAATTTGGTCTTGACAAATTTCCCCCGTCAGAATAAACCATTAAGATGTCTGAAGCACCTCTCCACCAGAAGATACTGATAACGGGAAAAGTAGCCTGCAGATGCCCCTAAAAATGCACAGGGCACACAGTTTTACAGAGCGTATATTTAAAATTTAATATACAGCTTTATTTATTTATGCTGGGGGCAGTTGTTATCTGGCATTACCCACCATTCCTTGTTCTCATTCTTAATGCTCAGTTCCAAGAGATCGATACAATGAAGTAAAACACAACAGAGTACAAAGCACCTGACAGAGTTCGAAGCAATTGCTTTAATTTAAAGAAACAGTAAATTCATTTAATGGAACATCTCATTTTTAAAATTCTATTATATGAAAAATCTTGATGGCTAAATGTATCTGCACCAACATCTTTTAATTACTTAATGGCATCATTTCTATGAATGGATAGTGCAAAATACAAAATGCATATCTGAATTTCAGCATTTTCTATGTATTGACAAATATGTTTCATCAGGGCATTTTTAAATAGAAAAATCTGACATGGAAATAACAGAATTAGTAATTAACAATTAATTAACTGAATCAATCAACATATACAACTGAGTTGGAATGCAGATTCGAAATGTCGTACTCATAGGAGGAGCACTGTCAGGGTCTGTACCGTCCGACCCTACCCTCTGTGATCCTTCCACATTTGGCCAGCAGGCATTGCTCCCCCGCCTTAGTTCCTAGTCTTCCCTAGTGTGTTTTCCCTACTCCTCAGAATGCCATGCAACGTTGTGGGCTGTGTGTGTGGCTGGGGGTCATGGGTTCGAGGCTGGCAAATTGCAGCCTCGCCTGCTCCGGGTTTTGTTTGACTTTTGTCCTCAGTGTTGTAGTTTTGGTTTTCTTAGTGTTTCTTTTCTGTCATAGTTCTCCCATCCATGGTCCACCTTCCTTGTCTTAGGTTCAAGTTTTTTGTACTTCTTGTATTTTGTATTAGTCCTGTATTTCCAGGGTCTAATTAGTGTTTTCTAGTTTGTTTAACATTCCTAATTCTGTGATCGCTCGCTGTTCATTACTTTCACCTGTTGCTTGTATTGTGTTCTGTTTTGATTGGTTGTTAGGTTAATTGTTCACTCCTGTGTCCTTGTTACCTCAGTCTGATTTGTATATGTACTGTAAGTTCTTGCTTTCGTTTGTTTCCCCAGTTGGTCATTGGGCTTGTCATGCTATTGTGTGAATGTCAGTCTTGTTTGTCCCCCCGTCCTGCTTCCTAGTCGTACGTGTTATGGTTGCTTTAGTTTGTTAATCCTTTTTTCAGTTTTTTGTTTCAACCCCTTGTGGTCCTCTTATTTTGTGCTTTCTCCAGTGTTCAGTTCCCTAATAAACCCCTGGTGTCTCGTGAGCCGCCAGTGGGTCGTCACTTTTTCCCGCCTCCCCCATGCTACTCGATAACAGTGCACCACTTGGATTAAGGCAGAGTATAGCAGAGTGTGGGACATAACCTAACACATTTTGGTTTTACGTTATTTTAGAAATACCTGCATTAGATTATTCATATTTTTATAGAAGCCACATATGCATCTCTGCTACAAAGAAACAGTTGAGGTGTGTTTCTCGGACCTACGATTGCACCGAAAGTGGCCGAAGTGAAATGTTACAACGTGCCACATGAACATGAGTGCGGTTGATTGTAATACTTGCTAAAAAAGTCTGTTTGAATGCAATTAATTCCATACAACTGTATCTGTATACTATAGATGGATACTGTTTATGGATCTATCTAAACACACCCATGAGCCTCACAACAACCTGAAAAATTGTACTTTGACACTTTGGCAGTGATGCTGTTTTGAGCGACAAGACGGTCATTAAGACTATATACAGTACAGTAGGGTTGAATTCAGCTCAGCTCAGCAATCGAAAAACAAGTATGATAAAGAAATTTACTTTCTTGCTGTGAAAACAATCTTTGCTGTATATCTCCATGAAAATAAGTTCAAAATCTCTGAAGATTAGTGGAATCTCTAAAAATTAATGCATTGCCTACCGGCAATGTGGTACACTAACCAGATGCATACCCTGCTTGACCCAGTGGTACGTTGTAAAAGGTCAGGGTTACATTTAACCCCGTGTTAGGTCGTACCCTGCCCTCCCTTAGCAGTAAAACAATTCCTCTGATGTTTCAAGTCCGGATAGCGGGCATGTTTGCATCGCAAAGCTGGGTGATAATCTGATTTTTGCCCTAAATCAGGTTTACTGATGTAATTATTTCCACAGCCAGTCCCCTTACCTGGTGAGCTAGTCACAACCAATCCGAAGACATGTGAAGACATAGATCTTGAGGCCTCACACTCTAGACCTCTACCTGAACATGGGAACAACATGTAAACTCCACACATGGTCACACACAGAGCCAGGGAAGGAGTCCCACCCACAACCCTGGAGGTAACCATCTTCCAATATGGGATGACATCTTCTCATCATTTGAGTTCAGGGCATTATTAGAGACATTATTAGATTTCTCTTAGAGAAATATTGAATGCTTTGGGCACTATAACAGAAGATATATAATCATTTACATCCATAAAGTGATATACTCTGTGTTATACTTCAAAATTAAACCTTAGTGAGCTTTAATGTAATTTCCAAGATCAAGGAAACGGAATATGGAAACCAATATTAAAAATGAATAGTAATAATAATATATATTTTTCTTTATGGTGGGATGGGGATTAAATTGAAGGATTGAGAGTGCCATATTTTGGGGGAAATCACAGAATCCACATGCAGTGATACTGCTCAGTTCACACGGTACGGCTTGCAGAAATATAGTGCAGCTCAGAATAATGGTATGGGCATAGCAGGGAACAATGTAAAATTCACATTATCACAAAAAACACTGGAATATACACTATCTTGAACACTCAGCAACTCAACAAATCTTCCCCTCACCAAGTGCCATCCTGTCCCTCCCAAGATCTCTTCATAATGGATTTAAGCGATACATAGTGGAGCAATGGAAATGCAAGACGCAAAATAGACACTTTTCATCAAAAAAATTATCATACTCTTTTGGTTTTATTTCCTCTTGCAAATAATAAATGCTAAGCTCTCAATTTAAGTCATTTCTGGATAAGTTTCTTGTTGTGCATTTCCCGTCATGTAATTTTTAGGGTAATTAAATTCAAATAGTATGCTTTTAAATTATAGCATGTGCACTTATCATTCAGGTTTTTTTTTTTTTTTTCCTGAGACTGACATGAAACTCAGCTGAGATTTGCTCTTTCCTGTGGTTGTTTACTTAAAACTTGCCTTTATGTTCCAGTATGTCTTCAGCTATTTCATCTAGTTATATAGGATATTAATCAGAAAATAATCAAGGTTTTCTACACAAGGGAATTCATCGTAGATTAATCATATAAATGTACAATCTGAAATGGTCATTTAATCGACTCCCAGCATATGGGCCTATAAAATCAGATAAGTACAGTTCCATAAGTCCTCCAACGACATAAAATACCTCCAATAGCGGCTCATTTTTCACCGGGTGCCTTTTTTGGAAGCTTCCTTGTACTGTATTTAGTTTGGGGGAAGTGTATACATAAATCATCCAAATAAATCATGCCAAGATCTAATTTTTACACTGCAGAAATATAAAGCCAGACATAGTAAATGGCATGCCATAGTGGTAGCATCAATACAACACAAAGTGTATCAGAGGTATTATCATCACTGAGATGAGATATTTGTATTAGATATCCTGAGAAACATGGAAACACCTTAAATGTGAAATGTGCCTCCCTGTACAGCAGCAAGAAAGAGCTACCTGGTTTCACATTTACTCATAGCAAACTCAAAATGTTGCTGTGCTTTTATAAGTCAAAGTAGTGGAACCCAGACCCCCAATCTCACTTCATTTACTGGACTCTGGGTTTGCTGACTGCTGACTCCATTTAACTTTTGTTCAAGTCATTAGCCTAGATTTAAATACTTTGACCAACCTACACTGTGAATGACTAAATGATGTATTCAGTAGGTACAAGAGCAATACAATAATATGTGTGTCATTGGTTGAAACACATGTGTTTGTTCATTATTGTAACTCAGATGAAGATCTAATCACATTTTAGGAACAATTAATGCGGAATACCAAGTAATTCTACCAGGTTGACATACATTTTCTTGCATCTGCACATGGGCAAGACTGGACTGCTCATCTGGCATCTTGGGTATTTTCCTGGTGTGTGGGTATGCCCCCCCCAGTCAGAAAAAAATTTTGCTCAGCAAAAATGATCATCCCCTCTGACTCCCCCCCCCAACCATTTTACTGTGGGGGACCCCAAAGTTCAAGGCCGACTTTTAATCGCAGTCAAGCTCTGTACCTGGGAATGTGTATGTCCATAGCAAGAAGTGTAGTGCAGAAGCTTAAATCAAGAATGATTCATACATTTTGCCATACAGGTATTACATTTTAAGAAAAATAACATTTCTGTTCACATAAACTAAAAATCATTGTCTTTACTGGAAAAAAACACACACAAATGCAAAATGATGCAGGATGATTTAGAGAGGGAAATAAATGTAACATTTTAGAAGGCACTTTGGCCAATTTCAGAAAAAGCCATAGGTGAACATATTTTTGCCTGGTTAATCCACCAGGAGGCGCAATATCACAATGTCTTGATGCGATAATTGATTAGCTGTGTTACAGGCAGTAAAAATATTTACCATACTTCACTAGTAGTGCCGCGTGTACAAATACATTGAGAGCAACGTTAAATAAATGCACATCGATAGCAGAATCGGCTCCAAGTCACGCAATAACATTACTATTCTGCCCCATTTCTTCCACAATGGTCACGTTCTCCCACATGTAGAAGCAACTTTTAAATACTGGGCTGGAGCCCTAAAGTAATAAAGCTGAACACAGCTGAGCCTGGCCATATTTTTGAACAGTATAATTGGTATTTTATAAACTGTCCGTCCCCTTTCTGTAGCCTCTTGGCCAATTAGGGTTACTGGAAGCCGGCTGGTATATTACGTAAGCTCAGTTATCGAATTAACGCAAATTTCTTGTTGAAGGAGGTAGGACAGGAAAGCTCACTGCTTTAAGAGTCTTTTTCTTCTAAAGGACTTTAGCAATGTAGTGCTAAGACAGCTTAAGAAGGTGTCTCCCAAAAGGGAGGGGGCTCTTACCCCCCCCCCCCCCCATTACAGTTTAGGAGTTGATACCCAGGGATTCATGAACCTCAATGTGTGAAGAGGTGCTTAGGCATTTTCTCAGGGTCTCTGGTTTTGCATTGATGTAACTGAGCCTATTTTGAGTTCCGGGCTGCTATCTCTCACTGTAATCTTAATATAATATCCCGACTGCACCAGGCTGTGAAAATTGTCCTGCAACTCCAGATGGCGCGCAGGGCACAGGGCTAACCAATAACCAGGTTGTTCATTAAAGTGCTTTTGGCAACTGTTCATCCAGTCAGTGTTTCAGTTCAAAGTTCACCCAAGCAGCATGCTACCAGATTATCGAAATTTAGCCAGCTGGTGTGAAAATCCAGATTAAAAACTCGACACAAACTGGGGAAACACCCTGCATCAGAGCAGTTACTCACTGAGCTGCACCAATCAACTGTATGTCTTGTTTTACTAATTTCCAAACAATTTCCATAACCTAAATACTCTTACTGCACTTTTGTAAAACATAATCAGCCTAATCCATGGAAGAATGTTATAGCCATGTACAATAAAACTGCCTATTTTTTGTATAATCAACTGGTAGTAGAAGGTGAATACAGCACTCTCGAAACAGATGCTCTTCTTAAAATATTATCAGGTTCACTATTTCTCACTAGTTAGCTGCCCATTATGAATGAGAAATAACTGTAAAAAAAGGCTTTTGCCTAGTTTTCTTAAAAATATATGTATTGCACACTTCAGCATGAGTATAAAATTGCTGTAACTGTAGCCCACATACCTCTGTCACAGACGCTTGGAGAAATTGTGCTTTAATATGTATTTATTAACCAGAAAATTGGCTGAAATGCTGGTGACAGATTTGAAATCCGGGGACACTGTGACTTTATAAATTGGTCATCATATTACAGGGTATATGTTCCAATTATGGCTAATGGGTTGATATTTCCGAATGTATCTGGGCCTCTGTTCAGCGAACCAGTAACAGCGGCAGCGGGGCGGAACCCATGACTCAATTTTCCGTTCACTTCTTCTCACCTCCTGGCTCCAAGGGGGATCCAGGTACCTGTTTCCCGCTCAAGATCATATTCCAATTAAAGGGGACGGCCAGGCTTTACCGCTGGAGGGAGACACTCCATGACTCTCCTGCTGCGTGATTCATGAGTGGGCTCCGGGATACCCACAATGCCTACACTAAGGACCAAAATTGTGGTAACAATTACAATTTTTTTTGAGATTGCAGAACTTTAGTCAACTGTTGCATCATCCAAAGTATGATATTTGTAAACATTCTTTGATTGTTTATAAACATTACCGCTAATACTCGTGTAGTAATTTTTAAAGTGTAATGCCAAAGAAGCTAGGTGATTCCACAATATGGACCACTAGTATAAAACTCTTTGAGGTCACGCAATGACCATTTCTAAGGTATTCAGCACAAGAGCAAGGAAACGTACATGATTTAATGGGTCAATATATTGACAAGAAGTTGATACCAAGAAGGATTAGCATGCTAGGTAGAAATGCTATACTCTGTGGTTTCGTTTTCATAGCACCTTTTGGCACCAAGGGGGGAGGTGCAATGATGTGCCGAAAGAGTAGGAAAAATAGCAGATTGAAAACTGCGAGGCACCAAAAAGCATCGGTGGTCACAGGTGGTCCTTTGTTTTCACGTATCTCTAAATGAGAAATATAACCATGTCTTATAGCTTGCTTGAACCAGCTTTACTGAAAAGTAACGTCTGACTATGCCCGCAGGCTTTTAGGGTGGCTTGGTGGGTAACGGTCGATTTAGGCGTGTTTATGTAAGTGTGATGGCATTCTAACCGAAAGAAGGAAAAACATGGTTGGGTGATTAGCACCGTGACGTGTTTGAGTCGTTCCTTCCTTTGCCAGCTAAAAATAGTTTAGTTACATGGCAACCAGACCCATATATGTGCCCTCCTGTTGGTGGCGCTACTGTGCACCCGGCCGGTTCGTCCTGCCAGATGGCATCTTGTGTATTTGCTGAGGAATGCAGAAAATGTAGCACTGTGCAACTGCCCCTCAGCCCGTAGACTGCTAACGGTTAGCCGTGTGTGCTACCCCCCCCCAATTCCTCAGAGAGGTAAAACGGCTGGGCTAAGAGCGAGACGCGCGGCTGCTGTCCGTGGTGCTGACTCACACCTCGCCGGTGCTTAATGGACAGCTGTCTGCCCTCGCTCACCCGGCCGCAATTTACTCACCGGAGTGAAACCCACACAATGTAGCGAGCAGTTGGGCTATAACTGTCACGATAGCAAAATGCTCTCTGGAAAAGACAATCAACGGAGTGGACATGTTCTGTACTGCCCATATCACATATCTGTGTGGTGTCATGGTAACCATAATGTTACAGCGCTTCGGAACCTTTATCATGGCTACAAATAGAATTCAGGTATAAAGCAAAATCTCCTTTTAAAAGGTAGTAGAGACCTCATGCTTGGTTATTATTTGTTTTTATTGTTTTATTTTATTATCTTTATGTATTACTGGCCTCTCATTCAGGGTATCACCTGGTTTGTGCTTCCTGGGATAGGCTGCATGGTGCATGATGTATAATGGATGAGGGGATGGATGGGTGGATGGTGTTTCCACAGATAGTAAAGGGAAGCATCACGGGTGGCTCAGTGACCACTGCTGTCACCGTGCACCTCCAGGTGTGAGGGTTCAGATCCCACCCCTGCTGTGTGTGTCTGGTGCTTGCATGTTCTCCTTGTGTGTGTTGTTCCTCTTGGTACATCTGTTTACCTCCTCCAAATGCAGGCAGTCAGTTAGATTAATAGGTGTTTCTAATTACCCACTGTGTTTCCCTGCCTTGTGCCCAGTGCTGCCTGGGAAAGGCTCCCTGTGACCCTCTACTGGATAACCATCTGGAAGGTGGCTAAGAAGACAGTGAACACCCTTCCTGACTGAGCTGCCCCTGCTTTGGTCTTTATGGCTGACATTTGGCTCCCCTCGTATTTTAAGCCACATGACCTGGACTGACAGTGTACTGTCAATTCCCGTATATCACGGTGGAACAAACTCACATTTTTTAAACGTGATTTAAAACAAGAGCAGCTGAAGTCATAACGCCGGGTGAGATCTCAAAAGTCTCCGGTCTCAAGTTTAAAACTCAACATGAATCTTCCGGAAGTTTGCGCTTCAAGCTAATTGCTTAGCTGACACTTTTATTCAGAGCATATTACAACTGGGCGTTTAACTGGGGCTATTCAGGTTATGTACACTGTTCAAGTCTGAACTTTTATTGGAACAGAGTGAAATTCTTATGCCACATTTGCATGATTGGGGACAGGTGTATGGGGATAGCAGATAGCAGAGAGGTAGTACAGTACTGACAACATACAGAACTCTAATATATTAAATTTATTTTATTTAGCAGACGCTTATTCCAAAGGCCTGTAAAAGTGATGCAAATATCACATTACAAACATACAGCTGTCAAGCAGTTGACTAGGCATAAGTGCAGCTAGGCTGAGAATTCAGTCAGTGCCCAGGTATAAGTGTAAGCAGGACTGGAGCAAGAGCTACACAACGGCTTCCAACAAAGAAGGAACCTATTAAGAACATTCATTGACCAGAAGTGCAATGTTACTAGCTCTCACGGAACACAGAGCGGCAGAGTGGAGTATTAACACCATTGAAGGGTATGAGAGTATGGCACCACTGGGGACTTGAATTGACAGCATTTGTTTAAAACACTTAACTGCTACATGACCCTGCTGCCCAATCTCATAGTCGACACGGATCTTTAGTTATGCAGGGACACTGGGGAAAAATAATCTGGAAGGGAGGTGAAGATCCATCAAAGAGCTAGAGTACTGTGCAAAAGTCTTAGGCAGTCAAAAAAATGTTTAAAGCTGTTTATCTGGGAAGCAAGTGTATATTTGCTAAGAACTAAAAACAAGAATTTCTGCTTTGCTTTAAAAAAGTTACTGATATCTAGTTGGATGGGTAGATGAACACTGTTTCAGTTCCCAAACCTCTCCTCAGGGGCACCCCAGCCGTTCCATGTATTTGTTACATCACACCATCAGCTCAATTAATTACTCAGTTTGATAGTTAGTTAAATAAGTCAATGAGGTATTGATTGGGCAAACAAGATAAGCAAGCGGTCCAGTGAAAAAAAAGTTGTTTTATTGGATGGTTGCTGCAAATATAATAGGAGAGGTTTTGAAATGGCTAAACTGACACATATTGACAGACACCAACACAGAGATCATTTAAATGTCATTTTCTTTTGACTATCTAAGACTTGCACAGTATCTGCTTAAACAGTCCCCCTCTCTGCCCTCCCTGCTAAGATCCTTGGACCTCATCAGACCAGTCAGGGAGATTCCCTCTGCTCCCTCAGTTGGGTTTGCAATCAATGCTGGTTGACTGCAGGAGCTAATCTACCTCAAACAACACTGCCCAAGTGTCTTCCACACATCACTTTATGTCCAGTGGGTGATTAGACTCATTCACTTAGCAGTTAACATCTCACAGAGTAAACAGGACAACAACTTTAATAGTAAATATAAAAATTAAAGCTATTTATCCCTTTAAGAAGTTGCATTTTTACAGCATGCATATTCATTTAACAGATGCTCTTCTGCAGAGCAATGCAAATGGACATAATGACATGGATATCAAACAAGAATAAACATCATCTTGACAAAATTGCCAGTAAGTATTTTTTCTATGATAGTTACTAATGCTTCCGTCTAATGGCATAATGACTGCTACAGATCAAATGGGTCTAAGTGTAAAGAGCGAAGGAAACCATCCATAAACTTCATCAGACTAGCACAAGAAGTGAAATCTTTGTAACGTAATTGTGTTGCCTGTCCTTTTTAAGGAAAGAGGATTTTCGAGAATGATGGGATGAGTGGATAAATGCCGCAGCAGATTTTAAAGGACGATCCATCCATCCATCCATCCATCCATCCATCCATCCATCCATCCATTTTCCAAACCGCTTATCTGACTGGGTCGTGGGGGGTCCAGAGCCTATCCCAGACCCCAGCGATATGGGCACGAGGCGGGGGACCACCTAGGATGGGGGGTCAGCCCATCGCAGAGCACACTCACACACCATTCACTCACACATGCACACCTATGGGCAATTTAGTAACTCCAATTAGCCTCAGTGTGTCTTTGGGCTGTGGGGGGAAACCGGACTACCTGGAGGAAACCCCACGATGACATGGGGAGAACATGCAAACTCCACACACATGGAACCCAGGCAGATATACTGGCAATTTTCCTATGTTTGATCAACTTAATATTTGTCACTATACACTGAACTAGAACGATTGCAGGAGTCACAGACCTTAGAATCAATTACAAAATAATTTGGCTTGCAGTTCCTCTAAAGAACAAATCACCTGTTTAAGTTTGAATAGGCTGACGGCTAAGTGCTAAGCAAAGAGGATATGGTAATCACCAGCCTGTGTGATGTTCTAGATTAATTGCTTCCACAACAATTTTTCTGCACTACCTATCTATCGTTTTTTTCTCCTGTCTATAACATCTTCTATGAATGTTCTCCCTAAAGTAGCTTTGTCAGTCTACAGGTACTTCATCTCCTTCAGAAAACCAAGACAGCTCACAAATATTAATTGTCGCAGCAAACATTTGTCTTTGTCCAATAGTAAAGATGAAAGGTCTTTGTACAAAACCTAATTGAAGTTACAGTTACAAGACATTAATAATAACCATAATAATATGTATGTTTTTTTAACAAATTGTGGCAGAAGAGAGATACTGACACAATCCTCAGTTTACAACTGTTAATGTAATTGAGAGTCAATTTAAAATATCATGACAAAGAACCCATCACTTCAGACTTCTTACAATGACTGAGGTCCAACCAATCAAAATAATTCTTTCATTCATCCTGTGTATAAAGTATCTGTTTGTTTGTGTTGTTTCCATGGTTCACCGTTTCATGGTTTTGTTGAAATGATGCACAGTCTCCTTACCAGCTCAGAGGTGTGTGCCAATATTTAACTGGTGTTTTTACAAATGCAAATGATGGTCATTAAGCTCAAACAAAACCCCTTGAGTACCTGTGACGGACTGGCATCCCATCCGGGGTGTAACCCTGCCGTGTGCTCTGTGCCGGCTGGGACAGGCTCCAGGACAAAGACGGATGTGTGGGTGGAAATCCTGTAAGTAGCACGAACATTAAGGCCTTGCAAAAGATACAGTGTTACAAGATACATTACTCTTGCAGTAACAAATTTAATCATCTGCATGTTGAACCGGAGGTATAACTATTACATTCCAGATAGACGAAAAATGGTATCAGCTATTTAAATATAAAACAAATCAAATCAACAGAAATTAGTGATGTTTTATTTATGAACTGTAGTTCCCAGTAGCATGATTAAACTTCACAGCTAAAAGGTGTGAATAGTACAATTTCACTGAATTCGCAGAACATAATTGCTTTAAAGGATATTTACTACAAATAGTAATTTAGTCCTCTCCATTATACCAGTGCTGCCAAACTCAATTAATATGGAAAAAATACATCCTAAGACATCGATGCAGCATAATTTCTCAAAGTCACTCATTTCTTTAGTCTTGGGCTAAATGGTTCGTTTGAGATATGAATTGCAGTGGTGCAGCAGTTCCCTGTCGCATTCACACTGCATCCATCTCCTGAGATCAACACCACACCATTAAATGCTCAATGTCCATTAACTGCACCTCTGTGTCCCTGAAGAATATATACTGCATCATATCTATATTATCACTGGTTGACATACAGACTGTTCTCCCGCATATGTGACTCACACACAGAGATGCTTAAGTGTTTCCATCTTAAGTGTAAAAGCATATTAGATTAAGGAAGGAAGATAGCATCACTAAAAAACGGTGTGTGGTAAGATAGGGTGGTGAGGAGAGCTGGCTCAATTGCCTATCACTCATGGCAGATTACTCTCTCAGTCCAATAATGGCAACTATAATTGGACTTCAATGACATTTTGGCCCGAAGTAACACTTGGATCTCTGAGCCACCGCGTCCTGTTACAACACTCTCTGCACAACAAATCACACGGTTTGTTTCGAGAGGATCCCATTTCATATCGTTGAAAGTCTCGTTTCGAGTGTGAAACGAAAGCTTGCACAAGTACCTATACATACACTCACCTAAAGGATTATTAGGAACACCTGTTCAATTTCTCATTAATGCAATTATCTAAGCAACCAATCAC
>JAODKC010000130.1:4430851-4451527 GCA_026777985.1 Mormyrops attenuatus | reverse complement strand
GTACAGTTATTTTATTCTTTCTTAGTTAAATTTACCTTCTATTTTCTTTTTCATATTTATTTCCTATTAATAGTCTTATTTTTAGGTCACGGGCAGTCGTCTAAGCATTTCACTGCATATCATATCTGTGTGTGACTCTGTATGTGACAAATAAAATTTGAATTTGATTTGAAATTCTACCATGGGGAGACTGGGGACCAGCCCCTTGCCAAGGTTTATCTGTTTCTTCAGATTGATGGTGCTGACCCTAGCGGTGGCCCATGGTGACATTTTGTTCGGGGCCCAATTTCTAGCTACGTCCTAGATTATGATATCCCTACGCTTGATGCTTCTTAAAATTGTTATCGATATTAGACACTTTGCTATTAACTTGCAAAAGATTGGAGTATAGTTATATAAGCTTGCTGTGGGGAGCCTCCCCATGTGTCTAAGAGCTACAAGAACTGAACGCACATGGTGCATAAGATGCAACGTTATTTAACGCCCCACCAGCAACAACAACAAACAAACAAAATGACATATTGTAAATCCAGCTGTACATGCAGAAATAGAATTACATTTGGGCAAATTCACATAAATAAAATAAAATAACAAAATAAAATAACCACATAGAGTAAGCTTGCTTCAATACTCCTGGGTACACTTTCATGATGGAAATATGGACCCTAGGAGCTGAGTAATCCTACTCCTCGCTGTGGCATTTTTGTTTGTTTGCTGTAAATGCAGTTTTACTTCACCTATTCTCCTGTATTAAACTAAATGGCATTCTATACTCATAATACCATGTCATATTAAAGGAGATTATTTTTCTAAAATTGCCACGGCCCTCATGAATTATGGCAACTGCCAACAATTGTGACCAGGATCAGTATTTTATCGGCAAACACCTGGGGGCCTTCATGTAAACAGAGCATTTGCACATTTGCCTAATAGGGTTGAGAGATTATGGGAAGTTTGCTGACTCTGCTACCACTTGATGACAATGAAGAACGAGAAACACAAATATGGGAAGGGCTTTGATGGAGGATCGTTCCAGGAAAATATGCTTTGAACCAATCGTGTCCCATAAGAGCCAGCATTTCTTGCTCCGGTTGCTCTCGAATACCCTTGCGGCACAGAGACAGACGTTCGGTTAGTAAGTGGACACATTAGCGGCCCAGAAGCCCTCTCATGAGCTGGGGCCTTTCCTGGAGGTAGCGAGGCAACAGTCTGTAGTTTTCCTTGGAAACCTCTGCTGGGAATTTCACAGAGAGGCTTTTGACGTGGCTGAGAGTGGAGGTAGCCTTTGCTGTGCTGATAGATGCTGGCAGCTGGCTGAAAAGTCTGCCAACTTTTGAGGCTATAATTCATGTTTTTAAAAGAAAGGATATCTTCAAAGTTTCAAAGGCTGTATAAGGAGTTAGTAATAAATGATAAAAAACGGCAGGCATCTTAAAGGTATTGTAAAGTGTAAAACTAAATAAAACTGAATTATGGGTTTTCAATAGAAAGGCTGCCAGCTGAACGCACAGGAGAGACCCTTCTGTAGTATCAATGAGCAAAGTACTTTCTTGCTCCCGTAGGCTGCCCAGCTTAATAAGGGCAAGATTTGTAAGCTTTTGTTGTATAAGAGAACCAGCTATGTAAATAATTCTTTCATATATATCTATCTTGCCGCTTAAATACAATAAAATTTTTGCTACAAATTAAGGCTGTCAAAATTAACGGGTTAACTTGGTAAAGATATCACCTTCCAGACAAAGCAGATTATCTCCTCCTGTTTTCAGCTGGCAGACACTCTGTTTGACAGCTCCACAGTTATTCTTCCGCGTTCAGCATTCTTCTCCCACCTTTTGTTGCTGTAATTAAAGCATCTTAGCACAAATTCTCATCCAAGGCGGCCCACAATGCGTTACATTAATTATTACGACAAATACAGCATCAAGGTCCAAAAAAAATTATATTCCCAGCAAATCGGCTGTCAGAGATGTGGAATGGGAGGAAAATTTTTGCTACAAATTAGGGCAGTCAAAATTAACGGGTTAACGCGGATTAATCCATCATCATGATTAATCTGATTAAAATTTTTAACGCAATTAACTCATCTGCAGTGCAGAATGACTCAAAAGCCCTGTTTTGAAGCTGGAAGTGACGACATGTGTGCACCCGTTTCTCGGAGATCCGAGAAATATCTCGGAGCAGCACAGAGGATCCCGAGTTCAGAATCCAAGATGGCTGTGCCCTTTATCAACAGAGGGGAAAGTTGTAGTTTTATACTGTTTCAGCACTACTTCTCATTTGTGGCTCATTAAATCGGTTGCACTCACTATACCATCCAACTTATCTGTGGACGTATTGCTACGAAGTTTTATACATAAAGCACCGCACGTAATGTGTTATCAACCGATATTGCTAACAATGGCAATTAACCGGGCTAGAATTGGATTTCATGATCAGTCGGATTATTTGTCGGATTTAGTAACTGGCTGAAAAAGGAGTAACAGGGCCACATTAATGTGGATAAATGTTTAGAGAGAGTTTTTTGTTAACATGAATGTTCAAGATGTTCAATAAACATGTTAAGTGCATATATATTCCCTTTTTTCTTGAGTCTGTTTGCTCATGCAAAATGAAATGCGATTAATATAGATTAAAAATTAATGATATTTAATCGTGATTAATCGAAATTAATCCACAGCAACCCTGTGATTAATCTGATTGAAAATTTTAATCGTTTGACAGCAGTACTACAAATATAATTCTTCTATTTACTGTACATGAATCTAAATATTTACTGTTGAGAGAAAAATGTACTACTCTGCACTACTTTAATACTTCCCACAAAGACATGTTTTCACTACAATGCAGTTTAATTGCACAAAGCACTGAAGAGGAATTCCCAGATGTCACAGATTTGGCTTCTGTACCGTGAGATGCTATCCTGTTTTGTGAATGCAAGCATTCGGACGCTATTAAAACCTGCCAAATTTAGCTGACCAGCTACTTCTCTTACAGCCAAAGTCTGTTTCCAAGGCTCTGCACCCCATAGAAGGAGCTCGTCCCTCAGCTGGTGACAGTTTCGCTCTTGTCTCTATTTTGGTCTTGGTGCGTTTTTTCCAACACTCAGCATTTCCGGGTGACCTGGCCTTCCTGATAGGAATGGAAGTCATGCTAGCGTCTCTAAGGAGAATCATCCTGTTCCCCTTGGATCCCTTCTGTCAGGTCACTCAGGTGATATCCCTGCCTATCCTTTGTGGTCTTATATATCCCAAGGCCCCAGAGATCACACTGCTTTTAATCTAAACAGAAGATGAATGGCAGAATCCCTCAGGTTGCCGGTTGTCCTGCATTGATCTAGACTAGCAAATAGATTTAAAGCGTCAGTAGAGAACTTGGTAAAGATATCACCTTCCAGACAAAGCAGATTATCTCCTCCTGTTTTCAGCTGGCAGACACTCTGTTTGACAGCTCCACAGTTATTCTTCCGCGTTCAGCATTCTTCTCCCACCTTTTGTTGCTGTAATTAAAGCATCTTAGCACAAATTCTCATCCAAGGCGGCCCACAATGCGTTACATTAATTATTACGACAAATACAGCATCAAGGTCCAAAAAAAATTATATTCCCAGCAAATCGGCTGTCAGAGATGTGGAATGGGAGGAAGGGATGTGTTGAATTGCAATGTGAAATATGGGATTCGAGGAGCTAAAATGTCAAGGAGGTGTGATCCAACAAGAAGAAACAGTGGCTTGTCGCAAACGTACATTGGGAGGCCTGCAGAATGGAGAGAGGTAAATGAAGCGCTAAATTAAAACAATGGCTGGATGAATAGAGAATTGCAGCTTAGGGAGGTTTACTCTTGAAAAATAAAACGAGGAAGTTGTAAAATGTGCTTTCAGCCATGATAGGTACCGGTGTCACCAGTGAGTGAGTCAGATGAGCGTGGTGATGTGATCAGACGGCAGGGGATGTGGATGGTGGGTGGAGCTTGAGAATTATACACAACGAAAAAGCGAAGGAGGTCCGGTCATCAGTAACTTACTGATGCTGAGTTGAAGATAATGAGAGCCGCATTTGTTTAAGTGCATGAACATGCAGTTTTTTTTCGTAACAAACAAACCCATTTTTTAATTGAGATTTATTCATCTGTTTAAGATAAGATAAGATTAGATAAGATAATCTTTTATTAGTCCCACAAGTGAGAAATTTGCATTGTAACGGCAGAAAGTGGACAGTACAAGAATAGAGCAGCAAAAATGAAAAACAATAGGATAAAAACTATATATGTACAAGTGGAAGATAAAAGTTCTATATGTACAAGTTTGTTTATCTAGGAGGTACTTTTGGCCGAAATGAGGTATAAGCAACGAAAGTTTGGGGTCAGATAGCAGCCTGGAGCAGTTGGGGTGAAGGTTGTTTCTATGGCAACCCATGAGGATATGATTAGTCTGCCCACCACAGGGTTCAACCCCATGACTATCTGGACATGGGCACAAATCCTTAGTCTACTGTGCTATGTTTGAAAACTAAATGCTGAATCAAAATAAAACTTAATTTGACAATGACTTATTATACAACCTGAAAATCATCCATCCATCCATCCATACATCCATCAATCCATCCTCTAATTGCTTTTTATTATTTTAGATCTTTTATCAGGTGCTGCAGCTGAAATTAAGCAACATTTGTTTCTGTGCTGTGCATTCTGCTATGCTGCTCAGTGTAAACGTGGACAATCATGTTGGAAAAGCATACAGGTCACAGCCTAGCACCCGGGCTCTGGTTCTGTGTTTATTGCGGTTTTGTTGAATTTCACACTAAGCCCTGTAAGCCTTGATTGATTATCTGCTGCAGGAAAAGCAAACATCCTAAGCATTAAGGGATGATGAAAGTTTGACTTTAAGAGACAAGCCAATATTTTCTTGCCATATTTTTTTTTCATTCATTTGCACAATAGAGTAATATTGAGTATGTGAGTGATTGTTTGTATGTGTGAGCCCTGCGATGGACTGGCATCCTACACAGTGTGTACCCCCACCCCATGCAGACTCCACGTCCCCCCACAACTGTGACCAGGATCAGTGTTTAATGGACGGACAGATGGCACATTTGCTATGTCAGTTCTGCAAATAATGTTTGGAGAGCTTTATAAACAGAAATGGAAAGTCTGAAAATTATTCCAGGAGATTAAGTGATAATATATTAGCAATTTTAAAAATGATTTTATAAATATTAATAATTTGTTTAATAGTCTTTACCAGATTCAGTGCCACAGGGAGCCTGGGAGCGCCTGCACTCCCCCAAATATAATCACGCAAAGATGCTAAAAAAGATTAACTTATTAGATTTTCTCTGGAGCTGACGCTGGTCTTTACCGTGATCAGCATAAGTAGTTGGAAGATGAATAGATGGATTTTTAATGTACTATTTTAAAGTTTTTAGCTTGCTGTGTTTTGAGTTGTGTATGAGACGGTGTCTTTCAACTCACACAAGTGTTTCTCATTTGCCAATGGGCTGTTTTATGGATGGGCTATCTCAGCTGATCGCTACATAAGTGCCCCCTGGAGACACATTTAGCTACTGCAATTTGCTTTCATTAAACAATATGTTGCCTCTGTAATCATGTTGTACTTTAGACATTATTACTTAAGTAAAATAAGAATGGATTGCTGTGATGAGCAGCCATGTTAGCTTATTCTATTCCTCTGTATTTTTTGGTGCTGTTTCTCTTTTTCATTTTTCTTGAAATTCACCTCCATTTTGTGTGGGTGGGTACCGGCATTCACATTATACGTTATCCACCACCAAGCTTTTCAATACGTAGGGATGGTTTCTGTGCTACGTCATGCCAGAATGTGTCAGAGACACCCATCTTTCATGTTACAGTAGTAATATTCTGGACGTAAAAAGAGGCACAGAGAACCAGGCCTGCAATGGAGAATGCCATCATGGGAGTAATGGTAAAGCTAATGGTAATGGTATGAACATTGTACACACTCTCTGACACCTACTAAAAAGTTACAATTATAGCTGACACACCCCACACCTGAGTGATCTATTTTTGTCTCACTTCTGTTCTTAAGGGGTTTAAATATAGCCCGTTGTAGGACATGCAGGTGCAGACACATAGTTGCTGATCTAGATCCTTGGGAGAACTTTATATAGATGCTTAACATGAATTTCTTCAGCAAATGTATCCACCTATATAAATCTAAATAACATGGTGAAGCCCCTCGTATATTCCTTCAGATAAATGTATAACCAGGCATAATTTCTATCGGTATTAGTTTATTTATTTTACAGAAACTTAATGTATAGTCTTGAGAATGTGAAAGAATGGATTTTTAATTGTAATTGCTCTTTAAATAGGGTCTTCCTTATCATTGCCCTTTTGGTACCTAGGAAGCTTTTATTTTATTACAGAGCTGTAGATTTTCATGACATTACGTGGTCTGTCTTATTCTGCCAGGTGCAATCATTGGTCACCCATTCAGAGAAAAATCTGAGCTGGTGATGTGTTGCAGTGACACCAGCGGACCTTCTGATGTAAGCTGTGATTCCACCGATTAATTCAGCCGGTTGTGCTAAAACGAGGGATTAGCACTAAGGTGTCAGGTAGTGCACCGCGGTAAACTCCACATTTTACACAAAATACATGTATTATTTAAGTAATCTGAGGCGGCAAAGCAAACTGAAACAGTTGCATAGCAGAGGTAATTTAGGAATGCCAATCACCTGACTGTGTATGGCTTTGGTCTGCGGGGGCAAATTGGGGTACTCCGAGAAAATCCAAGCAAGGAGAAAACACGCAAACTGTACAGTACATGCTGAGAGGAGGCAGAATTCAAACCCCCGACGCTGGAGGTGACAGTACTCCCCAACGTGTCACTGTTCTACCCACCAGATGTATTAATTATGGTTACTGCAAATGGAAAGAGTAACATGTCTGGCTCACAGCTTATACCTAGCTTTTAGCTTTTAGTCCACTCTTTTCTGTTTTCAGCAATGTTAGTATGCCCTGGTGGGGTTGGGCAGCCAGTTATTTCTTTATTTAATTTCTTTCCTTCCTTTTTCCCATTCTGTATTACTCTCTCTGTTTAATGTATCACAACACCTCCATGTGATGCACTTTGGGGTGATTCTGTTGTGAAAGGCACTATATAAAAATAAATTGAATTGAATTATAGTGACAAACCAAATATGTCTTGTTCTCTTAATGATAAATTATTGTCTTCTGCTCGTTATCTGTCACGATACTCTACCCTGATGCCTGCCATGACTGAGACGTTTCCTAGCGAATCTGTCTGTAAATGCACGGATTCTCTGGTGGCCCAGCATTCTCACAGTGCTCTGCGGTTGTCAGGAACAGGGCAGGGAAGTGTTACGCCTTGAGTTGCAGTCGTGAATATGCTCCTTGTCAACAGTCTTTATCCTTGTAAGTGTCCAGTTATTAACTTAGGGCATGTTCTGTAGCTCCATAAACTACCGCAGAGCACAACAATTACTTGTCATTTATCTCTGATTTGTCATAGTTGACAGCTAGGAAAAAAAGTGTATTTATGTACATCTTTTTCCCTTGTAGCCAAGGTCGTAACAGCAGTGCTGTATAAGGGTTAAATTATACCTCAGCGAACACCGAGACAGTGAGGTGTAATAAACACAAAGACAGAATCTCACATAAATATTAAGCTGAATGCAGTAGCAGCACTTTTGGCTGTTTTTTCAAGTGTTACAAAAATTGGTTGTGTGTAGTCTGACTCCGAGAAGAATACATGGAAGGAATTCGGTATTTCCAAGCTTTCGGAACGAATTAGCCCAGCTGGTGACGCCGTCTGCCTAACAGACCCCGCATCTCTGCGTGGACGAGTGGCATCATCAGCGCAGGATCTCCCAAATAGTGACTCAGATTTGAGGTCTTTTTCCCTGTTAGCATCTTTTTCCCTTAGGAAGGCTGAGTCGGGGGGGGGGGGGGCTGTTTGTCACAATGGCATGAAGCTGTGTCCTTGTTCTGAACCACAGTGTGAGCAAGTTAAAATCCTCCAAAAATGGTTTGTAAGCTGAATGCATATTTTCAGGTTACATCACATATCTAATAAGATATTAGAACAAGGGTGTCAAACTCCAGTCCTGGCGGGCCAGAGCCCTGCACAGTTTTTGGTTTACCCTCATTAAAAACACCTGACTCGACTACTTACCTAATTACCACACAGCTCTTGAGTTGAATCATTTCTGTTGGAGCAGGGAAAGAACTAAGCTACACAGGGCTCCAGCCCTCCAGGACTGCAATTTTAGAACCCTGCATTAGAATAATATTTAGTTTCAATATTCTAACTTAATTGTGTTCCTCTAGAACTTGAATTACCAAAAAGCGAAACTTAAAATTCCTAAAATTGCAAAGGTGGGGCCCAGGCACATTCAGGTGGTGGGGGTATGCTTTAGCACCTGCCCGTTTTGCCCAAATGATTGAAAGTGATTAAAACCTTTTAAGGTTGGTGTACCCATTTTTGATCAGGGATGATCATGCATTTTCGATGACTGATGATCACGCACCTGCACAGCACTAATGGGGCCTGCAGAGGCCTAACAGATCTAATCCACAGAGATATACTGACTTTACTTTCATTGTAACAAACCTCACGCTTTATTATTGTGAATATCAGAGCTGAACGCATTCTGTTATCAGCTTGTTATTTATTCAACTTTGGCTGAAGATTTAGATTTAAGAAAAGATGGATTCTGCACTGGACTTTTTCTCCACGAAAGCATTTCCTAATCATTGCGCTTTCCTATTTGGCAACTAGAAAACTTTCTTTCCCCTATCCTAAAAGTGCAGCTTTTTGTTTTCTCAGCTCTAGTTTCTGCTAGGTGCAATCATCGCTCACCCATTCAAGCGAGAAAACAATAACTGACATTGTGTCGGATTCTTCTGGGGGAAAAAAAACCCACCAGACAGGAGGCTTGTTTTGGGTAACCTGGTGATTAATGGAGGAATGCCAATTAACAGTGCGTGATGTGTAGGTCGATGCGGTCTTCTGTTACAAGGGCTGTTACGAGCCCGTCATTCTGACAGCTGTTCGGTCGAACGTAGCTGAATAATATTATGCAGCTGATGAATGAAAAAGAGATTGGTTATGGGGCCAGTCGTTATTTTATCTGACCCTACTTACACAGATTTTAATCTATAAATTGAGTCTCTGTCAGTAATGATTTGTTGCTTGTTCGGTTGGGTCGCCATTTTATGATAATGCCAATACAATAGTAATGACCAACACCTACAAACCCCATTATTTATACATGCTCTCAGTAGACAGTACTTCCTGAAATTAATTGTAAGCTACGAGTCACACAGACTTTTCCATGTGAAACAATGTGAGCTTAAACCCTGTTTTAAATAAACACTGCTTGAACGGAAAAATCTAAAGTCGTCTTATTAGCATACCAATCCAAATCGTGTGAAATTACATTCATACAGATCCTTAATGTACTCATTCACGCTCATTTTCTCACATACGTTTTGGGGTCAGGAAAAAAGCTAACGTTCCACAGAAATGATATCTCACCCATGCACATTTGGGCTGCAAGCATGTCACCAAAGTGGTGTTCTTTATTTCCTCTCTTATCTGCATTCTCCGGAGTGCTAACGCTAATTTGCCAATGTTTTGTGGAGGGTGTTAAGGGTTCTTCGTGGGGTTTTTCTATTCTGCCGCTCGCAAGATGCGTCAGAAGGAATAATGGAACCTTTTTTTTTTTTTAAGACAACTATTCTTGTGTGCTCTGCAGTATGCTTTTGGGTGGAAGACGATGGTGCTGTGTATGAAAATATAATCTCAGCAAAGCACTCGAGTGGCACGCTGTCTCATCGCACCGCTAGTGTGCAATCATTCAGAAGTGCGGATTAACTGAAGGCACGTTATACCCCCAGGCTGTGCGGAGGACGTGGAAAATCTGATGGGATAAAACCCAGCGGGCTCTGCTTTTATCGTGTTCTCACATGCAGGTTCATGAAGAAGAGTTAAGATCATATGGTTGTTGCAGGCCTTTGTTATGTCCTCCGCCAAAGAAGCAAGATGAGATTTCCAGAAGCATCTACCCTAGACAGCGAATGAGCAGAGTGTGATAAGAATGTTTAACCTAAACTATGAAATGGATTAAGAGCCCACACTTGGAGACTAGAGCACCTTGGCACTAAGCACAGTGCTGTAGATGTTAAGCCGTCAGTAGCATGTAACCAAGCTCTGACTATGAGTGAAAAGGCAAATTATAAAATGGCCTAAGTTAGCCCTCACCTGGAGATCAGAACACCGCCATTCATAAACCTGTTTCTGCAGACCTTAAACGATTTGTGCCATATAACCATGCTCTGACTACGAGTGAACAGGCAAACTATAAAATGGCATAAGTTAGCCCTAACATACAGACCAGAGCACCTTGGTACATAAATGTAGTGCTGTCTGTAAATGAAGAGAAATGTGTAATTGTTTTTGTTTAAATTTAAATTTGTTTAAAATTTGTCTTACTATAAATATTAATACAATATACAATAAAAATGTAGTTTGTTTACAATGCATGTGCATGCTTTTCTCCAGCTCTCCCGCGAGTATGTGTGCGTGTGTCAGCAACAGTTCACCCCATCTGTCATTATTTAGCAACAGGTCACTTGTGGACGCCGGCGGCAGCCTGCGAACGAGAGAGACGGCACCTCTGCTGCAGAGCCAATTAGACATCACCGCACATGAAGGCGCCAGCCGGGCCGGGTAAGGCACTTAATTAAGGCAACTCGGGGAATATGCTGAGCGCAGTCGGCATGATTTCGGCTGACGGCGTTAAGGAGATGGAGCGCACAGACGCAGCCTGCTTGTTAAATAAATCTCTCTCCATATCACTACCTCTCTGCTCCTGTGGTCTGTGAATATTCTTCTGTCCATTTTCCATAACTGCGTACCCAGTGTGGGGCCGTACTCTCTTGAGTGGTTAGTTTAGGAAATCCCATCTCTCTGGTTTGGCAGAGGCTGTAACGCTTACAACAGGGGTGGGGGATTTGTTCCATGGTGGGCCAGTGTGGGTGCGGGTTTTTGGGATGACCTCTCAATCAGTCAATAATGAAGTATTTGTTCTCACCTGCAGTCCTGGGGACCCACTGTTATTGGCTGATTGAGAGGTCATCCCAAAAACCCGCACCCACACCGGCCATCCATGGAATAGGTTCCCCACCCCTGGCCTACAACAACTGTACCCAAGGAAGCACAGACCACACCATGGATGGGGGGGCAGTCCATTGCAGGGCACACATTCACAATTTGACACTATGGACACTTTCGATGAATGTTTCTCAACCCGTTCCTCAAGGACCTCCAGAAAGTCCACATTTTTGCTCCTTCCCAGCTTTCAATACACCTGCATCAGGTATTCTGTGTTCATGATTGGTTGTGAGTTTGGAGGGAGTAAACAGTTGTACTGTCTATGGTGGTGCCCAAGGACCAGGTCAAGAAACACTGCTTTAGAGTGAATAGTTTACCTCAAAACCCATGTATACTTGGAGAGTAATCAAATACAAACCCTTAGAGCTGTGGTACCCCAGGGTCACCGCAGAAATAGTTCTTGTAATTTTTAAATAGTATCGCCTCATGGAAAAGTGATGTGGTAGCGAATTGCCATGGCCTGTCTTCTGTGAGTTTTCTATCTGCAAATAAAAATGAGGTTAAGTAGGTTAAGTGACTGGACAAAGACCTTTCCTGGACAACTTCATCGTACAGCTCTGAAATGCATTATGGCAGTATTCATATCATGAATCTGGCTGTATCTCTCGCACAAATTAGAGAATGTTATCGCAGTTTCTAGTTTACTGCTGGCTGTAAATATGATGATATGTCTAATGTAATATCCAGCCATAAACGGAAGTAAATAAACAAACAAGACTGATGAGTGAACCATATTTATTATATATGATGGCATCATTAAGCCTGACCCTTGGCATTGCATAAAGGGTACACTGCATTGTGCCCTGTGACACTCTCGCAGAGGGCAAATAATTCATTGGCTGCACTTCGGCGTGGGGAGGAACGCTACTGCCCTTTTTTACTGCCATTTTCACCCCAAAAGAGGTGAGTCACTGCTCTGACATATAAAACTGCCGTTTGTTCCAGAGCCATAAAAATACAGAAGCAGTGTGAGAAGTAAGAATCGTTAGGCTACCTGGGTAACTGTGATTATATACTTTGTGCATTAATATATAAACAAATCATTTTCAACAAACATAAGTTACTCGGACAGAGGCTTGCATACAGATGGGTAGGTCCAACAAATTTCTGAATCTGTTGCGTTCTTTCTTCTCTAAAAAAGTAATTTGCATTCATGTCAATTGATTCATTTATGGTAAAAAAAAAAAAACTGTATGAGACCGTCTGCTAACAGCTGCATTAATTCCTTTGACAGTGGACTCGACTGTGTGCTGATTGTGCCTTTTATATTGTGATTTTTAATCATCATTGCTGTTTAATGGGTCGAGCAGAACTGGAGAAACTCAGAGGTAACTCAAAGCTCCTCTGGCTGATACAGACGTCTTTGCAGTTTCAGAAATGGTGAGGGACTGTTGTTCATCTCTTGGTAGGTACCTCCTAACCAAATTTACGACTTAAACATCATAAATCATTTAAAGGAATATAAGGTAACACTCAAAGCCTACAAAGAACCCTTACATTGTAATTATGATTTTTATGGATATTGCTGGTAGATGTTGATGAATGAATGAGTGATGATTCCATGTGATATAATGCATTACATATAAATTATTTGGTATTATGGAGTTTTATGACTATATTTATAGCGCCTTCTAGAAGGCATAGAAATTAAGTATTACTAGAAGGTAATACTTTCCATTTCTTCAGAGCTGTCTGAAGCAAACATTCTTTCCTCTGACCCAGGTCTGAGCCCTGCCCCTTTTTTCTGCTCATCTCTGGTCCTCACTGAATGCTCGGTGCTGACAGTTAGAACACATCCCTGTCAGGGAAACACAGTTAAGGTTGAGTGAGCATTTTATTAATTTGATGGGAGGGCTTCAGCGGTTGGGTTCGGTACTAATTTGGCAGCCTTCGCAGTTCATTTCATGCCACCCCCAGCTCAGGCAGTCACCAAATTTACTTGAATTCGAATAGGGGGAAATTCTCCTCTGGGGGTTGTCGATTAAAAAACACGAGGATTACCAAAATGCTGAATCTCTTACATAATGTAGTGTTTTGTCCTTAAATTTCATTCTAGGACCCAACTAAGGTACACGTCAGCCAGGAACATAATGTTGCATAAATATTTTATGGTTTATGGGGGACAACCTGAGGGTGGACAGAAACCGCTCCGAGTGATGACAACAACAAGAAAGAAAGGTCAGCCTTGCCTTCACACATTCTGCTGGGGTTTCCAAATTCCATAATCTACCTACCACAGATTTCATTCATGATTTTATCCTCTGGTGTGTAAATATGCGGGGGGTGATTTTTAATAACAGAAGTATTCTCATTAACATTTCAAGCAATACATTTACCTATATTATGAAATTTTTAGGTAAATTCCAAAGATGGTTTAAGAATAAAAGGAAAAGTCTGCAGTTTAAAGTGACCCCTAATGACTTCAGGGATGAACTACTGAAAAAAAGCCACAAATCAGATTGTGGGTGTATTTACGGTCACCGAGCTGTGAGGTTGCAGCCTTCTGTGCTTGTGATTCAGGTGAGACGGTGAGCGACCGAGTTGTCAGGTGCGACATTACAAGAACGATGTTACTCGGACGAGCAAGTCTTGAGATTTATTCTCCCCTCTCTCCCCCCCATCAGGAATGTTGCTGCTCCCGTTACAGCTCTAAATGCCATTTTAAATACATTCCTGCCAGTCCCCTGATATGATATATAAAACTTGTCCTTGGGGAAACCAAGCCATTGACGACGGAGAGGGTGTGACAGGGAGACACTGAAACTATGATTTTAATTTTTTCTACCTATTGCGGGCATAACACAGGTGTCCTTTTCAGTCCACTAGCAGTTACCATTCTAGTCTTGGAGTCTAAAACGCATGCTGTGAGTATTACATATATTTTGACCCGGAAAATCTTTTTTTTTCACCTATACAAACTTGTGAGCATTGATTCTGTGCTGCAGGGGAGCAGCACTGTTGAAAATGCGTGTTGAAATGATCAGTGGTTGCCCATCATCTGTGAAATGATTGGCTTCAATCCCTGCCTTTAGCTCTGGCTATTAAAGCTGGCAGGGGTACATGGGGAACACTGAGTCACACGTAAGGTGTGTAGACCACTTTCATTGTTTGGTTTTAAAAACCCAGGAAATTATTACATCTGCCTGAATGCTGGGACAAAGCTGCCTAATTAAGTTTTCACTTCCTGGAGGAGAAAAAAATAGAATAAAAGAAATGGTTTTGAGTGCAGTTTCAAATGGCTGCAGTACATTATGATTCACAAAATGTTACTTGAGAGAAGTAAACAACACATTAGTTTCAGGAGCAGAGCTGTTTGCCTCCGAATGGAAGGCGCGTGTGTCAAGGCATGGTACAGTTTAAGCTTCAGGACTCGCGGGTTCTTTGAAAAAACACTAAATCAGGCTTTAAATTAGTATCAATATGTCTGACACTTTGCAATGAAGTGCTGTGGTGAATGGATGCCTTGTGAGATGACTGAAGCCTTTTTCAAACCTCACAGGGAATCAGAATTCAATGGTTGCGCAGTTACAACCAAAAAGGAAACTGAAAGAGCAGGTACTGTGTACTTCACTGTCAAAAATGAGGCAACACTTTGGTCCATTGAAATATACGCTCCACATTTTTTCATCATTGATAAATATTTGTAGACACCGCAGAAAGTTCCTGCAGCTTTGCTTGTGTTCATGCTTGATTGGTGATACTTAAGGGGGAGCTACAGGGGCTCATTGATTAGCAGTCTAGCATCAAGACTCAGGGATTGGAGGTTCACCCTGAGCTCTGTGTATTCTCTCCTTGTTTAGCTGAACTGTTGTTCCACAGTTGTCCATAGTATGTGAAAATGTCCTCGTGATGGATTGGCATCCTGTCCAAGGTGTTCCCTGCCCCGTGCTTTGTGTTGCCTGTGACAGAATTTCGACCCAGGGCGTATACAGAGACATGGCCAATGGCCCTAGATGAAAGATGACTGGCCCTCAGACTGTCCCCTCTCTTGTCACTCACAGATTCAAAACATATCATTGGCTAATAATAAGGTTGGCCCCTCTGTATGAATTAGTGTATGGGCCCCATCTGAAAAAAAAATCCGAGACTCCCGCCTATCCAGGGCCCTCACTTGACCCTGATCAGCATAAGCTGTTAGGAGATGGATGGATAGAACATTTTCATCTGATTTCCTTCTTGAGTATATTGATTTTTCTCGACCATTGCTTTTTATTCTGTGTAACTCTTCCTCTGTTTTCAGATGCTCTCTCAGAAGACCTTCAATCAAGAGCTGCCATCTTAGGAAATGCAGCCCACTGCAATTGAAGAAGTCATTTCAAATTAGCAAATTACTAAAGTCTTACACGATTCTCGAAATAGGCCAAAGTCAAGCATCTACGAGTTTTTAATGCGGCAGACTTTAAATTGAGCTTTGTGCATGCATTTACTTAAATCTGCCTGCAGACTGCCTCACTGATGATGCAGGTATATAGGCTAATGGCCACTCTTTCATATGACAGGACAGCTGCCCACTTTAATTACATTGTGGCATCGTTCTGGTCTGCTTCAGTTTACCTCTTACTCATATGTAAGATCAAGATCAGTAATTTTAATGGTGTACTCTGTCTTATGATGCAGATGGTAAATGGCTTAAGGGTGTAACGAGTTGGCCTTTTGTTCAGTAGGAGCAGGGCTAACCACGTCCAAGCCACTGGAGCTGGTGATGGATTGTACCTTTTGTTGATGGAAACAGGCTTACAAATGAGTACTGTCAGAGTAGCCCAGTGCTGGGGAACATCCTTCGCCTTTTATATTATGACATACAATTATTGCAGAGGAAACGGTAATTGTATGCAGGGCTAGACTGGGTGCTCTGTCATGAGGTTTGCCAGATCACGTACTGGGGGAGGTTCTACTACAAGTTGATTAGGGGGAGTCACCCATTTCCGGGATTAAGTGGCCCGAAGGATATTCGAGCCGGACGGATAGAAAGAAGGACTGACACATGACAGGAAGGAGTGTAATGTAGAAGTAGGCAGGATTGAAGGCAGGGGGCCCCGTGAAGTAGGGAGGATTGGAGGCAGGGGCCCCGTGAAGTAGGGAGGATTGGAGGCAGGGGGCCCCGTGAAGTAGATTACATTTGGCTGCGGATGCAGATGGTCTTGGTTTTATCACCAATATTTCAAATCGCTGGAATAGTGTTGCTTTTTAACATACCGTATGCCTCGGTATAATGTCAGGACAGTATGAACAATCAGATATGCGGTTACCTCTGACCCTCCTCATACAGCTGCTCACCAAAACTGCATCAACAACAACAGCTGTTCTTCCTCTACTCTTGTATCATTGATCGCTGATCTGTGAAAGTCTGTGTTGCTACTACTAGAAATACCCAATAAAATATCTTGCACGTGTGGTCAATGTGCACTGACACGCATGGTTTCTGCTAGACATAAAAATCTTGGCTACATGTGCACCGACCGCAGTCATCCACATTCCAGCACTTGATGACAAAATTTTACGTCACTTCCCCTTGTTCACAGCCGAAAGAGCACGCAGAAAAGTAAAGTATGAATTGGCCTTAACTTTCCCCCCGGACTGAAGGACCACCTGCAGGCACTTCACCTGAAATATGAGATCATTGACCTAACAGAGTCACAGAATTCCTAAGCCATTTACCTTTTTCAATATGAGTTTTTACACTCCAGTGTTAATTGTTTAGATAAGAATTCCTTCTGAGCTTACTGAACTGGTTAAAGTAAGCATGAGTCACTCTGCTCATTACTACAATTCTTTTTTGATAGTTTCACTGCAGGTAATTTCTGTAAGGAAAGTATAGATTCTTTTCACTGAGTTGGTTATCATGGTCCCCACAATGTAATGAATACCTGGACCACACACACACACACACACACATATTAGGTATCTATATCTTTGTGGGGACTCTCCAGACTCTCCATTCATTTCTTTGGACATAACCAAAATCTCTGCCAACCTTATCCCCTCCCCAGCCCTAACCTTAACCGTCAGTAACCAAACATTATTGCATTCACAGATTTTTAGAAAATTGAGTGTCCCCTTGTGGGGACTTATGGTCCTCACAGTGCAAACAAAAGCACATGAATGCCTAGATTATCTTCTGGCCAAATACTGGGATTCACAGCTGATTCATAGCCACATTTCGAGATATTTACATTCTCAAACATAACAAGGAAAATCACAATCGCATAAATCTTAGGGAAACTTAGAGAGCAAACACTTTAAAATACATGAGGGGATTTTTCTACTGATCTCAAACAGAAAGGTGAGGATCAGATGTTTATGGGTTTAAGAGAATATTAGCTTTCAATATTTTTTCTGTACTGCTTTTAATTCTATCCCCCAGACAGAAAAAAACATATAACTTTGGGACTGGTATTTCACGGATCGTGTTACCACTTCACAAAAAATGATATAGATTATATCACAATTATATTACAGCAAAACTGAAACAGTGGCGCTATATGGCAGCAATGAAAAGAAAGGGTGGCTGCAGGAGACACACTATATTGTGAACACAGTAACTTTATAAGTATTTGATTGTTCTTTTTCAAACTTCCCAGGAGCTTTGTATATGTTATGGTCTGGAACCTGTTTTATTTTGAGACAAACTGCACCAAATGCAGCGTCACTTAGTGATTGCACCTCAAATGACAGCCACCAGCGAAGACCTGGTGAACCTGATTACATTTTGAAGCACAAAGACATAAAAAGTTCAGCTTTTAATAAAGATTTTTTTAGAGAGGTGGGGAGAATGTGTAGGTGGGCTAGAGAAATGGTGCGTTATTTGCCATTTTCACAAGTACATCGGAATGCTACTTTTCACATATCCCATCTGCTCTGATAGGAGACATTCACACACACAAATACAGTTGAGCGTGAAGCTTTGGGTTCAAGCATAGGGTCAGTCATTTATCTGGCACCCCTGGAGCATTCTTGGGGGGGGGGGGGGGGATTAAAGATCTTGCTCAATGGCCCAACAGAGATGTGACTATTCTGCTGAGGCTCGAACCAGCAACCTTTCACAGACACGGGCCTAACCTCACTGAGTCAGGGGGTGTGGGACAGGGGGGATTAGAAGGGGAGGGGGCAATGAGGCTGTCCCCTCAACACATTGTTGTCAGCGCAAAAGCATCTATTTTTTACGTAAACTACTTCGGTAAAAAAGTATTACCAAATATACCGCACAGCTCAGCTTTTGTTACGGCGTGTCCCCATGAAGAAGGAGAGGCCAGTCTGTCACCTATTCCATTTTCATTGTATGTTTTTATCTTTTTATACTATTTATTTGAAAGGCTAGGTGAGCTTTGGCATCAGCACTTCATTATCTTGTACCTAATACTACAATAAGTTTCTTGTTGCTGCTTCGTTTGAAAATAATAATAAAAAAACATCAGGGGGGCTATTTCCTTTACATTATTTTGTCATTATTATCAAGCAGGGAACTGAGAAACAAGGCAGTGAAATCCATGGTGTGTGGGATTACCCAGCCCTAGCACTCGCACCCCCCTGGTTTGTCTCAGCAGGAATTAATAAAGTCACCGATGGGGAGTGGAATAAGCCAGGCAGTGATTGGTCACAATGCACAATAATCACACCCACCATGAGCCTTAAAGACTAATTTCTAATATAATTGCTATTATCTAGCCATGGACCTCAAGAGAGTCAGATTAATATAAGTACATGCCGAGTAGAAAAGGCTTCTTTCCCTGTATTTTTCATGTGCCCAAATTTCATATCTTAAATATAACTATAACTGAAAGTTGGCCCACTGTGATTTATAATCACTGCACTACCAGCACGGCAGTGGGTAAAGTTTCGATTAAAATCCTTTACCTAGTTATAATAATGATGTTGGACCATGGCAATTTATCATCGTTCAACAGAATAAGCCAATTAAGCTGGGGCTTTCTGCAGTTGATTAAGTACTCCAAGTAAGACTAACAAAAGCCTACGCTTTCAGTTTATTGAGATGAACCAATACTTCTCCTTTTCCCTTAAGACAAATTTCCTCTTGTTATTCCTATTTACAAGAGCCATCCCATTTATAAATCACTGGCTTCCTGTAGCTTTCGCAAGTATTCCCATAACATACAGCAAACAAGCAAATAAACAAAGAAACAAAAAATAAAGGAATCAGAAGGGAACTTGTGAAGATAATGCCATAGTGAAACGGCAAATTGTGAAATATCCTGGTAGATTGGTTGGCCTAGTGTGATATAGTTCTGATTGGAAGCATGCTAGTATAACACCCATATTCAAAAAAGGGGATAGAAGTAATCCAGCAAACTATAGGCCAATCAGTTTAACTTGCATAACTGGAAAAGTTATACAGAAGATTACCTGGATTGAAATAATTTTGAGGGATAGCCAACATGGATTTAGGAGAGGTAGATCCTGTTTAACTAATTTACTTGAGTTCTTTGAGGAAGCTATAAGAGAAATTGATCACAAAAAGGCCTGCGATGCGATCTACTTAGATTTCCAGAAGGCCTTTGATGTTGGCCCCACAAACGGCTCGTGCTTAAGCTCAAAGCTGCAGCGATTTTAGGAACTGTAGCAGCTTGGATCGAAAACTGGTTAACACACAGGAAGCAGCGAGTAGTTATTAGAGGCACAATGTCACAGTGGGCCTGCGTTCATAGTGGGGTACCGCAGGGTTGAGTTTTAGGACCACTATTGTTCCTAATTATCATTAATGGTATGGACACCATTCCATACAGTAAACTGGTTACATTTGCAGATGACACCAAGGTGGGTGGTGTAGCTGATACTGATCTAGCAGCAGAGAGGCTACAATGGGATCTTGATTTAATTAGCAACTGGGTTGATTCCTAGCAGATGAAATTTAATGTAGATAAATGTAAGGTAATCCATGCAGTGAGCAGAAATATAAAGTACAGATATTTTATGGGTTCCACTGAAATAAAGGTAGCTGATTATGAGAAAGACCTCGGTGTGTATGTCGATGCTTCCATGTCCCACTCAGTGTGGGGAAGCAATAAAAAAGGCCAATAGGATGTTTGGTTACATCTCTAGGTGTGTGGAGTTTAAGTCAAGGGAGGTGATGCTACGATTATATAATTCCTTGGTAAGACCCAATCTAGAATATTGTGTGCAGGTTTGGTCACCATACCTTAAAAAGGACATTGCTGCCCTGGAAAGGGGGCAACATAGGGCTACAAGAATGATTCCTGGTCTTAGAGGAATGTCCTATGAGGAGGGGTTAGCTGAGCTGAATCTGTTTAGCCTTGAGCAAAGGAGACTAAGGGGGCACATGATCCAGATATATAAGATTCTAACAGGTCTGGATGCTGTTCAGCCATATGGCTATTGCAGCATTAATCTAAATACTAGAAATCATGGCCATAAGTGGAAATTGGCGGGAGAACATTTTAAAATGAATTGAGAAAGCACTTCTTTACACAGCGTGTAGTTGGAGTATGGAATAGTCTTCCTGCTAGTGTAGCGCAAGCTAAAAC
>JAODKC010000130.1:4414542-4430751 GCA_026777985.1 Mormyrops attenuatus | reverse complement strand
AAGCTAAAACCCTGGGTTCCTTTAAATCAGAGCTAGATAAGATTTTAACAACTCTGAGCTATTAGTTAAGTTCTCCTTAAACGAGCTTGAAGGGCCGAATGGCCTCCTCTCGTTTGTAAATTTCTTATGTTATTAATTAAAATGACATTAAAAAATTGAGCCTACAATCAATAGCATATATTTAATGAATGTGGTGGGATATAAATTCAGCATTGCTTATAAATGTAGTGGTGTCCTTATTGCAGTGTATGATGCAAGAATATAGCTGGATGTTTTTTTGCCAGAGGAGTTCAAGTCATGTACAACAATAATACCTATCCTGGGATTTGAACCAGCAACCTTCAGGTCATGGCTCCTTGCACTTTAAGTTTTGCTGTGAGCTAGAGCCAGCAACCAGTGTATCAGCACTCGAGCCGTGTAAGCCTGGGCAGACCCCGGCCCCTTGGGTTTGTATGAGGATATTGACAGCAGTGTGCCGGGGAAATGGCAGTTATTACGAGCCGAGTTATTTCCAGCCAGACTCCATGGGGCTAAGCTTACAAAATCCCTTGCCCTGACAGAAGCTTACTGACTGTCCCCCTCTGCAGCCCTTGCTGTGCCACGGTGGACAAAAGTACAGAACAGGTGTTTATGAACCGTAAAGTTACGCTAGGCGGTCACCGCTGCTGCGGCAGACGATGATAATGGAATAACTCTATATAGGGCTGAACGTCTGGCCTTTCAAATTTTGCGTTTCACTTAATAACAGGCCTTGTTATTTGCCAGTAGCATTTGGCAGGAGAAAGCCCACTTATCTACAAGGCATGGGAATAAGTCCTTTCCTTAAATCTGTCATTTGAAGCAGTTGTTATGACTTGCTGCCCAGATTTCGGGTGCCACGTTTCGGTTCCTGTGCGCTTGTTAACACAGTTCTGCTCTTACCTACACACATGAACCTCAATGTCTGTGTCATAGTGTGTGGCTCAGCAGGTTAGTTTACTGTGATCAGTAGGTTGCTGGTTCAGATCCCAGAGTGATATCACAGTTAGGAACTTGAGCAAGGCCCTTAAAGGTGCCATAGAATGAAAATCTCACTTTACCCTGGAGTTGAAAAAGAAGTATTCAGTACAGGGAACGACATACCATGAATATCAAACACTTTTGTTCCTAAATATATAAGAAGAAGGAAGTGAAACGGACTGTTTTGAAATTCCTAGGCTGTTATGTAACGATGCCCCCAAACGTACCACATGCCAGCTGACTTTCAAGCTCAACGGACATGCGCATTTGAATAGTTCTGCAGGTATTGTGAATAATGAAGCGGAGGACAACAGCGAAAATGGCAGACTCTATGCTTACTGTAAGTCTGCTCTTTGAGACTGTGTAACACAGTTGTAACCCTTCAGTTTCTAATGCTGTTAACAGCTATGCTTTTGGGAGAACGTACCCCAATATAGCAGGGGAGTAGTAAACAAAATTATGAAGTCTGACATTGATAAAAAGCTTCAGTAGTTCCTGTAGTCTACATTTGGTTAGCTAAACAAATAACTAATTGAAACTGCAGTAAAAACAAACAAAGAAAACAAATAAAAATGAAAGCAGAAACTCCAAATTCATTATGAACAACACATTTACAAGCTGCTCAGCTGGCTGTTGGGAGTTTGTGATACAACTTATACCATGAAGCTGGCATCGTAAAATCATTTGTTGCATGAGATGAAAAATAATGTTGATGTTCTTGTTACACTGCTGATAGCAAAGTTATGATTATGTTAACGCTGTGCCTAATCCGAAGCGGGACTATAACAGTTGCATGCGGCAGATTGTTCTAGGAAACATGAAATGACAGGACTTACCACTCAGAAGTGTTCATCTGCAATCTCCAAACTGAAGCCGTTCTTCAACATCCAATTCCTCCTCTGATACAGGCTCAAACACACATGGTTGGATGCGTAAACGATTCATATTTCACCTCACCTGTAGTGATCTATATTGATTCTGTGTGAGCCGTCACAGTGCCTCTGTGTAAACCAGCCAATAAGAGCAGAGCTCATGAACATATTAATGAGCCAACCAAATAAAAGAAAACAGTCTGTTTCATTCTAGGGCCAAATTATAGGGTCGTAATTGTAAAACCACTTCTGGACATTTTTCGACCAATCCAAGTTCACATGCCTTCTATGTAGACACGAGAACAGTTTGAAGAAAAATTACACCTGCTCTGGCACGTTTACCCCGCTCTTGCTCCGGGGACAGTGTAACCCTGCCTTCTCAATTGTACCTCATTTTGGATAAAAGCATCTGCTAAATAAATAAAATGTAATCATCTGATATGATTAGGGAGCAGAGGTTTTGTTTGTTATTTTGTTCAGGCCATTAAACACTTGACGGTTTAAAACTTCAGAAGTCATAAATGAGTTGGCTGCAAGTGTTATATGAAGGGGCTTCCAGGCCGGCCCACAAAATCATCTCTTTCTGGCAGCTGTTTATCCTCTTATTTTTTTATTATACCTAAAATACTCTACAGCACAATGATGTTTGGTGTAATTTATCGCAAAACGAGAACGTTTTGTTTCTCTGAGAAACAAAAGCAGAGTCGGTACTATCAAGTGAATTTTTTTCTGTTCAATAAACAGCTGCAGCACTGAATGTTTTCTTGATAGACACCCATCACTCCAGCTGGACTTAGGACATGGTGTAGGAAAACATTAAATAAATCTTAACTGTTATAAAAAAGGCAGCTGGGCTGAGAAAACAATGAGCTAAATAAGGAGGAAAGCCTATGCGGTGGTCTGTCCCCACAATGCATTTGGTATGTTCATAAAATTTAACTTTGAGATAAATGTCCTTAAAGGCCAGATGCCTGTAATTCTCACAATGTTTCTTAAATTGTTACTTGTCCTTTTGCAATTTAAAGTGACCCATAAGAAAACAAGACAAATAGCAATTGCATTGTGAAATCACATTATTACATTTTTTTAGCATGGTAGTTCTTCCTGCAATATAAATTTAAATTTAAATGTATAGCAAAAATTATATTCAGGCTTCAATAAAATTTTGCACTGAAAATTTGATCACTTACATCGAAGTTGTTGTAATATAAATCTCTTATTTTCAGCTCATAACTGTGGAAGAACAAAACAACATGAACCTGTATTAACTTGCATTTTAACGCTTTATCTAAGGCATATATGCTACAGGAGCGTTTGTAAGATGCTTTCCTTGTAATCATGATACCAAGAAATTTTTAATGCATGTACTTGCTTCTAGAAGAGTAGACGACAGCGCTTTATTCTCTAAGGAGGCACCAACCAGACAACCTCTGCCCCAAAGCAGTTCCTAATCCTCCAAATCAAGGAGATGTGGAAAATGCAGCCGCATACCTGCCGTTCTGAACTCTCTCGACCGGCTTCCCGTTAAGCTCGGGACTGCCTTCTCCCGCTCGCATATAAAACACTGAAAAGGTCAGGCCCCACTTATCTAACTGAGTGTATTAATGCGTTCAGTCTAGACTCTCGGAATCCAGCGGTCGGGTCTTCTTGTAATTCCTCAAATAAATTTGAAAAAAGCCTGGATAAAGGCATGGGACAGTCTGCCAGCCCTTAGAAGAAATGACCCTCCCCCCCTCGTTTTGCCATTTAAATGTAGCCTGATGGTCTGTTATTTTAGTCTGACTTACTTTTAGCATGACTGATACAGCATACCATGCTTCAGTACTACATGACAGTGTAAGTTTCTAAAAATGATGTCACTGGTACCAGTACTGACCCCAGCCTATGCCTTAAGATGGGACATGCGAAAAGAAACATTCCAGTGTACCTGTACTGATACACGTGCAAATGGCAAATAGAGCATCATTTAATTTGCATTGTCATCCATCCATACATCCATCCTGGGCTGGGCATATAGGGTGGGCAGGGGTGTTCAAATTGTATCATATGTCTTGGGGGGGTGCTCTGGTGGGTGAACTGGGTGGGGGGGGGTGATAATCCATTTGGGTGGGCACTGGCTTATTGATGATTATACTTTTTATATTGCACAACTCTTGTTAAATCCATTTCAAAGACAACAGGAATTGCTGGTAGCAGCATTTCAAAGGCATGGCTACACCTCCATAAATACTTATTTAGGAAAATTAGGTTATTTATCCAGAGAGTCAGGTTAACCGGGAATTCCTCCAGCTGCATACTTACATAAGGGGTCATCTGACAGCCTGCTTTTCAAAGACAATTACCAGGCTAAATTGATCAAATTGGACCATTGACCATAATCAAGCAAGTTGCATTGCCTAGTTAGTCAATTAATTACAAGTTGAAAGTGGAATTAAAAAATAAGATTGCAGACTTTAATAAAGTGATAATTAGGGAATGGTGATTTAGGAGACGTTGGGAAAAGGAGTAATAAAGCGCCAGGAGGAAACCAGAATGAAGAATTGAGGGTTCAGTAGATAGAAGGAATGTGAGGGCCTGCTGTTTTGTGGTAACTGATGCGGTTCCAATCGCACCGATGCTTAACAGGTAATAAGCCAAACTGTAATCAGCAACAAGCGGACACACAGAGGTGATTTTCACATGCACATGTTGAGCATGTGGAAACCCGGAACACAGCATTTTTAACCAGCGGGGGTAGCACGGTTCTACCAGCGTAATCTCCAAAGGTTTGACTGTAATCCAGGTGCAATGACAAGTGCTTGGTCCTCTTGCTTGTCCCAATCACTGCTGTACTGATGGTCAGAAAAGGTGAGCTTGTTATTAATGGACACGTCCAGGGTCTTGGTGGTCTGCTAAATTGAGATAGTAACGAATCAATGAAGAGAGGTCAAACTGTGGCTGTCAGCTAAGAAAGTAATTTTTGAAACGGGCATCTGGACTGAGATCTTTGACCAACATGTCCTCTTCGTAGAAATGTTGGGCAAAGATCTCAGTCCAGGTGCCTGTTTCATAAATTGCACACATACTAGAGCTGAGGAAACTTATCTTATCATCTAATAATATCATATGTGTCACTGAAACAAATCATTATTAAAATTAGTAAATCTATTGAGGAAGTTTATGTATACAGCTACCTTCCACAGCTATTTATCAAATACAGGATGGCAGTAGAGTTTATGAATATATGGATAATTAATAGCTGCATATATAAGCCAAAATATAAATTTAATTACCTAGCAGATGCTTCTGTCTAAAGTAGGGATCAGAGAGAAGGGTTAACGAGAATCCAGTGCCCCTGGAGTTGTTGGAGGTAAGGACCTTGCCCAAGAGTCCAAAGGTGATAAACCTGCTCTTTTAGCCACAGGGATTAAACCCACAACCATCTGAACATGGTCACAGATCCCTAACCTGCTGTGCTATATGCCGCCTGTGAGCTTAATAGCAGATGGAATGTTGTACAGCAGGAGCCCCCAAATATTCTTCCCCGAGGGCCAAATTCCATCAGCACCACAAAGCCAAGTGTCCACCAGACTTATCACTGGTGTGGTCAGAAGGAATCCCTTAATTTCATTAATCTTCTTCCCATAGCTCTTTGTATTTCAAGAACGCCACGCAGACGGACATGGAAGACAAAGGCTGGTAGGCAAACAGACAGACAGTGATGCTGTTAGCTGGCAGATATGAAGGTACAGTATGAGTCAGGGGTACAACAGGAGACAGGAAGGCGGCGGAGGAGGCGGGGAGACCTGTGGGTTTAGCTTGACAGCAATGATGGGAAGGAGTGCGGGGGAGACGATCAACGGGGAAAGAAAATGAGACTGCAGTCGAGGAGAGCGAAAGGAACAAACCCAGTCAAAGGAGCCGCAGTCCCTTATAGAAATCGGGGTCTGTCGAGCCGTGTGCGTGGATCGAGTCCATAAAGATGGCGGCAGGAGCTTACAAGTCTCAGCGTGTTTCAAACGATGTTGGCTGTGAAGGATCTGTGGGGGGGGGCGTTGTTTTTGGGAGACAGATGTGAGAAAGTGGAGCCCAGCGAAACGAGGACCTCTGATAAATATTTTAAATGTGTGGGTAACAAAAAAAAAACATGGGAACTGGTGTTTGCAGGGGAGAAGGAGAGAAGAGAACGAAAATGGAAGATTCCAAGCTGGGGAGATTAGAAATCGAGAGGGCTGAGGTGGGGTGGGCGGCGGGGGCAGGGACAAAGTAGGGAGAACAAACATATTTGAAGAAATTCCTGACCCCTGATCGGAGAGTAGTCAGTCCACATGCAGCGATTTTCACAAACGGTAATATCGATCCAGAGACAGAAGCAGAAGTATTTTTCACAGACCCGCCTTTCTTATGGTGTCAGATTCTCTAACTTAATATTGGAACATCCCCTAACTTAATATTATAACATTATAAGTTTGAAAAAGCTATACATTACTGCAAGGCAGTAATAACCAATAACAGCTTTTAAATATTGTAAGGAGAAGAACCTTATTATTTTCCCCCCCATTGCCAGTGTACAGTGTGGTTACTGCTGGAAATGAATGCAGATTAAATAGTTAGATCAGGAGTTGAGTCAGAACTGAATTATGGTAGAATAAGCATCTGTGCTCCCAGTGAGAAAAAACTCAGTGCAAAGTTATAGCAATCTGTACCTTTCCTCTTGGGCCTTGATGGACAAATAACTAGACTAAAGGATTTGCGTACATACAGCAATTATAATAATCAGTTCCTCTCTTTGAGAGAGTCTGCTAAAGCTAAGTGCTGCGGTATGATTTTGCAACAATGAGGCCGCAATGATATAGCGGTACAGCACGCTATGCCATGCATGTAATTCAACTTTGAAGGTCTCCTTTCTAGCTGTCATTTAATATTTGCATAGTGGCAATTAGTGATTTGCCGCTTTTCCCAGGTAGGTAGACTTAACTAAATTTTTCTGTTCACTTAAGATACAGTCACATCCATTACAATCCACTCACACTTTATGAAGTATCAATGACAGTAATTATTGTCAGAGTAGGCTCTGGTAAGTTACTGTATCATTTACCACAGTGGTACATTATTTGCACAGTTCTTTTTTCAAATTAAGTTTAATTTTATTACTAAGTATCCTTTGTTTTATTTATTTATACCTAAATCATCATTTTGTTCTATTTATCCGTTTTTATGTTACTGGAATAGAATTTTTTTCGCGTTTCTCCTTTTCTTGTTAAAGTTAAGATCCCCTTCGGATTTTTTCCGATTAACTAAAACAGCTGCAAATGTAGGTCTTTCGTGGGGGATAGCTGTAAATCATATGTACACACATAGTCATACAAATTCACAAAGACACAATATTTTAGTATTAGGGGGGGTGTGTGTATTAAGTTGCCTCTCCCCCAACGTCCAGTGCTATCTTATGCCTTTGGGTATTATACACCAAGCAGTATCAGTATCTATTTTAGTATCTATTTTAGGTGCTATTTGCCTCACTTGTACATCACTCTGGACAAAAGCGTCTCCTACGTAAACAACTGTAGGGGTAATGATGTAAATCTTAAAAATAATTGTAAATATTAAATTATTGGAGATTTGTCCTGAGAAATAAACTAAGTAGATTACAGTAAAAATGACACTGGGAAAAAAAGATTCCCAAAAGCAGATGTTGTAGCAGCAGGTGTTGCTAACCTGCAGTGACGAGTGCACAGTGTTTGCTATAATGGCCACGGCCTTCAGCTGACCTTTTCCCACGTGCCTGGCTCAGACTGATCTGTTTCCTCTGCATCTGTAGAAATGGCACGTCGTGCTCTCATGCGCTCTGTTCCAGTGACGGCCGTTTGAGCATGACAGGGTAAAGCGACGTGTCTCAGAAGAGCAGAAGAGCCTGGAAGTTTATTGACCCCGAGCCATTAACTTTCATGTACATAGCGTCAGTTTCTCTGCCGCATTGTTTCTTTCATTTTTTCTTTAGCATGTGGACACGAACTTGCTGTATCATGTTCACATTATATGGCATTCCCTCTGTACTTGCCACTGTACTTTTGCCACCAAGTATTCATGTTAAAAATAATTCTTTGCTTAGTCTGCTTAAGTGTTTTCATAGGGGGTAATCCTTCACAAAGGACTTTTCAAACCCATTTTTATTCATTTGAATAAATATTATAAGCATAGATCATACTTTATTTCTTCAAAGCAGCTTGCAGGCATGTTGGAAATTGTTGGAAACGCCTGGCTTCTTTATTTTAGGTTTGGAGACTTTGTGGTTTTAAACCCTGTTTTAATATACTTTAGTGAAGTTTTGGAAATGGTATTTAAAATTCAGACTTCATTACTGTAGTTCTCACTTAATCTCACATACCCTTAGATCATTCCATCATACACACGCAGTAGGGGAATCTTATTAAATCATTTTTGAGTTCTTGTCATACATATGGATAATCCAGTTCTACTTAATGTATAATATTGTACTATGGCTCCACACAATTTGTGAATTTTGGAGCAACACGGATACAATTATTGTGGTGCGAAAGAATACCAAAGAAAAATATGTTTTAAGTTATTTATCTGGGCAGTAAATGACTTAGTTAGTCAATTAACTCCATGAGGTATAGATTAGCCAAACAAGGTTTGGTGGTGGTCAAGATCAGCATACACTTTATGGACAAAAGTGCAGCCTCTCCCCAGGTTACGATGGGGTTATGTTCCGATCTTAAGGTGAAAATGCATTTTAATATAGTACATCTAACCTATCAAAGATAATCTAGCCCAGCCAACCATAAACATGCTTAGAACACTTTACATTAGCCTATATTTGGGCAAAATCATTAACACAAAGCCAGTTTTGTAATAAAGTGTTGAATATCTCATGTAGTTTATTGAATAATGTACTGAAAATGAAAATCATTTATCAATCGTAAAGTGGAAATATTGTAACACGGACCATCATAACCTGAGGAGTGTCTGTATTGGGACACACCTCTTAATTATTGAATTCAGGTATTTCATTCAAACCCATTACCACAGGTGTATAAAATCAAACACCTAGCCATGCAGTCAGGTTTACAAACACTTGTGAAAGAATCATTTGTTCTGAAGACCTCTGTGAATTCAAGTGTGGTACTGTCATTGGATGCCAACATTGCAATAAATCATTTTGTGTAATTTCTTTCCTGCTTAGAATGGGATGCCATAAAAGGTCCTGTAGGTATAATGGCCAGGTTTCCCAAAACTTTTGTCCATATAGTGTATTAATGGGTATAAAAACTGCTATGATGTGAGTAGAGGTTTTGAAATGGCTGAGCTGATAGTTTTACACTAACACAGACATAATTTAAACATAATTTTCTTTGATGGTCTGCTTGCATGTGCAAGCTTGCCCTGAACTTACTTAACAAGATCTTATCAGCTCAAAACCATGGCAACACCACTGATCATAAATCATAAATGAAATGAAGAAGATTCAGCTTTAGGGATGATTCACTCAGACATTTTTTATGGCATATATAACTTATAAAGAGGTTGTTTTTGAAGACGTGGCCACTTCAGTATCTTAGCCTACAGGAAATCACACATTTGAGTGGAAAAGTCCATCTCTCTGCTCTCTGCTGTCCTGGGGCATTCCCTGACGTATGCAAAGCCAAATTTAAAGACTGAACATTGCATAAGCTTTAAGAAAAATCATCCACTCCGTGACTTGAGGCTAATATGAAATAATTTTTAGACAAAATGAAACTTACCCAATTATTTAAAATCACATAATCAGGAAAGTCAAACTAAATGATTTTAAATATTATAAATGTATGAGTAGGTGACTGAAGAATCCATAGAGCTGGTGCTCAAATTGCTGGTGCATCAGTGGAAAAAACTGCAAAATTATTTAATGTTTCAAGGAGAACAGTCTCAAAAAATATTACAGCATATGTTAGACAGACAAACGACATCAGGAAAAAGGAACAGTGGCTATAAGTTGAAGCGCACTGGCGGTGATGGGTACGACAGGATCGTTGCTAAACATCACAAATATAGCCACAACAATGACCACAGAACTGAATCGGCACCTCTGTGATGTGCATGCTGCATTGTAAGCTTCACAAAGCTTGGATTTATGACAGGGCTGCCATTTATAAAGCTGCTTATATCCAAGGCCAATGCGCAAAGATGCCTAACTTGGTATAAAGAGCACAAAACCTGGACCCTTAAGCATTGGAAAGAAACAATATGGTCTGGTGAGTCACCATTTTTCTATATCCAGAGGAGTTTACTTTTGGAGGAAGTCAAAGAATGCCTTTGTCCCACAATGCCCAGAGGTATGGACAACCATCTTGTGGTAATAATTAGGTTGAATGACTGCTCTGCATGGTCATATAGCAGCTAAGGAATAAAAGGGCATTTTACAGGACCTGATGCACTGATGCATCGAGAGGAGCCAGATGAGGTGCCTCAGCCATCTGGTTAGAATGCCCCCTGGACGCCTTCCTGGTAAGGTGTTCCGGGCATGTCCCACTGGGAGGAGGCCCCGGGGAAGACCCAGGACACGCTGGAGAGACTATGTCTCCTGGCTGGCCTGGGAACGCCTCGGGATTCCCCCAGAGGAGCTGGACGAAGTGGCCGGGGAGAGGGAAGTCCGGGTTTCCCTGCTTAGACTGCTGCCCCCGCGACCCGACCCAGAACAGCGGTAGATAATGGATGGATAGATGGATGCACTCTATGGTGCAAACGCTTCCCTTGGAATATGGGAATGACAGCCTTCTGTTGCCTCCCCAGTCACCAGATGTAAACACCACAATGTGTACATTTAGGAAGTTCCGGAACACAGACTGTGCAGTAGATATCTATCACCTCCATCACTGATAAAAGCAGAAGCTATTCTTCCTGAAAGAAGGTCCAATATCCCATTATACACAATTCAGGACAGAATTCTAAGAAAGACTAAAGCTGTTCTGAAGACAGCAGGCCATATTCCTTATTAGACCCATGATATTAAATTATTGTTATGTGTTTAGGTTATTTGTCCACTTCTGGTATATGTATATACCATAACGAAAATGGTGCATCACAGTTACATCCACAGAATTCTTACCTGCCTCTTTTTACCGTTGCACACTCTTTCACATTTTGGGATTTTCCTTGCACTGGCATCTTGTCCAGGATGTACCCAGCCTTGGCTCCAGGCATCCCCGCAACCCTGACAGACAGAAGATGGATGGGGTTTGGCTTGTAGCGCATAATCACTGAAACCGAGCTTGTTAGCACTGCAGTCATCGTTGTACAACAGGCCGTAAATGGAACTGCAAACCTGAAGTTAAGCTCGGCCCAAAATCTAGGCCATCAGTCTGTCTTCAGGTCTAATTCTTTACCAAAAGATCCTCAGTTAACTTTCTAAAAGCTTTATCAATTAACTTGTTATACCAATAAACACACTAAATGACAGAATGCAGTTCATCTATCTACCAACTGCGTAGTTTATTTACATTTATACAAAGTGACATACAGTTGAAAAAGCACTGACAGGCAAACCTACCAGTAACTGGGGCTTGGTCTATAGGGCCCAAGGGTGTCATCTCTCTGGCAACCATGAGGTTTGAAATGGCAACCATCTATTGAGAGGCATAGCACCTTAAATTGCTGAACCACACACCATTAGTTACAGGTAGAGGTGTCGGAGGCCCTGAAGTCTAACACTAAGAACCAGGTTGACAAAATTTTCCAAGGGGAACCCGCCATTCCCCAGTCAGCAAAATCTATTGAAAGGGGATACCCTTGCCCCCCTCCTGGGGACCAAGGTAACTTCTTGTCAGGGGACCAGAATTTTTAGCTATGCCCCTGGTTATAGTCCTTATCCTAGTCAGGGTCACAGGGGGAGTCTTATTTTGCCATATTTAAATTTAGAACTGAGCGGTCTTCATTTAAAAGCTAGATGTGATTTTAATGTGAGGCTTTTGCTGCCTTGGGCTCCAATTAGTGAGTCTTGTGGAGCTGTATAGGTAGATGGAGCATGGCTAGGGTTCATAATTAAAAATCCGTACCTCGCAGATCAGCTGGAGAATTGAGGCTGTGGCGTGTGCACACGCCGTGACGCTCCCTCTGTGTGATGATGTCACACATCAATCTGTGCTGGGGCTAAAGAAGCTCGCAGTCTGTGTTTGTGGAAAGTTCTGGTATGAGGCTTGCAGTATTGATAGAAATTCCTTGTACAGTGCTATGTTAGTCTCATATATACACCAGTGAACCGACCTCCCTCATGTGAAGTGAATAATGTTGAGTATCTAGTAAAAATGGTGTGTGTCACCGCTGGGATGTATTAGATGGTAAGCGAACATTCAGTACTCATAGTCCTCATGTTGAATGCATAAGACACAGGCAGGGGTAAAGATGTGAGTGACAAAGGCCAAATCGCTATGGCCAGCTGACTGGGTCAGAGCATTTCCGAAAGGGCAAGGCTTGTGTGGTGCTCGCCATCAGCCAGGGTGAATAGGTATTGAGAGTGGTCTGAGGAGAGAAAAACCATGAGCCGTCAATGGGTGTTGGGTGGGCAAGACTCGTCAATGCAAGATGTGAACCAAGACATTGGTCCTGTGATAATCATCAAATTATCTGCCATTGGTGCTATAGTAACCCTTCTGTTGGTTTGTACTGGACATGATACCCATTGTTTGTTCATTCCTTCATTGATGTGTCCTGGCCACCACACACACACACACACGCGCACACACACACATACGTACGGTACTGTGCAAAAGTCTTAGGCAGTCTAAGAAAATAATGCTCAAGTGATCTTCATGTTGGTGTACTGTAAAACTGTATTAAGTCTGTCTAAGAGTGTTTGCGTTGCCATTTCAAACACCTTTCCTAAAGTCACCCCATGTATTTTTTTGACTCGACCTATACCCCACCTCGTATAACTAATCAATACCTCACTGACTTTCTTAAACTAGTTAAATTGATTAATTAATTGAGCTGGATGCGAAATGTAACAAATGCATGGAATGGCCGGGGTGCCCCTGAGGAGAGGTTTGGGAACTGAAGCACTGCTCATCTAGCCATCCAACAAGATATCAGTAATCTTTTGGAGAACGGAGGAAATCCTTGTTAGCTTTTGTTGTATTACTCTCGATTTTCGTATGTTCTAATGTTAAATTGTGTTTATTCTTCTGAGCGCATATACTCTTACTACTTAGATAAATAGCTTTAAACATTTCCTTTGACTGCCTAAGACTTTTGCACAGTGCTGTATGTGTGCTTGTGTTTTAAATATACTGCATATTACATATATTTTCTTAATGACTTCACATATTTATGTTTGATACCATAAGTCAGTACTATTATAATGCATTCGAAACAGCTACTGACTAGGCTGCGAATAAGCCAGTAGCAGTAAACTGAAGGACTATTTTTCATTATTTCTAGAGTATTGTATTATATCTATGAGTCAAGTCCACCTTATTTTGTTTGATGTCTTTGTGCTAATTGCGAATGATGTGTTACTTGGGAGTCACGTGTGGCACGGCCAGAACGACCACCGCTGATGAAGCTGTCTGTCGCCTCAGTGACTTCATTATGTAAAAGACATAAAACACTATTTTGCCGAGTCACCATGATGAATACACTGTAAAATACAAAAGAAGTAAAGGCAAAATATTACAATGAAATGAGAACCCCTTACAGGAAAAGGAACTCATGTACTGGCTTCCAGTTGTCAGGGCATATTTGGGAAAATGTCTTTTTTGCTATTTCACTGGCACCCTGATGACAAACCTAGTCCTTCAGTACCACCTGCTCCTTCCCTTTCTGCGTCACAAGTGTGGGCGACAGTAGAAAGTCTCCCAGTGGGTCAGTTAACCACTGCATGACTCTTCTAACCATACAGCATCAATGCATTTCTTTCGTTTTCACTCGTATAACTGGCACGACAACGGAGTTAAAGAAAATCATAAGTTATTACCCAGGTCCTGAACAGAGTACACTGCCTCAGACAAAATGGCACACTCAAAATTGTATGCACTAATGTGGCCAGATTTTCTTCCTGTCAGTCCTTACCTCTTCAGCTGACTTGCTTCTCATGAATACTCAGGCATGGGCCATTGATTGTGAGGTACGTAGTTGAAGGAGCTACTGTAAGAAAGTGTGCCTATAAATTTCAAGTTTTAATGTAATGTTAATGTTGTAATGTCTTCCAAGGAACAGAGTGAAATTCTTATGCTACAGTTGCAGGGTACTTGAGGTAGCTAAAAAAAGATTGTGTCATTAGTTAGGAATGTCCTTTATTCATGTAAAATACATAATAAATGAATGTTTTGTCAAACATAAGTTCTACAATGAAGTTAAATGCATATTAATGTACTGCCAGATATCCTATATACATTAATTATCCTATACATATTGTCTCATATAATTGAAATAAGAAAAATGCTTGATTGCCTTATATGAACCAAGTTGTTTTTTTCATACGGGAAAATTAAACTAAAGGTTGGGTGATTAGTAGTCAAGATCCAAGAGCTAAATCAAAATCCAGGAAGCATAACAAAGATTAAAGCCAGAAACCATCTAACAGCTTGCAGACAGAAACCAGAGAACACAGAGAAGAGACACAGAACCAAACCATGGAACCACCCAACACCAAATACCAAAAATAAATATCAAGACATCAGGTAGGCAGAACAGAGTGCAGATGTGGGTTATTAATCATTGAAATAACCTGAAGTTCACTGTGGCTATAAGAAATGACGGTCACCTATGGCAGATAACTAGCAAACTGGATTCTGGATTTCATGTGACGCTAACATTAGTTAGCACCACTTGTACATTCAGTACTCTGCCCAGTCAAATCAAATGAGAAGCTGGCACAGAAAGTCCTGATGATTCTGGATGGGTCAAAGACCTGTTAATGGTGGACTGTCTAATGACATGTTGGGTTGGTTAAATTTCAGCCAGACAGTCAATTTTGCCGTCTGGTCATCGTGATGTGAATAAAAATCTACTTTGCTTTGGCCACAGCCTGCTCCTGTGAAGATGAGCATAACATGTAAAGCTTAAGGCAAACTGACTATGTTTACTCTGAATATTTATTTATTTATTTTTAAACGTGACACATACCACTGTATTTCCTTTAAAACAACTTGTCAAAGCGGGAGCTTAATCTGACTGTGGATTGCTTCAGGGTTCCCAAAATTCAATGACTCGGTGCGGAACGTTTTATCCTGGCTGAATCCCATAACCTTACGCTGATAGAATGCTGAAGTACATTCCTGTGACAAATCCTTGTAACTCTTGAAAAGAAAAATGGTTCTAGATTTCCGCATCTTTCAGAAATCAGCAGGGAACATGTCACTGAAGTTTTATGCAGAGTACAGGATGGGCCACCTTATGGATCGAAAGACTCTCCTTTGGTTTTGATGGAATAGAAAATAATAAGATGTAATACTGTACATGGCTGAAGGTGTTACCACATACAGAGTGAGTGAACAGGTTATTTTTGAATAGGACTGATCTACTTCCCATTTGTGTAGAAGTCAAAAACTGCAGACATGCATTGTGCCCTTTCTGATGGAAGAAATTCAAAGGTTTCAAAAAGTCAGCCTCATCACATCCAAGTTAAATTCCACTGACAATATCAATCTGAAGATATAACTTTAAAGCTGAAACTCTTTTTTTTTGTTTTTTTTTTTTTTGCTGAAAAGGGCTCAGTTGCCGCCTTGATATCAGCCGTGCTGATTTGCTGCAGACGCTACAGCAATTGATCATCTCTCCCTGAGGCCTTTTATTCAAAAGTGGTTAAAGGGCTTGTGCTTCATCACTGAAGCGTGTAATAAAATCCTTAAGTATTTCGCTGGTTTGAGACCCTGAATTCTTTGTCCTTTGTCGCCATTCTCCTGGAAAGATTTTGTTATCTCCAACTGGGGGCGGGGGGGGTCACCTGCTTGCTTCAAGTGAAAGGTGTTGTAAAGTAGAGCAGAAAAAAGACAGGAGGCAAGGCGAGGGCAAACTGATCGTTGCTAGTCTGCAAAGAAATCTGCATCTGACACAGGGGTGGTGTATACCTCAGTGGGTTACGGTCGTGCCTGTGAGTAGAAGGTTGCTGGGTCAAATCTCATGGTCAGCAAAGTGATGTCACTATTGAGCCCTTGCCCAAGGCCCTTAACTCCACTTGCTTCAGGGACGCTCTCCAACTATGGAGGACTAAACATGACATAATAATAAATAAGTAAATACTGAAATAAATAAATACATAAATACAGTTTGGCCATAAAAACTGGTAAATGGATTCCTATATTTGTTTATTAACGTATTTAAATATTTATTTATTTATGAATTTCCACATTTCGTCATTTAT
>JAODKC010000130.1:4392330-4405365 GCA_026777985.1 Mormyrops attenuatus | reverse complement strand
GCTATTTTTAGAACAGGTCCGCGGGCGACTCATGTGGTCCTTGGGGGCATCCTGGTGCCTGCGGGCACCATGTTGGTAATCCCTGCACTAAACAAAAAGAGGAAATGCAAGCATTAATTATAATGTTTGCCAGGTCTTTGCCATAATATACTAAACTGGTATATGAGTGGAAATGTTAATTCCTTTTTTTTTGTTGACTGTAAATGTCAAGATTTTAAAAGCCTTTGCCAAAAGAGAAACTCCCTCTGGTGAAACAGCCACAGTGTTGATAAGAGCGTGTTTTAATAACTTTCCTTTGCAAGCACACTGACCTTTTACTGAATCTCCCCAAATCCTAAACACTTCACCGGTGCTGCAGAATCATAATTAGTTTTCATGTAATATTATAACACTGAATATGTCAGTTTACTAGTTATTTAAAAACGTTAAGCTTTAATTTGCAGTCGTCTCATGCTTTTGTGCATCCAGTTACATTTTGCAGTACTTACCTGGATATATAAAGTTTTGTTTTTGTTTGATGTTGTTTTGTTTGATCTTAAAATCCTTTTCCAGTACTATTGGTCATGTTATATGCATGCACTGTTTCCAAATATTTATAGCATTGATTGTTAGGTAGGGGCGGCATGGTGGTGCAGTGGTTAGCACTGTTGCCTCACACCTCTGGGAGCAGGGTTAGAGTCTCCACCTGGGTTCCATGTGTATTGTATTTGCATGTTCTCCCTGTCTCGTGGTGGGGTTTCCTCTGGGTACTCCAGTTTCCCCCCACAGTCCAAAGACATGCTGAGGCTAATTGGGGCTACTAAATTGCCAATAGGTGTGCATGTGTGAGTGAATGGTGTGAGTGTGCACTGCGATGGGCTAGCCCCCCAAGTATGTACCTTATTAACCAAAGGGGCATTCCAAGGATTTGAACTTAGATACCACGGTCACAGCTATATGTGATATTTTTTTGCAGACATAATATCAATTTCCTGTTCCTCTGTTCAAATATGGCTTCCCAGTGAAGAATGCTAAGTTACAGCTTTCAGTACATACTTCCATGTAAAGATTACAAGCACACCATATATTATTCACCAGGATAACATCAGGAAGGAAAACTAAACTAAAAATATAGCAAAAGCTGAAAGAAAAGCAAATGGGACAAGCAGGGGAATGATGCGTCAGTTCAGTTATGCATCTCTAATTGCATAAAATTGATCATAAATCCAAAAACAGCTAGATGCAATTTTTCAAAAAGCAATTTTCAGATATTAGGCCTGACTTGCGTACTTTGAAATGGAGAATCTGAGCCTGTAAGGTCCTCAGATGCAGGACTCTTCTGCAGTGAGCCATTCTCAGCCAGTTACTTGTGTCAGAGTTCTCTGTGGCTGTATGTGCAGGTACCAGTGCATCTAGAATGAGTCTGTAGTTGACCTTCATTGACCAGACAACTCTGGATTTGCCTTGGATGTCTAGACTAGCCTAATTGCCTGTTTTTATGTTTCATGCCATTAGTGTGATCAGGTAAATAAGATAAACACACCAGAACTAAAACTCCTGGATACATCTGATTGTCACGTCCCGATCATGCCACTCATCCTGTGTGCCATGCCCCCTCATTAACCATGTGTGGAACCCCTATGTTACTAGCTGTGTCTAGTCTTGTGCTCTGCATTGTTTTCCTAATAAATCCCTCATTCCCCACTCCTGCGGCTCCTTCTCCTACTTCCCTAGTCCGTGCTCCCCGTATGGTGTGACACTAATACGGTTAGATGAAAGACATGGGATAACAAACTAATATAATATTTTAATTAAAGGCATAATCTCAGTCGATCTAATTGGATAAGAAAGGTTGTGTTTTGGGATGACTGTCATTTGATACTAGACCAATAATATAACTCAAATAATATAAATACTGTTTTTATGGTTACTGACTGCTGGGCAGGTTTTTAGCTTTTAGTGCTCTCACAAAACACAGGAAAATCAGGTAACACATTCTATGAATGCCATCTGTATACGAACCTATGAACACATTCACAACTCATTATAATGCATTCATAAAGTATTATAAACATGGCTATAAGTATTTATAAAAAGGCATAACACATTATAGGCATGTTTATTATGCATTATGAATGTTTTATGAAGCTCTTATCTATAATGTACTGTAGATACCTTCATAATGCAGTACAAAGCATTCTTTTTTATAGTGACCATTATAATACACTATAAATGTATCTGTATAGTACAGGAGATGTATAGTAGGGAGCTTCACTGGGCCTTATGAAGTATTATAATAAACACTGTAAAGCATTATTACTGTCAATAGAAGATGCTGCAATGCTTTATTGATTCGTTATTGATTTATTGACACCAACCATTATAAAGCATTATGAAGGTATCTATAATGCTTTATACATAACAACTTCAAGTAAAGTGTCATGAAAAATCATTCACCTTCCACAATAATATGTTTCATATGCCACCGGGCAGTAACATGTACACTCTAACTGGTTGTGCTGTTTTGTTGTTTGGTTAACTTTGTGTGTGTGGAATTTCATTTACTTTCAACTGCTCTGTGTAATTTTTTCAAAGGCAGCCGTTAAAAGGTGAGTCCTTATAGACACACCTCCGGAAACGTGCTAGAAATGTAAAGCAGCAACCATTATGTTTTCTAATTAAACGCCAACAATTGCACTTTAATTAATTGGGAAGCAGGCTCAGGTATCCATATCATGTCACTACTGCAGCTAAATACACTATGGTAATATTTCACTTAAGGCCATGTTTTTAGTAAATTATAAACACATTCATAATGCATTATAATGCATCAACAAAGCATTATAAATATGGCTATAAATATTTATAAATAGGCATAACACATTATAGTCATGTCTAATATAAATTATGACTGCCTTATGAAGCTCTCACCTACTGTATAATGCACTATCCATACCTTGATAATGTGATACAAAGCATCCTTAATGTTTATACCGACCATTATAATACATTATAAAGGTATCTATGGTGCATTATAGATGAGAGCATCATAAAGCATTCATAATGCCTAATACACATGGCTATAATGTGCTCTGCCTTTTGATAAATATTTATACACGTTTATAATGCTTTATGAATGCGTTATTTGTTATGAATGTATTTATAAATGACAAAAAACATGGTCTTAAGCAAAGTGTTACTTAAAATGATTTGTTTTTCATAGTTTTCACTGAGACATAGGGAGATACATACCTGCAGTCACCTAGACGACAAGCCGTTGCTATTCTGGTAGGCTGCACACTAGTCTTTACCTCTGGCACTTTTAGATCTTCTGCCATTTACTAATAAATACAAAGAGCAAAAATAAATAAATGCAGTAAGAAAAACAGGGCAAATAATACACAGTTGAGTAAACAGCCACCTATAGTACCTTATCGGCATATCAGTCACATTCTTTTCTGTTTACAGATTTTGATAATCTAAAGCTTGTTATCAGTCTTGCAGATTCAGATGTCGGATGCTCATTGCCTTGATTATTTTCTTCTTGTTTTTTCCCCCTTTTCCCGTATTTCCCCTTTTCCTCAACAGAAGGTATCGGTATTAGGGATCCATGGGAGTTAAGAGAGACCCTTGTAGGCTGTTAATAACATTTCCTTGATTAAATCTGGTAGATCATTTGGGGAAAAAAGATAAACTTCAAGTTGAAAGTACTTATCGCAGTGTTGCTGGGGCTGACTTATGCTCAGAGCAGCATTCAAGAATCACATCCTTCTGATTGTGAAACAAACGAGTCACCTATTACCAAATACCCGCCCCCCCCCAGGTCTATAACAATGGTGATTATTTCAGCACATGTGATCCTTACAATAGGTAATGAAGGGTTAGGCGTGTCATGTTAGTACATATCAGTGGGGGAACCAAAGCACGCACACACCGCCACACACAAGTGCACACCGTCATATATTACCATCATACACAGCCAAACATTTCATACTTTCCTGATTTTAATTTAATTCACTGAGCATACGTTTATGTATTTTGTGTCAATTTATTTCTCTATACTTTCCAGAACTGTTTTTTGAGGTGTCTTTAAAAATACATTGTTTAATGTTTTACTCAGCATATGTGTATAAAATACAGCACTTCAGGGATTGCTGCTCCTTATTGCTGTTGCATAGCTACACATATTAGGTATTGGGGGGGGGCAGGTAAAGCCCACTGTAGCAGTGTAGTAATCATTTACATTGCATTCAGGTCAAGCCAGTGCTGCTCCAGATGAATTTTGGCCACAAATGTGATGCATAAATTTTTTTTTAATCTCTTAGGATACAGAGAACTTTCCAGGACATATCCACATAAATGCAACAGAGTCCGAAATAGTACTTCATTATCTAAGAATGTATTCTCTATCTGAGATATCTTAAATTTAAATTTCTTTTTTGTTAAGGGGGTGTTCTGGTCCTATCATAGGTGTGGGGACAAAAAGCCCCCAAGACACGGACCATCTGGGAATCCCTGGCTCAAAAGCACCCACAAAGCGGAACTGTGAATCTCTGTAGGAGTTTTCTCATTTTTGTCCTCTTAATTGCATGCGTCTGTGAAGAAACAGGGAGCAGATCAGTGAGCATGTTTGGCTGCGATGAGTAATGAGTCTGAGTAGCTCTGCTCTTTTGAGCAGAAATATCATATAGGTGGCAGAAACCTTCATAACGGTTGTCTGACAAGAACTGTATCCAAACAGGCGTTCTTTAACCATGAATGATGCAGGAATGGTTCATATTTTTAGTTAAAGCTGTCATCCTATAAAAGTGTCTCCCTATCATCTGATTTCTGATTTGCTTTTGGCACTGACTGTCTCAGGTCTCCATCATGGTTGCATTATGCTCTCGTGCTGTTATGTTATGCAGCGTGCAGCTCAGTAGATCTGGGATCTATCTTGGGATCTATCTGGGAAATGTCTGCATCCGGAAGGTTGTGGGTCCGAATTCTATTGCTGGCATAGGAATCACCATTGGGCCCATGGGCAAAGTCCTCAGCTGTTCCCTGGCTGCTGGATGGCCGTCTTCTCTGGCCCCTTGCTTTCCTTGTACATCACTCTGGACAATAGTGTCTGCTAAATACTTAAAAGTATCATTGAAATGTTTACTGGGGCTGTTCCACACTGCATATGGCTAGTTCTATCAACGTAATATTCATATCAACACAATTGTTATCTCTCTTTCTATTGCCCTATCGTCCTCCTGCTGAGACGTAGATACCCCAGAGGTGATAAATCATCAGCTGGACCTAGAGAGCCCCCAACAATGTGTAACGGATGGATAGATGAGCTGGTACAATCCTTGGTTCTGCCACAACTGCCTGCAGTTCTCTGCCTCTATCAGCAGGATCACCTTAACCTCACCTCCAGTATCTGTCACCTACAATCAAGCCATCCTTGTATAGAATAGAAACCGCAGTTAGATTTTTTACTTATAGGAACACTCTTTTGTAGTAATACACAATTGCCGCCTTGAAAGGGTTTTTGGCCCTTTGGTTCCCTCTGACAAACATGCCTTAAATTACTGAGAAGCGCTCGATGCCATTCTGTTGGTAAGAATGCTCTACTCCAAGAAAAATGCGAATGATTTGTTGATTGAATGCAGATATGCGCCAATATTACATAGGAAATGTGACAGGTATGTGGATAGAATAGGAAAAGCTACTGCTCTTTATTTTATCTGCTTGCCTTCCCAGTACTTATTTCAAAACATGCTATTATTTATTAATACTAATAGATTGACAAGAAAGGTACTACTACCACGTACTGGTGAAAACAGCAAAATTAGGTTTTATAGCAAGAAAACACATGGAGCACACATATTATACATCTAAGGATAACAAAATGAAAATATTGTTGAAGGGGCGAGGGGTGGCATGGTGGGTGTGGTGGTTAGTACTGTCACCTTGCACCTCTGGGTCTTGGGTTCAAGTCTCTGTTCAGGTTCCATGTGTGTGGAGTTTACATGTTCTCCCTGTCTGTCATGGGGGTTTCCTCTGAGTACGCTGGTTTTTTTAATGAGGGAGGAAACATCATTTATACATTGATATATAATGATACTGAATGTGTTTGAAGAGAAAGAATTCGTCAAAGTTCATCATTGGGGGGAATTATTGAAAACATATCCCTTTCATTCAGAGTAAACAAGACATTTTCCCATTTTTTTCTCCAAATTGACCATAATCTCTGCATGTAAAATCTGAAAATTATGATATTATGCTTTATTTAAGGTACCCAAAAAGACACAGTAATTGCCTGTATAAAAGGCTGGAGGTTTAAAGGGTTAGAATAGTGATAGCAGAAATGCACCACTTCTGTTACACGTTTTTACATTATGAAAAAGATACAGCAATTACAATAATTAGTACTGTGATTGCAGCTTACATTTTACAAATGCAAACATATCATATTTTTTCAGCGCTGTTTTGAAAGAGCATTGCAGTTGTTACAGCAGGTCATTAAATCCATGTGTTATTAAATGCACTGTCATTAACAGCAACAATGTCCACATTATGTGATATCAGCAACAACCCCAGATGTGTTTGGGCAGACCTGTGTACAGCAGACTGACTGCATTTTCCATGCATATATATTTATTTTTCACATAAAACTAACTGTGTCACACATTGAGATGTTGGTGAAGCAACCCAGGTCTTTGAATTGGGGTCTTGATTATGATCATAAAGTCTTACTTCTGACATTGCAAGGTCTATAATTTTGCGTTCTAAATTTGCCATTTTTTTGTGGTTGTTCATCACTGCACTCTTAATGATTCTCCAAAAGTTACCCAAGCATGAGCTTGAGTGCCCCCCACCCCGGCCAGTTCTGCAGTCCATGAATTAATGCATAAACTATTCATGAATCACAGGGATTTATTGCTGATGCTTTGCTACTCCTTTTGCATGCCCCACTACATCTTGTACAGTTGCTTTGTATAGAGGGTTAATATGTATCTGAAAGTCTTGTGTTTTTGGTTGTCCTCGTCTACATGGGGTGACTCAGTGTTCACTGTGGCTTCACACCTTCAGGATTTCGCATTTGATTGCCCCCCCATGTGGGTTTGTGCGGTTTCATCCCACAAGGCAAACTGGTATCTCCAAATTACCTTACTTGTATGCCAGGCGATGGAATTTGTCTGTGGTTTTTCATATTCATTCCAAGCTCACTGTGACCCTGTACTGAAGAAATGGATAGATGCTTATTTTTTTTTTTAGAAATTTGTTTTTTAAGGGTTAATAAAATCATTGTTAATACTAAATATTTACCCCACTTTTGTTTATTTTATTTATCAACCAAGCAATTAACTTAGAATACATTATACTTATTTATTTCATAAGGGAAGAAAAACACAAAGTAGTGTGAAAAAGAACACTGTAATGAATGAAACATTAAACTATTAATGGTAAACATGAAACTGGGAAAGGCAGCGGGGCAAAGTAATCTCATGTGCGTTTCATGTTAAAATAAGCAATCGTTAAATTTTAAAGTGCTAAAATGTCAAAACGCTTCTTGGATTAGAATCTTTAACTGAATAAAGCAATGTAAGGATACATAAAGATAACACGAGGCATGTTTAAAAACAAAGAAGCACACTAATTTAAAGAGAAACAATGTGTTTTTGTTTAAAATACGTTTGTAGGTGATAAGAGCAAGAGACAGTGAATTATCACCTGCTTTGATAAAACCAGAAAAAACAAATGCTTTGACGCAGTGCCAAAAAATTCTCATTTTCTTTGTTTACTAAAGTCTCGGACTCCACTATGTTTAAATTTACACTTGTCCTTTGATAATATTATATTAATGCAATATTAATGCAAATCACAACAGTCCACCCATGAGAAATGTACATACAAGTTAGCAAAATCAGCATATAGAACCTGGGATTTGCCATTAAGGAACGCTTAACCAGCACATTTTGTTACCACTTGAGAGATGATAATAAATTGCACAATGCATTGGACTAGTGCATCTAGACAAACAGTGGAAATTTAATCCTTACATAATGTTTCCCATTAGCTTGTGCCGCCCCCTTATTCTTTTTTAGAGAACATTTCTACAGCTACCCTTAATTAGCTGTAAGCATGGCGATAGCTCAATACGTTGCTATTGTTACGAAGAACGTTAAAAAGCAGAGATCTTCAGAAGATTTTACTAATACAAACTTAGAGTCTTGACTTCTCCATCGGGAGACCGGTCAGGGACTTACAATCCCTTTCAATTCTCAATACAATGCATAGATATTAAATTATGTAAATTTCATATCTGTCTGCCAGCACAATTGTGATTAATTGTTTCTAAGTTGAAGAATCTGAATAAAAGATATGGCAAGGGACACACAAAATGATGTTTTTCATTGTCAGCAAGAGACAAGAAATCACACCACACGATGAGTTTTTAGACAGAAATTGTCTGTTTGTTGGTTCATTATACCCTGGGCAGATTAGTGGACAGACACTGTATATAAGAAACTTTGGGATTTGTTTGGTAAAACAGCCTGTTATATTAGGGTGTAGTGAAGAAATAATAGGAGTCTCTGTTTCTGAGAAGAAAATTGCTTTAATGAATAAGTGATTTTCCCACTATCACTGTTACTCAAAAAGATCTACTTAGAGAAGAAAAGATAAGTAAAACCATTTTCAAACCTGGACTGTAAGAAACAAATGGTGCAAATTTTGGTTTCTTCTTTATTGACTCTGTATATAAAATATGAGCATATAAGAAAAGACAAGTTTTCTGCAGAGCTATAAATCCATTGATCCATCTTCTAACCGATTACCCTCGTCTGGATTGGAGCCTTTCCTAGACAGGGAGCCCTTGACAGGATGCCATTGTTGAGGTATAAGATTTATGCAAATAATAATGCATATACCAAGGTATGTTTGGTAATCTACTGATGCTGAATTGCAAAAAAACAATATATGTATGACCTCGTGACATTATGTGTAAAGTAGGGCTGTGTATTGGCAAGAATCTGGCAACATGATGTGTATCATAATACAGGGGTTATGTTCAAAAAGATTGCGACATTGTACACAAGGAGACTTATTGCGATTTTTAAAATCGAATTTTATGAAAACTGTTATAGTATAATGAACACACCACCATATGCATAACATCTGAGTTAAAAAAGTTTACTTTTTAAATGCAATCAGAACAGTGGGATCTGCATTTATCACAGTCCATGTAACATCCATCATCATAACACTACAATTTGTGCAGGAATGAATATTTGCCTATATCAGTAAAAAAAATAAAAGTGCTTGCAGGATACACTTGCAGTTTTGCAAACAGTATGGCTCTTGTCAATCGCCTTCTTTATTATTGATACTGGTCAGCTAGGTTTATGCCAACGTTAGCGGCACGGTTATGCGACTTCCAATCTCAGATAACATAAGATAAGATAAGTTAAGATGCCTTTATTGTCACTGAGTGCACCGCCATCTTGGTTCATAGTTCTCAGTTTACCTCGAATGTTTATCAATGGCTGTGTCCAAATTCAAGGGCTGCACCCTCTAAGGCTGCATTCGAAAACCTAATGCATCACAATGGTGTGACAAGGCTGTCCCATTTGGAAGGCTCCTTCATATGCAGTCTAGATATGTGTCTTCCTTTTGCTGAGTTGTGAAGTATCCACTCTTGGGCTTTGCAGCCCAAAATATCCCAAGATCCATTGTGCATTGGTGAATTGGGTATGTCTCTGCTAGATGATAGGAGAGGCTCTTTGTGACTCAAGGGTAAGGGCAAGGGCAGCTGGTGACAGCCAGCCCATCCCATTTGACAGCGCTTTCCATTCAACCTTCAAAGAACCCACAAAGGCTATGCCTTCCTAGACCATGTCCTTTGAAGGATGCAGCCCCTGAATTTGGACACAACTAATATGTGTACTTTACCGTACTTTTGTTCTTGCATACCTGTATTACATCATTTTCAATTGCCGAAGACCAGTTCCAATACTAAGAACAGAAGTACAGAGGATGGTAAATATCCTGAGAAGTCGTTCTTGCCCCCTCCTAAAATATCAAGGACACATCAGTTTTATCCGAGCCAAAAGAGAACAATTCCATGATTCATTGGGCCCCATGTTTATTCTTAAGATGTAAGTTCGCAAGACAGCTTTTGCCAAAACCACAGGTATGATTTTTCCATTCTTGGTATTGAGAAACACCCCTTGTTACGCTGGAGTTGAAGAGTCAAATAGCTGGAGATAGTTTACAACACTGCTATCTAGTGGTCAGGGGGTTAAACGCAAAATGAACAACTGTCTACCACGTTTAATAGTTTACATCTTTGCATGTAAACTATTAAACAAAAATCAATACAGCATTGTTGAGATTCGATGCAGTATCACATATCATAATGTTGTGATACTCTTGTGATATGTATCTATGGCCGTGGCCAAAGGTTTTGACAATGACACAGATATTAATTTTCACAAAGTCTGCTGCCGCAGTTTTTATAATAGAAATTTGCATATACTCCAGAATGTTATGGAGAGTCATCAGATAAATTGCGATTAATCGCAAAGTCCTTCTTTGCCATGAAAATTGCCTAAAAAACCCATTTCTACTGCATTTCAACCCTACCACAAAAGGACCTGCTGACATCATTTCAGTGATTCTCCTGTTAACACAGGTGATAGTGTTGACGAGGACAAGGCTGGAGATCACTCTGTGATGCTGTTTCAGTTAGAATAGCAGACTGGATGCTTTAGAAGGAGGCTGGTGCATGAAATCATTGTTCTTCCTCTGTTAACCATAGTTACCTGCAAGGAAATACGTGCAGTCATCATTGTTTTGCACAAAAAACGGCTTCACAGGCAAGGATATTGCTGCTAGTAAGATTGCTCCGAAATGAACCATTTATCAATCATCAAGAATTTCAAGGAGAGAGGTTCAATTGTTGTGAAGAAGGCTTCAGGGCACCTAAGCTGTGGGATCGGGGCACCACCAGTGCAGAGCTTGCTCAGGAATGGCAGCAGGCAAGTGTGAGTGCATCTGCACGCACAGTGAGATGATGACTTTTGGAGGATGGCCTGGTGTCAAGAAGGGCAGCAAAGAAGCCACTTCTCTCCAAGAAAAACATCAGGGACAGACTGATATTCTGCAAAAGGTACAGGGATGGACTGCTGAGGACTGGGATAGAGTCATTTTCTCTGATGAATCCACTTTCCAGTTGTTTGGGGCATCCGGAAAAAAGATTGTCCAGAGAAGAAAAGGTGAGCGCTATCATCAGCCCTGTGACACACCAACAGTAAAGCATCCTGAGACCATTCATGTGTGGGGTTGCTTCTCAGCCAAGGCAGTGGGCTCACTCAATTTTGCCTAAGAACACAGCCATGAATAAAGAAGGGCACCAAAACATCATCCGAGAGCAACTACTCCCAACCATCCAAGAACAGTGTGATGACTAACAATGCCTTTTCCACCATGATGGAGCACCGTGCCGTAAAGCAAAAGTGATAACTGTGTAGATCGGAGAATAAAACATCGACATTTTGTATCCATGGTTAGGAAACTCCCCAAACCTTAATTCAATTGAGAACTTATGGCCAATCCTCAAGAGGCGGGTTGGAAAACAAAAATCTACAAATTCTGGCAAACTCCAGACATTGATTGTGCAAGAATGGGCTGCCATCAGTCACGATCTGGCCCAGAAGTTGATTGACAGCCTGCCAGGATGAATTGCAGAGGTCTTGAAAAAGAAGGGCCAACACTGCAAATATTTACTCTTTGCATAAACTTAATGTAATTGTCAATAAAACCCTTTGACACTTATGAGATACTTGTAATTGTACTTCAGTATACCATAGAAATTTCTCACAAAATGATTTACAAACACCGAAGCAGCAAACTTTGTAAAAACCAATACTTTTGTCATTCTGAAAACTTTTGCCCATGACTGTAGACTTATTACAAGTTTACAATGCTAATATATAAAAATATTAAGGATTCTGCCTGTCAGAATGTGCAGTGCACAACTTTTAAAGGTTTTAAAGGAATTTAATTTGATGTTTTTATTGTTCTGCTTAAGTGGAAGCAGAAACAGGAAATCACTGGGAAAATCATGTCAGATGGGATGCTTGTCCACCATAGACCACCTTAGATTACACACACTTGTGTAATACTTTTAGAAGAACTCATCTATATGACCTCTAAATCTACATTAGTCCACAGTCGCATGCAATACTTTTTACCTCCCTACCTTTTTAAAAGAGGAGGCATACTTTTATAAAATAACTGCAAAAGAAGGAGAAGAAAGAATCAAGTCACAGTCCTATTTGTGTGACAGAACGTTTTTGATTTCTTTTGAGACATAGTGCAATAGTGTCATTGCTTGCTCAGGTCTTTGGTGAAAGGACATACCCCAGAGGGATTGTGACTGTAGTTCCACATGGCCTTCATTCATAGCCCTAATGGAGAGATTTCCATTTTCTTATGTTGGCCGTATATCCCTTCTACTGTCAAACAAAAAAGACCAAATGCTATTGGGTCTTTGATAGCACAGTCATGGATAAGTGTTAAGTTAACAGCCACACTGACAGTCTGGAAAAGTACAACAAGAACTGGCAAAATAGTTTATTTCTGAACTTCCAAGGCAGCTGGATTCAATTCAATAAACCAACATGGAGCAGTAAGAGGTATTCTTAAATAAACACAAACAATAAATAAAAGTAAACAGGATTCTGAAGGGCTACCCAACATTTTTAAAAACTGAATTGATTGTATAAATTGCTTGATCTTGGTTGTTATGTTAAAAGGATAAAACCCACAATGTAACTAGTTCAAGTAGCTATTGATACAGCAAAACATTCATCCTGCTAACTGAGATTTGTCCCGGCATCCTTCTGATGACAGGTACAGGGGTGTAACCCACTGAACCACACACCTCCCCTGATATAAGTGTGTTTATCCTCATTTCTTTCAACCTCTCAGGTATTTCATCTACACACGTGGACAAAATTGTTGGTACCCTTCGGTCAATGAAAGAAAAACTCACAATGGTCACAGAAATAACTTTAA
>JAODKC010000130.1:4375435-4385708 GCA_026777985.1 Mormyrops attenuatus | reverse complement strand
CATATTAATTTATTCATCACAGAATATATATATATATATATATATATATAGATATATATATATACACACACACACACACACACATATATATATACATGCACACACAATAACAGTCAAAAGTTAACTGCTGCCTTAAAACTTAAAGGACAGCCTACAATTAGACTATGCCGTCACCACATTACCAGTTAATAGGATGTCAGACTTGCATTGATGGATGAATCAATGCATTAAAGTAGCATTCATATAGCACAAGACACCCAAAGTGCTTTGCAGAACCAATGGGGAGCCACTTCAACCACTACCACTGTGTAGCACCCACCTGGATGACACAATGGCAGCCGTTCTGCACCAGTACGCTCACCACATAGTACCTAAGGTCATGAAGGAGCAGGAGAGAATTCACTAATTTGATATAGGGGGTGATTAGGAGGCCAGATTTGATACCACCCCTACTCTTCCAAAGGATGCTGAGGGATCTTTTATGGCCTCAGAGATTCAGGACCTCAGTTTTACAGTTCATCTAAAGGATGACACCATTTTTACAGCACAGTGTCCCCGTCACTGCACTAGGGCATTGGGATCCACACAGACCACAATATGGGCTAACCTGTTGGCCACAACAGCACCTCTTTTCTTGTTATAAAAGAAACTTGTTTTATTTGAAATATACAATGGTACCTTGAAACACACTTAATTAGTTCCAGAAGGCTGGTCAAGTTGCGATTTGGTCGAGTTCCAAGTCAAATTTCCCCATAAGGAATAATGTAAATGAATTGAATCTGTTCCAGACCTCCAAATAATTGCCTATTTAAACTTTTCTACCTACCTAACTAATGATAAAAAGCATTAACAATCAATACAAAACTAATACACATATGAAAAAGCACACATAGAAATGCAATAAAAATAAAATAAATGACAATCCCATACTCCGAAGCCCTAGCAGACACACATGCACCACCTTTATGTCTTGCTATAATTTCCTCTTTGGTTTGCTGGTATCACTGCTCACTTTCTTAGGGGCCATGATTACTGTATCATTAAACGTACTGTAGATAAAACACAAAAAAATTCAGACTGAAAACAGGAACACAGCTTTCAGACGTCGAACTCGGTCGAGAGGTATGGCGAGACTGAGAGCGATTCCTGCTCCACAACTTTGGTTTCAGTCCACCGAAGATGCATCTCGATCCGTTTTATCAGCTATGTTTTGTTTTGTCGTGTTCTGAGCTGTTGGTTGGGTTGCAGTTAGATTTTTCTTGACCAACCTGTTTGAGGTCCGAATCGGTAGAGTTGAACACGTCTCGACCCATACACGTTGTAGCAGGAACGCTTGAGTTCCAAGATTTCGGTTGAGATATAAATCGAAATAAAAAATCAACAGCCCCTTTTGATGTCCGAGTTGGTCGAGTCAAGAAACCTTCGAGTTCCAAGGTTCTACTGTATTTTCATTTACAACAGAAATGAAAAATCTGCAGTTTATGAAATGCATGGAAAAGTGGTAAAAATCTGTCATGTCAAAAACGTTCGACTGGTTGTGTTTGTGTATATATGTAGGTGTGTGTGTGTATGTAGACCCTTTATGTCAGGGGTGGCCAGTAGTATCCAGAAAGGGCCACTGTGTGTGCGGGTTTTCGCTGCAACTGCCTAATTAGGTCACTAATTAGAGGACTGATTGGCTGAAGAGTCCTCACACCTGGGTTTGAACAGCTGACCTAAAGGTTACCCCAAAAACCAGCACAGACACCGGCCCTTTGCGGATAAGATTGGCCACCCCTGCTTTATGTTAAGAACCGAAAAATGGAGATCTATACTTTTTAAGCAGTCTTGCTATCTTGCTAAGGAAAAAATTAATCCCAATATGCCTTTCAGTGAGTTAGCTTCAGAGTATGCCACAATAGCACAACTCAAAATCTGTGTTCATTCACGCTGTATCCAGGCTGTCCTAGCTATACAGTGACCCAGTGGTCTACCGGGTGATAGTTTTATGTTCTGCACCTGTATTGAGCTTTACTACATGATGATTGAGAAGGAAAAAAAGACCCAATGTGCTGGGGGAAATGAATTTGCCACACTTGATCCTCAAATCTCTCTATGACTAGAAATATCTGGAGTAAAGTGTAAAGACAGTAACCAAATGTTAAACAGCAGATTATTAGAAGGAGATTCCAAATGTGTCTCTCAGCTGCCCAGTATGATTGTGTGTACATTTGTGTGTCTTCTTGTGGACTGGCCTTCCATAGATAGAAGATGGAAGGATGGATGGAATTTCCAAATGCATATTCTGAAGATATTCAAAAAGTAATCAGAATCTGAGAAAATGTAGAATATTTATATTTGCATGATATAAGCTGATATTGGTTACCCTGGTATTGGTACCCTGAAGACCTTAAAATTCCTATAAGAGAATGCTGTCATTTTCGTAGCTTAGAAGCCTATCCAGGTGGGCCTGTACTTGTTACTTCTCAAACTTCAACTACTCACTGTTCATAAGCACTTTGCTCTTGCCGAATGACATGCATTTGTACATCCAAGTAATGTTTTTAATGGATTAATTGTAGAAAATTGCATCAAATGGAAATAGCAAACATGATTCTTAATAAGATGAGTGGTGAGAGATGAGAAGTTTTGAGAAATAATTTACAAGACATTACTTAAGCCTAAACACAGGTACTGTACCTAACTTTTTATATTGCTGTGAAGATAGTCCAGCCCTGATTAACAATACTGCCAGGGATCATAATAAGGAAAATGTGTACTAGACATGCATTAATCATTCAATATCTTAAATCCATAGTGGTTTGTAGCTATAAAGTAGTATATTAATACAACATGCAGTAATAGTATGTCTTTTAATTTGCTCAACGATGGGAGCTTTTTTGAATTAGTTGGTTCTATTCATTACGGTACTTTCATTTTATTTACTCCCTTCTTCAAATATATCAGTAGCAGATGAAGTTGACCCCAGACAGGCAGTTCATATGCAAACCCAAGAACTGCTGCAGAAATGAATGACACGGCATCAATAAACCATTTATTGCTTTCCAAAAAAAATGCTTTCACTTCCGAATTATTTAACGAAGGTCCACTGTGGTCTTTCACAGCTTTATTTAATATTGAAGGTTACATAATTCAAGGATGCTGCTGTCAGGATCGGCCTTGGACTTTTCAAACTATTAAGGGAATAAATAAAAGGACGGAGCCGTGTGTCATGAGAGATTCAAACCAGAGTTACAGCAATGTGAAATACAGGAGAATTGACATCCCAACTGGGATCATGGGAAATTTAAAGGGGAGTTGGTATAGACAGTAGATTCATGCAGGGTTGAACTATGGAGATAGGATCAAATGGTTTGAAAATTGTGATGAGTAAGAAAATGTGCATATCAGTTTTTCTATGGTTGGCTGAATGTTTGATAGAAATGACTGTTAGCTTATATTTATACATACTTATCCATTGCACTAAATCCGAACATGATCACATCCTTAACTTCACTCTTTACTGAAACACATATTTGTCAGAATCAAACCTAAAGCAAACTTTCTGATACTTACCATAATGCTTGTATGGTCCTCTTGGCACATTGCGCAGCGTTGTATATATAACTGTTGGAAAGTCGCAAACAGCGTGATATATATACATTTTGTGTTGTATACACATATAGTATAATGCACACTAACTTTATTTAACAGATGCTTTTCTCCAAAATAATGCATAAGTGAGGCAAATAGCAGATGACAAACATATATGGTGTCAAGGAGACGACTAGGCATAAGTGCATCTAGGCTGAGCTTGGAGTGAATGCCCAGGTCATAGTGTAAACAGCATTGGAGCAAGAGCTATACAACAATTTCCAGACAGAGCAAGAACCTAACAAGACAACTATTCAATTAGCAAATGAAGTAAAAGAATCAGAGCATTTGGGGGACATAAAGTGGTGTCAGCTAGTAATAGAGGTGGAAAGTTCAGGTCCAGAAAGTACAAATCCAGACTAAGGTTTTTGTTTCAACCAACCAGTTGAGTACTCTGTGACTGACTCTTTATGCTCAACTGGTTGGTTGAAACAAAACCTTGGTCTGGTTTTGTACTTTCTGGACTCTGACAAGTAGGAGGTATTCCTGGAACAGATAGGGTTTGGTGTTGTGCTTATCAGAAGCAGATAACACCAGAACATTGCAGTGGTTAGTAGAACACTTCAAACAACCGGAATCAATTTTTGTTTACACTCTGAGGGCAATTGTCAGTTACATATCATACATGTATGCAACTATGATACTGCTTGTCACAGATATTCTGCAAGACACCATAGTTTCTAGGAAATACCACAAATTAGAAAATACCAGTTAATGTACACAGGGCCACGGCGCTCATGACCTGCATCAAAATTTGATAGAACATGATTCAGTCACTTTCCGTACCTGGGAAGTGAGTCCGTCACCCAAAGAGCCAGGGTTACAAGTAACTGAATTCTCTCTGCCATATCGCGATTGTATCTCTCTCCCATATGCGTAATCCATATGCGTGGGGCCACCTGTAAGACGGCAGAAGGTGCATCCTAAGACCCGAGCAGCAGGCTGTCATGGCCCAGGGACAGATAAGCAAGGAAAGCAATGCTTTATGCAATGGAAACTTTTAAGACATGGATCTAACAACTGTATGTAAACAGAACTAAACTAAACCCACTGGGAGGAGCCGATTTCCATGCCAAAGTTCCTCAATAGAACTCAGGTGAGATTTTACAACAAAGCATTATCCCTGCATTCTGGGGCAAAAACCCTGTGAACTGGAAGCCCCTGCTGTTCACACACTCCATTCCTTTATCCAAGACCTCTTGTAGGAACAAGCAGGACGGATCTTCCTGCTGTGATTCACACCACGCTGCAGCTAAATGCCACTTATCACAATGATGTGCATTGGCAGCCTATAAATTCTGCACAACTGGCTGAACTGCTCTCATTGTGTTTTATGTGCCAGCTAGCAAGCTAACAAACACAGCAGCTCACAGGTGAGAAAAGGAAAATGGGTCTAAGCAAGATATAGCTACAGTACAGCCAGGCACTGAGAAGGCAAATTCCATGCAGCCAACATTTGTGTATTCTATCATGAAGAAAGAAAAGTGGATGGTTTTATTTAGCGAGCAGATGCTTTTATCTAAAGTGAAGTATGTTCTTTGAGGAAGCAGAGTTGGACAATCCCTGGAGCAACTGTGGGTTAAGGAACTTGCTCAAGGGCCCAATGCTGAATTTATTCTGCTGACCCAGGGACTTGAACCAGCAACCTTCCACTTATAGGCCCAGTCCCCTAAGCTGGTAAGCCGCACAGCACCGCCGGCGCATTCCCAGGAAGCAGTAGCATTTCCATGCAGGTAAATGTAATGCGAGCTGCGATACGGATTAATGTGTAAACCGCTGCTTAGTCAAATGCCAGCTAACATGGTAAATGCACCAGATTGTTCAAAATCTGCTCAAAAACTTGTGAAAACAAAAACAACAACAAAAAAATGGCTAGCTTTGAGCTAAAGCAAGTCAACTACTGGTAATACCAGCAGCCTTTCACCTAAAACAAACACAATACACGGTATTGTATGCAATAAGCGTTTATAACTAATTATGGACTGTGACTGAGCAGTATGGTGCAGTTAAATAGGGTATTGTAATATATGACACTTCAAAATTAGGTTTTATTTGCAGTATGTAAGGCTATGTGTGGACGTTAATGGGTCATCATGATGGATTCCTTGACATTTTTTGGCTGATTGCAAAACAATTGTGCAGGAAAGAATGGGGAGAAAGAACAGGGCTCAGATATGAGGGATGGAGAGAATCACCAGTGTCAGTGTTCTTGTGTATTAAGTAATTATATTTGTTCTGTACTAGCATAGCATTGAATATGCTTTGGAATTACCAGCATATATACAAGTGACAACAAAAATTGGTAGTAAAGGACTAATTTAGATTGTCGTCTGTTGGGTTGTGGGTCGAGGTGGGGGGGGACTCACTAAATAGCATGAGACTCCTGGCCTATCATTGTTCTCTTTGATTTTGACACCAATAAATGATAACAAAGTGCTACTAGGGTGTCAGGGAAATCCTGGGGATTAGATAATTCCAGGTTAACTGCACCTAACTGCTTGGTTACTCTCAGGATGAATCTGGAAATTCACTGGGATTAAAATAGAAAACTGCATTGATACCTTGTATATATGTAACTTTTCTTGAGCATATATATGGTCAAAAGGTCTAACTAAAAATTTTCTCTGGCTTTGTGCTGACTGAATATATGAAGAAATTATTTTTCAAAAGTGATTTGTGGCTGTTCATGTGTATGGATGGCTGATATAGAGTGGGGGTGAACTTACATTTAAAAGAGATTTTGAAACCTGTCTGAGTTTAGTGAACAGTAATTTTCTAAATCACTGTGGCCGGTGAGTTTGACTCACATGGGTATTTTAGGGCACTCTTGTCAAACGATCCACTGTCAATCAAAAAACCTTCCAAAGATAAAATGTCACACCGGCCTAGAGTTATTGGCTAGTCTGACACCCACAGTGGGAAATCATGATTTCATCAACGCCTTAAATCTAGAATATGAGGGAAATTGTTTAAATGAGTAGCGATATTGGTTTCACAGGCTGTTGAAGTGCCTTTCTGAGGCCAACACCCCCTGCAGAATGGCTGCAAAGGCCTTGTTCCCAAAGACAGAAAGTATTACTCTCTATCACATTTTTCAAAGTGTTCAGGAAACCCATCCATCCATCAGCTGCTTTTTACAAGGCGGGGGGAAGGCTGGAGCCAATCCCAGGTACACTAGACAAATGGCTGGGGAACCAACTGGACAGGATGCCAGTCCATCACAGGGCAGACATATGCATGCCAGAGGAAACCCACAATATAAAGGGAGAACATGCAATCACAGTGTCGGTGCCAGAACAAATCTGACAGGTGGGCGTGGGTGTTAGGGAGAAGGGCTTCGGTGGCGAAGCTTTGGGTAAGCAGACAATCTGTAGCAATGCCCCTGTGAGACGCGAGGATTATTTCCTTTAGGCTGAATGCCTTCATAACATTTAGAGAAAATGAGTGCCCTTGGCGGGTGGCATTTGGGGGGGGAAGCAATGATTCATTTGGGGGGGGTTCAGACCCATGAATGTCCCCCCCATGACGCTGGCCCTGAACCACCACCCTACCCCATGTAGTGTTCAGTCAAACTTCAAATGTAAACAGTAGATGTGACAATAGATTTAAATTAAGAGTCTTTTACTTGTGTGTGTGTGTGTGTGTATGTGTGTGTGTGCATACAGCAAGCAGTAATCACAAAGCATTGAAGGATGTTAGCATTTCCCACCTCTCTCTATCTCTTTTGTTCTTTAGCTGTTAAATGTTCCTTTTTAAAAGGAATTTGCAACATTCAAGGCTTTGAATTTCCTAATTAAATTGTTAATAAAATTTTGCCTGCATTTTCTCATGGTTAAAAAGTGCTGCACGGTATACATCAAAAAAGAATAGGAACAATTATTATCATATTTATAGACTATATAGCAGATAACATTTATATAAAACAAATACACAACATATTTCATTTTGTTGGCAATTTCTATGACAAATCATTGAGGGATGGTTTAATGGTGGAGTGCATGATGAGTAGAGAATGAAGCTTCAAAATAATGACCAGTTTAATGCCAGGAAATATTATTTAGGGCTCAGTGAGAAAATGAATGCTTTAAAGAAGCCAGTGTCAAAACAAAAGACAGTTGATTCACTTAACATGGGGATTGGATATACAAAAAAAAACATGGGGATTGGATGACTATTTTTCCTGAGAATTAACGGGAATACACTAGTTTATGATGCTTAAATGTGACTGCATTTCTGTGTGTTTTATTAGTTACCCAATTCCGATCCTGGAGGGCCAGAATCTAACACAGTTTGCAGATTTCCCTGTTCAAGCAGATCTTAATCCGCTATTTTCCAGGTGTACTTTGTGGGTTTGAGTAGCAAAATCTGCAAACTGTGTTGGATTCTGGCCTTCCAGGACCAGAAGCAGGGCACCCTGCTTTACATCATATTCACGTTCTATCATGATAACAAAGCCTCTTGAATGTGGTTTTCATCAAGTCAAGTTTTATTGTCATCTCAGCCATGTACAATATACAGTGAAATGAAAAAATGTTCCTTCTGGGCACACGGTGCAACATTCCTGACATGACCGACATTACAGTACTAAAGAGTTTTTGGAATAATTTGCAAAGAGTAAAAAAATTGCTATACAATCATCAATAATTTAAGGGGAGGGGAGACAGAGGGAAGACTACTACCTATATTTTCTAGCTATCATCACATAACATAACAAACATTCCACATTAAACAACCAATGAACAGGCACACTACATAACATTGGGAAATTAGTGCATGGAAGTACCGTCCATTTTGAAAGTGGCACTGCAGCAGAAGTAAACAGATGTAAATGTAAACATTTTAACTCTTTATTACTCTTTACAGAAACATTTAAATATCTCCCAACTAATGTAAAATCTGAAACATACAGTTTAGTCTGAAAGGAGATTCCAAAAAGATGATGCTTACATTAAAAAACTCTTTACTTGGAGACAATAAGAAGAACTTAGTTAGTACACTTTGTAATGAAGTGAGGGAATAGGCAGACATGAGTGAATTTGATCTCACCAACAGCCCCTGTCTGAGAGGAAACTTGTGACCGGGAATTAAATGACAAATCCTTTACTTTCCATTTGCACAACTATAGGTACATTGGAATTCTTGTTTTCACCTGCCCTATCTCGCTCTCCATTGCTTGGGGGTCCCGGTGCAGGGTCAGCCAACATGTGGTGTCCCTGGTGCTGGGGTGGGGAGGCTTAGGGGCTTTGTTCAAGGGCCCCCGGACATATGATTGCTCTTCTGATATCAGAGATGGAGGCTTAGCCTGTCGAGCCACTCACCGCCCCCTAAAAAAAGAACTAAAGGAATGCATCCCTGAATCACACCTTTATTCTTTATGAACACTTCATGTGCACTTTTTATTTTTTTGCACCGATGGAGGTTCTTACGAAGCCATTAGGCTGTTTTTTTTCTGTAATGAGTTTGACGCAGAAGAAAGTTTTATTCGAGAGAGCGGCCGATTTATTCATCTGCTACCTCTACCTCGGTAATAAATCTCTCCGTTTCTTTCGGCAACAGCAACAAAACAAAGACATCTTCCAGACATCTTTATGAAAGGTCCTCAGTGTGCCACTTAACTTAGCTTTAGTGCAACGGATGTAGGACTGTGCATTAATGGAACTTTGAATATGTATATGAGCTGTGATTGGCAGGAAATGGCATCGCGCACCGGGATAGTCATTCACTGAGTCTTGTTGCTGACAGAAGTTTCTCTGATGGGCACTAAGACGCCAGGAAGAAAGGCTCTTCCTTCTCAATTCTTTTGCAAGTGTATGAGAAACTGTTTTTTTGGTTCAGTAAGCAAGAATAGAAGAGGCTTGCAGTGTGATCCACAGCATGTGGCATAAGGATGGAAAATGCTAGACCAGTTTCCACGGTACATGTAAACAGTTCCACAAGTCCAGCACAAACCATGACAACCGTCCTTTTGAAAAACAAGCCCTTGCTTTAGTATGCAGAGGCACTTTGTATTTAGTTAGCGTTTCCGTTAGGTCAAGCAGGCATTTATTAAACGTCCGTCCTCTGTTTAGTGAATGGCTGAAATAGGCCTTTCCATCCCATATCCCATTCTCCATGTTTTGGCTGAATCTTGGCTCCAGGTCGAGTCATTGTAATATCTTTGCAAAGTTCTAAAATCCTGAAACAGAAGACTGGAAGGCTAATAAAATTGTTCTTTATGGAGATTTTGCTTGTGAAACAAAAGACACTGCTTCAATGTACATAAGGTGTAAGAAGGTGTGTGACTCAGATGGGCAGCAGAGAACACGGATGTTGACTGACGGTGATGTATAGGAGCAGTTTCTCTGGTAGATTTCAGTTGCTGACAATGGCAGGCTGAGCTCCGTGATAACTGTGTGGGTGGGGGAGATGCCAGACGACTCCTAATGCCACCAGCTGTAATCAGTGCGGGGGAGGCACCCTTGTAATGAGGTGAATGCTGTCAGCCATCTTACCGGGTCGGTGCTGGACATTTCCCGGCCTCAGCCCCTGACAGGTCTCTCTTGTCTTGGTGACAGTCACTGCCACCCAGCTCCATCTCAAGATTATAATCATTAGAGCGGTACCATCAGAAGAAGAAAAGCTGCTGGGGGTGGGGGGGGGG
>JAODKC010000130.1:4356285-4372833 GCA_026777985.1 Mormyrops attenuatus | reverse complement strand
TGTCACTCACATTACATGTTTACTTATTTAGGATGTGAGAACTGGATGCTAATAAACTTGCATTTTCTGGGAAGTGGCCATTCGTGACACGTTGTTAGGGTAATTACTTTTCTAGCCTACCCCACATTTTCAGAAAGCCAGCATTTTTTTAACGGCTAAGAAAGTCGCTGAAAATCTCTGTAAAATACATAGCCTCCTCGTCTTCACGCATCACCATTGCCACCACTATTATTCGTTTGTGTACCCATTTGTTTTTCCTTTAAATTACTTGCTCCATAGTTGCATGTTACACACTGAAATTGTCTAAAGAGTATAGGGTGTCCAATCATTATTCTGTTACCCTAATGTGTGTGTTCGTGTTAAATTGATTTATCAGATGGATTGTAACTTATAACTCATGTTTATACAACTATTCCTTACTCTTTTTTATTTACTTGTTAATTGTAGGTTTTGTGTCTGTACCTTCAAAAACAATTTCTTTGACAGAATATGGTTTGGTTATCACTTATGGTTTAAATATGCAAAGTATTAGTTTACTTTAGTGTCTAGTTTTGAGCACTGGTGAAAAACAAAAAACATGTCTGAAGATGAGTATAGCAGAACTACTTCAGGATTTATATGATATGGTAGATACTATAAACCAAAAATCACAGAAGCCTTAATGCTGTGTCAGAACACAGACAGGCTTTAAAAATTAAGGGACTGAGATAAATATTATGATAGATGACTGGATGGTGAATGTGTAAATACTAGTACAACTTAACCAAGCTATCCAGCAATTAAATATTAAAGGCAGAAATGAAATTCTGAAATCATGGAATCATAAAGGTTAATCACTGTATTATAACAATTAAGACTATAAACTACAGTGCAATCCTTTCATATATGATATATGTGCTATATGTTTATATGATCTGTAATGGGTTGGTGCCCCATCCTAGGTTAATCCCTGCCTTGCACACACAGTTTCTGGGATGGGCTGCGGACCTCCGGGACCCTGCAAAGGAGGGTGGGGTATAGAAAATGGATAGATGGATGTTTATGTGATCACTTCAACAACAAGCCCTTGATTTAGTTTACAGAGGCACTCTGTTTCTATACAGAGTGCAATATGTACAGGCTATTTATTGATATTTCTCAGTAAGTGCCACATATATATTCTCTATGTTTCTATAAGTACAGGTTCTAGTAAATTGTGTGTACTTGCGTAAACCTATAACCATTGTGTAAACTTGCTGAATGACAAATGAAAATCCTTTGATCCTTTGATGGATATGGCTGATATAGTGAAGAAAAGACCCTAGACTACCAGATCATTGATTTCTTCCACCCATCTTCTGTAACTGCTTATTCAATACCGGGTCACAGTGAAGCTATCCCTGGAAACACAGGGTACAAGGCAGGGGACATCCTAGAAAGGATGCTGGTCCATTGCAGGACATTAATTAACCTCCCTGCATGTTTTTGACAGTGGGAGGAAACTGGAATGTGTGGAGAAAGTTGGAAGTGCCATCCGACCCTAACGATAACATATGCACGTAATTTGCAATCAGTGCAGACCTTCTTCGCAAACCAAAACACAGCACTGGTGTCTAATTCTTTACCCACATTGTTACAATATCAAATAGATGAAATGTACTTTTTGAAGTATTAAAAAATCTATTTGGCATATGGGAACAATTGAGTTTGTAAAGAAAACTTTGTCAATTTAACACAGTACTTTACTGTGAATCATTGTGGCTTTATTAAACATTATTAATCAGGCACTAGACCATTAGGTTTATAAGAAAAAACCACTACAGGCATACGCACACACACAAAAACATATCTTCTCATTTATTCCTAAGACCAAAATGGGCTTTAAGTGGCTCATTAGTTGGCCACACCTGATTGCTATTTCAATAACTTGTAGCACTACTCCTGGGAGGTGTGGTTTTGCCTGCTCTCTGCTGTAAGACGGTACGGTGCTAATTTACCGTAGCTTTTCTAATACGCGGCCCGGATATTTGGAAAAATCAGGCAGAATATGTGGTTGGTATTTAGAACTAATGGGTGTTAGATTTTAATTGAGTGAGGCAATAAGGCATTTAGCTTCTTTTTAGCTCCAGGATACACCGGACAAAAACGCAGACATTTTTGTCACAACATTTGTCATGTGGAGTCATCAGATGTTACATGTTAACGTCTGCCAAGACAAGCTATTGATTTCCAGCGTAAATTTCCACTTTTCATTTGTTGGAAACTGGACAAGGCAGGATACAGCTGTTCTGTCTGAATCAAGTCCCCCCATTTTTACTGGAGAGATGTGTTTTTCTGACTTTATTTTCATCCACACACAATAAAAATCAAAATATGTAGTATCTCCCATGTCATCTGCATCAGTTCACCTACCATTTAGTGCAATAAATAAACACAAAGTATATACAGTCAAGGACCACTCCTGTCATACGTTAGAGTAGGGTAAAGTGAAACTGCTTTAGTAAAACATACCTCTTATATAGCTTTAAAATATATGGTGACGGTGGTGGTTCTAGCTTGTATGGTGACCTGGGCGAACCGCCCCTTCTTCAGCACTCCCACCCCCCACGAACAAAAATTGTGGGTCCATCCCTCCACCCCCAATAGATAGATTCCTCTGCTCCCCCGACCATGCACTTCAAGTTGCATGACCAGGGCAGACTAACTTTTCTGGGGGCCCCTGGGGAGGGGGCCTGTCAGTGGGCCATGGGAGATATCTTTGGAGTCAAAAGAGAAATAAGAGGGAATTAAAAATAATGGAACATTAATAATATGCTAATCAAAGCACATAATTGCTATGGTGGACTTGCCAGGTAGTAGAAAAGAACACTTTGCTGTTAAGGAAATGGATCAGCACATGCTCTAAAGCAGGGCCGTCAAACTCCAGTCCTTGAGGGCCGAAGTCCTGCACATTTTTGCGTTTCCCCAAGTAGAGGTCTATATCCCTTTGGGACCTACGGCAATAGAGTGTGGTGCGGGATGTGGGAGCAGGGAGGAAGTGACTGATATGTTTGATGGAGTGGCAAATACAATTAAAACAAATTGGTATTTGTCAAATATGTTATTTGTTATTTTATCAAGCTATTACTTATGTTTGTGAGTGAATAGAAAGTTGCATAAAAATTTCCACTGAAAAAAAGAATAATGGGCTACTGTGCCTAATTTGGTATTTACACAGCCAGCTTACCCTGAACTTATTGAAGGACGTTAGCATTTTGAAAATCCCTCGTCACTCTCATGAGCGCCTGGCTAATGATGGCAGACCCAGCAAGAAAATCTTCAATGCCCGAGGATGTAAGTGCCTACTTAAGGAAAGGTGAATATAAAACTATATAACTACTTAATGTCAAACTAAGTAAGGGGAAGTCAGATATTTGGCGTGGTTTTCATTGTAAGCGACCGCAATGTGAACCATTTGCCTTTTGCCCATAGTGACAAATACAACAAAGTGCTATCATACACTGAGCACAAGTCTGACACTGAAGGACCACATATGTGACATTTTGGATATCCTGAAGACTGTGATTTGTTAAAAAAAGTGAAACAAAAGGCCCTCCCTTGATGATCCAGGGAAATATCGAACTTGGCAAAATCAGGATGTGCATTCAGTTTTGAAGGGCCGGACTACACTGACATTCACCGCAAGTGCAAGCAAATCAAAAAAGATAACTGCCTTACAAATGGAAATGTGTAGACAAATGTGTAGATTTTGTATGTGGAGATCAATGACCTGTTATTGTTGCAGGCAAAATATGCCTCTATGTATGACTAGCCTACTATTATCTGAAAAACGTTGCCTTTTTGAACTGTTAAATGTGGAACAGAGCCGAATTGTCGATGCAAGTTCGTCTTTATTCCTTAGCTAAAAATAAGCATAGTCAAATGAAACATAATTTTTCTTTGCAGGTGGGAATGGGACGAGATTTATAAAATGTAGGCAGGAGGGGGACAACATATTTTACATAAAATTTTATTATTTTTCATTACACACCTGCAGCAAAGCCATACAGTAAATGAACCGTAAATGTCATGCAGCTCCTCTGGCTGAAGATCCTGACACTAACCACTAACCAGATGACATATTTCGTAAAGCATTTTGACGTACACACTAATGATCTTTCACATTGTAATCTTTCTATTTTCAATCCTTTGTATGTTTTTGTGCTGCTGCACATCCCTGTGTGCATGACAAGTAGTGTTCGTGCCCTGTACATGTACCCATGTAGGTGCATGTTACTATCTTGATAACACGCCCTTAAAATGACGGTGACATACTGTGCCATTGACTTTAGACCAGGTTTTTGTTGGTCAAAAGCGCAATCGCTTACTGCTGCCTCAAAATAGCAATGCACCTGACTCCACCTCATTTTAAGACCAGCATGCCCATGGGTGCTCAGATGGCCCCATGTAAATTTGCTATTTAAATGATGTGGGCACTGGACTGGAAAATGACTGTGTCGGGCTCATGCTAGCAAAGACACTTGTGTCGTGCCTGGCGTTGCCTTGTGCCAAATACTAAATTGGGCCCATAATGTTAGTTTTGTATCTTTGTGTTATTGTCTTCTTCTGTTAGGCAACTTTGTGCTGATTAACTTGCCAGCAATCAATCTGTTGACTCCAGTTGTAAAAGAGAGCTGGGTAGCGCAAAGCCACAAAGTAGAATAGTCCATTACAGCTGTGACAGAGATATCGTTGTCTATCTTGAATTCTGTCTTCGTGGGGCCCCTAGTTTTCAGGGGCCCCAGTCAGCTACCTACCTTGCTTTATGCTGTTTATGGTAAGTCTGCTCCTGGGGGTTACCTGAGGTCAACCCAGCGTGGTCCCCCTCCCCATCTTGTATATCTAAGTGGAAGCCTCCCTAGCTCACAGAATCAGGGTGCCCAATCCAACAAGGTTAACTAACCCACACGGTGACATGATATCATTGACGTGAAATGCAAATGATGGATAGAAACAGTTTTTTTGTACGGGCCTCTCGTGCCATCCCTGGCAACATGTAGCCCTGGGTGGCTGCCCATGTCACCAATACCTAATAGAGGTGTAATGGTACACAGCGTATTATCAAACCATTTGGTACACCCTCGGCAGTTCAATATGCACATGTGAACCGCTGTATTACGATATGGCAGTCATTTTCCTATATGTAATGGTGTGAATATAAAATGGTGTTTTTTCCCCAAAAATCTAAAAAAACTGGGGTTGTCTTATAAGTGGTGATGCCACCCACTGTCGACAATTGTCTGACATAATCCCACCCACTGTTGACATTTGTCTGACATAATCCCACCCACTGTCGACATTTGTCTGACATAATCCCACTCATTGTCAACAATTGGCTGACATAATCCCACCCACTGTCGACATTTGTCTAACAAAATCCCACCCACTGTTGACATTTGTCTGACATAATCCCACTCACTGTCGACAATTATCTGACATAATCCCACCCACTGTCGACAATTGGCTGACATAATCCGACCTATTGTTGACAATTGTCTGACATAATCCCACCTATTGTGGACAATTGTCTGACATAATCCCACCTATTGTCGACAATTGGCTGACATGTGATGCTGTGGGGTTGATGAGCAGCCAACAAGCTTTATACCACACTGCGCTTATCATTAAATGGTATAAATTAATAAGAATTTCTATATTTTAATTAATTGTAAATATTGTAACTGTGTAATGTTTGCCGTGGGATGTGTGCATTGTGTGTAACCGTGAGTGTCATGTAAACTTTTGGTATTGGTTGCCATGGCTAGTTAAACTGTATATGTTCTTGTCAAATAAAATAATTTTTCTTTATAAAGGTAAGATTTGGGATTCCAAAAGTTTTCTTCCAAAATAGTTGTGAAAAAATGTGTGTGTGTGGTACTGTACGTGCTATATACACTGTTTATTAAAAATAGAATAGACAAAGCACCTACTGATTATTATAGTTAAGAAGCACTTTTAATTTTAATGTTTTTCTTTCCTTGTTTTCATGCAGTAGAGATATAAACTAGGCCTAGTTAGTCACGCTGCCATTTTTTCTGAATGGAGAGTACAGAAAAATAAAGAGTTCATTATTTAATTAAATGGTAATGTGTTTTAATTTCCTTCCTAAATATAATGATACAGAAACCATACTGGTACAGTGGTTCAAAAACCGTGACACATACTGAACTGTGGGAACACTGTACCGTTACACCCCAATACCTAAATCCCATAGTATAAAATCTTACCTTGATCTACTGCGCCTTGTTACCCTAAACAGGGTATGTGTGTAGACAATAGATGACCTACTACTACAAAAAAAGCTGTTCAATGACAAATGCACTTCACAAAATGTACTTTACCTGGCTCTAAGGGGAAGTAAAAAAAGGGTGGTTTCTCTCATAGTAAAGAGGTAGAATATTATTCATATAAAAGTCTTCATGACCAGTTTTATGCTGCACAGAGAATGGGTAGTAAAGGGATATTTGTTAACGATGTTACCACGTATTTCATTGCCTATATACTTATACCATATTTTCTTATTTCAGCTAAGCCATTCCCGTGATACAGAAGTCTTTAAAGGGAAGGTGTCGGTTCGGGGGGGGCACTCTCACATGTAAGATGGATTCCATCCGAAATCCTCTAGTCGTGTCGTGCCACTCTGGCTCTGCAGTCCTTTTCGGGTAAAAGGTGGCCAGTCGAGTACTGTGAGATGTTAAATTAATATTGCATTGCTCTCGCACAGACGTGTTACTCGTGGTGTTTGGAAGGTTACTGCATTTCATTGAGTTATTGAGGCCTGAAATTAATTTGGAGAACAGAAAAAGGAGAGAAAACCTATCAGGGTGAGGAAAGTTGGCCAAAAAAAAGAGTAAAATAGAGAGTAGCAGAACAGAAGCTTCTGTGAATATTGTGGCGAGAGCAGCATCGTGGGAAGGGTCATGGTCCACTGCATTTAACAGCTTTTCTTGTGTCTTTCATAATTTATTAGACATGGGTGTCACAGCCTAACTGTTAAACGTGTTAGTAATATATTTGAAACTGTACTTTTGGCTTTCATTTAATTTCTGATGGAGCAAAATGTGTGGAAAAACTCAAAGGCTTTCATGGGTATGACCTTGTAAACACACGTTAGCATGGTCTCAGTTCTTAACTCAGATTGTTTCAGACAAAACTCTGAACTTTCTAAACTATCTATTGACAACACACTCTAAATGCATTAGTGTTTATGCCATATGATTTATCAGTCTATATGCAGTTTCATTATATACTGCACACCTGTGTGTGTTACTATGTGTTACAGTATGTATATAATATATTGTTTGCCTAATACATTAATCTGTTGAAATGCTACTTTCAAATAATTTATTTGAAATTAAGAAAAGACATAAATCTGAATTATTGTCAGACTGGGATATAGTCATTCCTTTTGGATATGGATATATTACAAAGAGTGAAAGCTAGTGATATGACCGCATCACAGTATATAAGATTCAAGGTAGTTCGATCTAGTAAATGATCCAGTATAGTTATTAAATTCAATATGAAAAATAATATTAGTGAAAATACATGAAACCACTGAAAGCTATGCTTGATACACCGCATACAAAACCCAAACAGAATGTAGCTAGTATAAACAGTATACAGACGCTCCTCTACTCACGAACGAGATACGTTCCGAACGGCCGTTCAGAACTTGAAATGTTCGTAAGTCGTTATTCAACATCATTTTAAGGGCATACGCAAGTACAAAGAACTAGGATGCTGGGAGTACGCACGCTACACTGCTGCGCGGCGGGTGTAGCGGCCAGAAGTCGTACTAGGCGGAACTGGAGCGCAGAAAAAAACAAAAAATTATGTTGTAGACAGGAAACGGGAGCCCAATGAACACAATTTGGACTTACAATCCTCTTTGTTCGCATGTCTGAAAGTTCGTAAGTTGAACGTTTGTAAGTAGAGGAGCGTCTGTATATGTAATATACTTTTTTTTTCTTTCTGTAGCATAAAGGCATTGTGTACAACAGTCCCCAACAATCCCTTACGCATAGCCAATGCAGAGGACCATGATGCTTTGGGGGATGAATATGGCCACCTCTTGACAGTCTGTGTTAGGAGGGTAACTGAGACTCTGTTGTGAAGATTAAAAGCCCTGGGACATGTGCTTTTCACAGGGAAGAGAAAAAGAAGAGATGTGCTGCACTGCAAAGCATTTCGGTAGCGAGGAACGTGAAAAGAACACCAGCACAGTGGCGATAAAGCAGGAAATGCTCTTTCATCAGCGGCATGGTGGAGAATGATGAAGCCAAATGACATTCGCCCAGACTGCATACATCAAAGTGCAGCTGAGAAGAGAGGACAAAGAGGCAGAACCACGGAGGGGAAGCCATGTCTGCCAAGCGGACATTTCCTCTTGTTTTTCTCTCCTGTATGAAGATATCCTGTCTAATTTAGATTATTTTCTCAAGAACAATAAAAATGCTGAAGAATTTCCAGTACATCCCGTTAACGTTGCGCTTTATTGGGTGGCTGTTTTTACTCTATAATAGTATATATACACAAACAGAACCACATATCCCTCATATGGCCAAGTACTTCAAATATATATATATATAGCCTTAAAGAGTCCGGCTACAACAAGTACTGGTTTTTGATTGGTTCTATGTATTGAAATACATGATGTGCATGCTTAATAAAACAACTTTAAATAAATATATAGCTATGAGCAATGACTTGCAAGTAAAACATAGGTTTGAATATATTACAAGAATTACAAAATATGATAAATTTCTCTATAACTGTTGATGGGATCCTTTTTATGGGTGACAGTAATCTTTTCTTAGCCCTTGTGAGTGCTAATTCAATTGTTCAGAATTGTACACACACAGTTACTACAATTACTGTACATTTTTCATAGGTCATGGTGGTGGGGCATGGTGCAGGCATAAAGTAGGCAAGGATCCACTTTGCATCTCCAAGACATCAGAGGGGTTCATTGGGGAAACTCAACACACTGGGTAAACTACAAAACAAAAGGACCACGTGGGGTCAAAAGCAAATGGGGGAAACAAGAACTAACTACAAAATTATTATTATTAATAATGTAACAATGAGGGGGAAAGAGCAACACAGGGAACAGAACTAGAAAAACCAAATGGGGAGGCAGCAACAACACACAGTAACTTGATCATAGAACTAGGAGACTAACAGGGAAACTAGGAAACAGAATCTAACACTAGGAATATAACAAAGACAAGTAATACATAACCACAAACTAGGAACAAGAAAACTAATAGAAAAGAAACACTGGGGAACAAAATCAAATAAATACAAATGAACAGAGGAGGCTGGCCTCAAACTCATAACCAAAGGGTTAACAGCTATACATTCAGCCTGTAGAGCCATGCGGCAGTCCAGGGAGCTGCAGAAACACACTAAGGACTTGAAGAACAAGAGACAGGGTGCAAAACAGGATGGCCAGCGACACCTGCTGGCCAAATGAGGAGGAGACACAAAAGGAAGGGTCGGATGGGTGCTGACCCTGACAACATATTTATCAAAACCAAGCTGAGAAGAGTCCCCTAGATAGCTCATATAACCTCAATAAGGTAAACATGCAAAAAAACCACAAAGGTACAGTATGTATCATGACATCACCTTTACAATTATATATGTTTGTGTTCATTTCTTTTTGGGGACCGTCCATTCACTTCTAAAACCCTTATCCCAACAATGACACCCTTAAGCCCTACCCAGCCCTAACCTTACCCATAAGTAACCAAGCAAAATACAAGACTTTTGGCATGTTTAGCTTTTTGATTGTGACAGATTTTTATAAAATTAAGTTTCCCCTTGTGGGGACCAAAAAAATAGTCCCCATAAAACTCAAGACAGCAGGTTTTTATCACATTGTGGGGACATTTGGTTCCCATAACATAGTATATATAACCCCCCCCCCACACACACACACACACACACAGACACAGAAGGAGCAGGAGCAGGATTCTCTCATCAGTGTAAGTTAATCTCCTTTCTGTACGTCAATTTATTTATTTGCTTGAAAAGCTTTTTTGTGATATTCCCTTATGTCACATGTTTGATGACATTCAGCATGCTGCTCTTGACATTTTTTGTTGTGTAAATTCATGTTCTTAAGGATCGCATATTCATTTTCTGTGATCTAGATATACATAGCTTTGATGGTAGGTAGATGTCACTGAATGCCATGAATTGCATACATGAAATGTTCTTCTGTGACATAGAAAGTCAGTTATAGTACATGAACATTGCTGTCCTAGGCTTTCAACTCCAACAACAAATTGAGGAATTCAAATGAGCGAGAATAAGGATGACTGTGTTTTGCTGGATTGCCATGGTGGAATGTGTGTAGTTGAATTATTTTCTGTTGGAACATATTCAAGGAATTCCTCTGTTTCAGTCTGCTTGAAAATGTTTTGCTGAGTACTGTCCCTCCCAAGAATCTTTAATGCGGACATATACATATTTTCAAAACATATCATTTATTTTATCTGCGCAATGAGTTCACTGTATTTTGATTCATCTATTTATATGGCAAAATATCTTATTCAGGAATGGGTCACGTGATCCTGTTTTATAAAATTTGTAATTTGTTGAATACCTAATGACAGCTTGTTTAATGTCTACATTTAGAGCCAGGTAATGCTAACCAATTGAGCTTCACAGGTTAGTCCTCTCTACAGTGAATTGTTTTTTTTTTGGGGGGGGGGGGTGATTACAGAAATGTTGATAAAAACAAAGATAAACAAACAGCAATATAAACAAACAAGAACATAAATCCTAAAATTGGGAAAACTCTGCAACTGGAATAACAAAAGGGAGAATTGCATTGCCAAAATGTCTGCCATGGATCTTCAACCCATGAGGCTGATGTGACATAACTACTGCTCAGAATAAGAAAATCACGTATTTGGCTGAGGAGAAGCTGAGGTGAGTTTCAAAATAACACCACTTGGATAATCTAACACTCGGCTGTTACAATTATGGCAAATCTTGGCAGGGAAATATCAATTCAATATTTAAAACCAGCTACTGAAAAATTCACCCCATGGGTATTACAGTGCCCCAACGAATTTCAGTAACGAAGGTAAGGACAGCTTTTATAATGTATCTCAACAAGCTATGAAAACTCTTGCAGATTATTCTGGTTTTTGGCTCAGTAGGTTCCGTATCTGTGCCCATATTCAGAATGAAAAAACCCAACTGCTCCCTGACTTGCATGTTGATTTACACAAAGGCTCCAGATAAACAAACATGAAATACATGTAAAGTAAATGCTAAATGAAGCTCAAACAAGTGATACAAAGACATGGCAAAAACAAGGACCTTGAACAGAGGTACGCTCACTATAACCCTGTCATCAGAGGATCAATGTGCCTGGAGGTTTATTAAACAATACAGGAGATCAGTATGGGTGTATGGCAGCAAAGGGGGGAACAGGTTTATCGCTGCCTCAGAAAGGGAGGCTGGGGGGCTGATTATGATTGCTTGTCTATTATTCTAAAATTTGTATATGTATTTTTTTACTTCAAATTGAAACACATCCCAGAACCTATGATGTCAATTCCTTTTGTTCATCTGTCACGCCCCCCTTGTGAGCCTTGCAGGCTCATTAGCGCGAGTGGTCACACCTGCCGCTTGCCCCTTACAGATCTGGGCTGCCTTGCACTCAGTGCGAGGTATTGTTGATCCATGTGGCGACTTACTGAGCGATCTCTCCCCGTCATTCGTCTAGCCCTAACCCAGCCCAACGGTCATAGTTCCAGTTCGTACCCATTCTTCCCGGATCCTCTTTGTGTGCTACCCTCACCTCGTGCCTTCCCTGCCGGACTGAACTCTCTGGCATCCCTGACCTCAAGCTTCGTGACCCCTTCCCAGGACCTGCCTGCCGATTTTGTCTTTTGCCTCGAGTCAAATAAAACCCAGTGGACTTGGCAGTCAGTGTTTCCTAGAGTTTTCTTTTGTGTGACACCAACATTATTATGTTTGCAGCAGAGAATAACAGTAGTTGGTGTTTGTTCAGTGCGCTCCTACTGACAGCAAAGTAACAAGCTGGGATGCAGTGTGGCAGGACACCGAAGAGCAAAGGTACTGAAAAACACAAAATACAATACCGTCAAGCCCTGTGAATAAGCGTTACGCTGCAGAAAAAAAAAAAACGAGCTCCGGGCAGTTTAAGAGAGAAAAAGCTGAAAATATCCACCCTTCATTTTAAATCAATCTGGAAGAACATGTATGCAGGTATATCTGACAGAGAGAAATATGAAATAAACCAGAACTAGCACTTGATGCACTGGCAAAACTGGAAGACAGAGATGCTGAGAAGTATGAGAAAAGAGGCAAGAAAGGCAGAAGCTCAAGCAGAAAAACCAAGCAGCCAATAATGAGGTAAAAAAAACGTGTCAAAAGGCACAATAGGAGATACACTGGAAAACTGCCACAACAGTAAGTTTTTGGAAGAAACCTCTGCACAGAGGCGGCTTTGCTTCATGAAAGAATAAAGCTAATGCTGCCACTATAACTGACTTTCTGCCTAAAGCCCATGTTCTGTCTCCTTTTACCGTTTTACGTTCCCTGGTCCATTTTCTTCTCCATTCTTTGTTCTGTTTTCGTATTTGTTTCCTCCTGGACAGTAGAACAGCCCCTGTTCCCCCATCATTTACTAAAGCCTTGACTGTGGGCTGATGATCTATCTGGTGAGAGTATTCTCCCCAGAGAAGCCAGGGATTCTCTGTTGTGTCAAATATCCTTGGTATCTCCTCCTCCACTGCGGCTCTTCCTTTCGCATGATCCGCTGAACAATTCACACCTAAAGTGTTTCCCTCCGGGCTGATCCGCGCCTCCAGATGGCCTTGTGTAGGTAGCGGACATGAATCTACAGCTGTGCATGCCAGGAATGATGTTTGTGTTATGACGAAACCAGCTGGAATTGAAGGAATTTATGTCTCGGAATAGATATGGTGCATTTCAATGTTTTATTCCCTGTTGTGCTTTAATTCATTGATGTACAATCTTGTTTGGTCTGCGGGTTCTTTGTAGTGCTTTGTTAAAACTTTTTGGTAAAGTAGCATGCTGAATTATAAATCTCAATGTAAAGAATATCTTTATTTTCCATATAAATATCTCTAAGTAGCACATGTGTTGCTGGTGAAAAATATATAAACGATTCATGATAAAAGAGCATGAAGAGGGCATTTGATGCCCACTCTGTCACATTGCGAGGGACGAAGGACTTGAAGGCAGGCGTTCCGGAAAACAATTCTTATTAGCAAAACAGAAGCAGGGAAACAAACAGGACTGCAAGGGGTCAAAACGGGAAGACTAACTCTGGTTTCGGCACAGGCAACAGGGCTGACATTAATGACCGGACTGGGGATACTTAAATATCAAGACTACTGAGGGGCAACAAGCAATAGGTGTGACTCATCAGGGTCACACTAGGGAGGAGACAGGAGAATCAGGTGGACATGGCAGGCAGGATGTAATACACCCAGGCTTGCAAAACAAGATTGATTTAGTACAGAGCTACATGAAAAACTACTATTTTGGTCTGAGGTCTGACAGGCTTCTAATCCGACTGAATTAGAACAGCACATTTAATGGCAAGGAATTTCTAAAAACAAAGTCATAGTACACAAAACTGGTAATGTACACTTTATTATGGTTATATGGCTAAAGCTAAATGATGAAATGATGAATTCCTATCTGCAGTAACACCGAGTCAGACCCTGCCATAATAATTCTGAAATCAACAGCATCACATGTGTAATCAGTAAAGCCCCATGTGCAACTCTGTGGCCAGATACACTATTGACGGATGATTCATAAAGATGGAAATCTGTGCTCAAAAATAAGACGTTCAGCGCAGCAAGAGATCAAGGTAGGTCCTTCCTCCAGCAGCAAGATTTCAGTCATTAAGGGTGTGAGTGGCATGCAGGAAAAAAGCTGGGTATGAGGTATGGAAAAGCAAAGGGCAGCAGTATGTGTGTCCAGAATTAATATCCTATTATCATCACAGCGGATGCACTGATGGTATTTGTATGAATCTCATTGTCCTCACTGGCTTGAAGAAGGAAAGATTTTAGAGGAAATAGCCTTGTTCAAACCCGAATACCGGCCGTGGCTCATAAATACAGCAATTGAAGAGCTGGACAGTGCTTGTTTTCATGGAAAATACTGTGACGTATGATGAAGAACCCTGACTTTAGGTTATTGGCAGTTTCATCTCAAAAACAGAAAATGGACTGAATGAGTTTTCTAAATTTGCACTTGAATTGTAAAACCAGATGCTTTTATTCTATAGTCTGAGTGGAGCATTTGCATTCTTAATGTGATGTTTGTGCATACATGCATCATTTAAGACATAGATATTAGGGATATGGTCAGACCAGAATAAGGTCAGAGCCCATAAAATCAAATTTACTCTCATCATAATAGTTTTGTAAGCTCTTTGTTTTCAAGCACAACATTTAAATAGAAATTTATTATAAATTACATATGTAAAAAATCATTATATGTCCAATTACTTTGCAGCCCCTGATAAATCGGGAACTATGTATAAAAAATGGCTGCAATTCCTAAACGGCTCATATGATATTTTTGTTGAACCCCTTCAGTTAAAGCTAAAAGTCTACAGTTCAATCATATTGAAATTGCTTAATTTCAAATCCATTGGGGTGGTGTGCAGAGCCCAAATGATAAAAATATGTCATTTTCCAAATATATACCTAACTGTATATAGTTAGCATTGTGCAATGTATACTACAGTACAGTGTAAAGTATGAAATGCATTGTCATATAAAATGCAGAACAACAAGAACAACATGTACCTAAAATGCCTAGTTCAGCTTATAGCAAAATCCATTTCTTTAGCTTCGTTTATTTAAAATCCTTATTTTGGACTCATTTCAAATGTGTCTATAAATTGATTTTGACAGGTACTGTGTACAAAGTCATACAGCTTTCCAGATCCATAATTCTAGTGAGAATATATTGCATTAGGTAACCTAGCTCATGATGTATTTGACAAAATGATAAACTTCAATTGAGCTTGTTTATTTATTTTCTGGGGTAAACGAAGCCGTGCAGCTTGGTCAGAAGAACCACACACCACAATGAGGCAGTTGCCATATTGACATTTATTTATATTCAGAATGATGGATTTTTGAGTAACAGAAAGGCACATATATACAATTACTTTTCCCAGTGTAGCAGATACTCAAAGACCAACTCCAGATTGTATTAAGCAGTGGGAAAACTGATTAATTGTTGCCATGCTGAGAAATGGACAATGTGCTGGCAAAAATCCTTCAACCAGAAAACTCCTTGCAGTGTAATCTGTTGGAAGTGGCAGCTAAATGTATAAGGTTGTGTAGCACTGACCACGCAAAAGAACCTGACCGGTCAAACATGATTAAAAGTCACCCAGTTTCTGATAACATTTTCTCCTTCCCAAGATGGTACTCTGCTGAAGTTGCACAAGTAATCAAAAAACAACGTAATACGACAGACCTGACACTCATAACTCCTAACAATATACAATTATGTGCACCAACTGGAATGACAGCCACACACCTAAAAGGGACTTCCATCTTCAGAAATGCCTGAAAAACAGACAAAAATCCCTATTCTAAATAGGTTCATTTTCAGTTACACCTTTTATTGGCATCTTTTGTGAAATAGCAGGCTCACTTATACTGTAGTTTAATAGTTTTGTGTTGTTGCAATTTATATAAATACAGTCCCAGTCAAAAGCTTGGACACGTCAAGCCGCCTACAAAGGAGAGTGATAGAGTACTGCATCATGATCTGGCCACCTGACCTAAACACAGTAGAAATGGTCTTGGAGGAGTCTGACCAGAGAATGAAGGAAAAGCAGACAATGGGTGCTCAGCATATGTGGGAACTCCTTCAGCACAGCTGGAAAATCTTCCCAGGAGGCCACCTCATGGAACTGCTGTAGAGGAGACAGTAGGGTCAGCCAGACTTTGAAGTAATTAGGGTTAAGGGTCTTGCTCAAGGGCCCAGTGGTGGGGTCACTCTGCAGACCCAGGCATTGGTACTGGCAACCTTCTGAGTCCCAACCAACAGAGCTGCCCCCCCCAACAATTTTGCAAAGTGTAATACAGTATAATCCCATTATAGTGGACTCTCTTATAACGGAATCTCATCTATAATGGACGAGGTCCGCTAGTCCCAGCCGTGCACCTTTACGAACATGCAGAAAAAGCATCAGATATAGCGGACTCACATATAACGGCATTTTAATGGACAAACAATCTGGTCCCCAGGGCCGTTTTTAGCTGTAGTTTTGTTCGGCTATAACAGACATGTAGGCTCCGCCTACAAGGCGCGTGGCGTGCCGGTGATATCCAGTGCAGATACGTAGTCGGGATTATTAATAGTCACGCTTTATAAATAGGCATGGCGTAACAGCAGACAACACTGATTGGTCTGTGTGGCTGTCCATCACCAGGCACGCTGTGCGTCGGCAGACGACGCTCGCAGCTGGAGGGA
>JAODKC010000130.1:4329548-4355787 GCA_026777985.1 Mormyrops attenuatus | reverse complement strand
AAGTGTGTCTGCTGGGGTGTGGCATGAGTAAATGGTGTCCTGTAGTTGTGTTCTGGGCATACAGCAACTCTGGATATGACGGACTTTGGATATAACGGACTGTTTTGCCAGATCCCTTAAAGTCCGTTATAACGGGATTATACTCTACTCAGTGCATAGTCCCATGCTACCATGGGTAGGTGTGTCCAAACTTTTGACTGGTACAGTATCTACCAAGTGTGATTTCATCTCAAACTCCACCTTCCCTGCCTTTGCTGATAGGATAAAAAACACAAAAATGGATGATGTCTGCTAAGGGTTTATCCAATTTCCATCCTAAAAATCATGCGTCTGAACCATCATAGCTCCAGAGGAGAATACTGAATATGTCTGCTACTTCATTATTAAGAATCCTGTACTGCTCGCTCATTCTCACATTTTCAGGTTGTCTGTAAATCTAGATAATGTGCCATGTGCAGGGTTTTAGATAAAAACTCTGACGTGATCCGATATGACACGCAGTGTTATTTCTTGACGGTGAAGGGGAGAGTGTGCTTCAGATTGGCAGGGAGCATCACGAGAACGTTGCCGGCAAGTCTCTGCGCGCTCATCCTTAAAGTAGATTTTTACAACAGGTGTTCTTTATCAGTTCCACTCTATTGTCTCCAGGTAGCTCAGTGGGTAGTACTGTTATCTCATACCTCCAGGGTTGGGAGTTTAAATCCCAGCCCTGCTCTATGTGTGCAGATTGCATGCTCTCTCTGTGTTGCACGGGTTTCCTGCCACAGTCCAAAGACATGCAAATAGGCTAACTGGGATCTCAAAGTGATCCTACGATAGAAAACTTGCCGAACATTGGCACTGCAGGATTGGGGTTGCTTACCCCCTGCTGCAGTATGTGGATGGATGGATGGATGGATGGCATCTCAAAATTGCTGTGTGACCTGTAAAGGAGTAGCATCTGGCCTTGGGCACTATACTGACTGCGACAGGCTCCCTTCTAACTGTGATCAGGAGAGGCAGCTAGAAAAACGAATGGATGGATCCTGCTTCTCCCTTTTGCTGTCTTTCCCTTACAGTCAATTAGCTTCTAATCCACATGACAAATCAGGTTAATGCCATGTAATAAACTCAAGCTGATTTGAATACGGCCTGCTGTATGTATACCCCGAGTTAATTATATGCCTTATTATTTCTGATGGGTCCATTCAGAAACATTCCCCTTGCTTTCATTTCCATTCAAATATCTCATTTATTGCACTGCTTCATGATTCGTAGGCAAGTTTGTTGGGTCACTAATAATGGTGTGGAGAGAGTGACTTATGAGAAAGCTCGGATTAAACCCCCCCAATCTATCATTTTACTTTTCTTATGATGCGCTGTGAAAACTTTTTTTGGTATCATTTTAAGGTCAATAGTCACACAACATCACAACAAATAATCTAGTTTACACATAACCTGACAACCTAGCAGACAAACTACTAATCAATCTAACTAATGTTTCCAAGTTGTCACACAGTGTTACACAGGTAACTAATACAAATTTGACTGATATTTCTTACAAAGCTGAATAGGATATACACAGAGCGATGCAATTAAAAGGAAACGGTTAATTAACAAAGATAAGTTAGCCTAAAGCTCTGTATTCCATTATTAGAAACAGGAATCGGTAAATTAATTTCTATAACAAATGAGTTGAAACTGTGTTTTGTTTGTGTTCATTTTATTTAATAAATGCAATTAGGACCCTGTTGAAACAAACAGGTCACTAAGGCACGGTTGTGTATTGATCTCTCTGAGATCTCTCTACATGCTTATTCAATGGGTGAAAAGGGGTCATGTGTATATAAAGTGAGGCAGTCAGAGTCCTGGGGTTACTCATATTGATTGCCTCCACCTGTCTGTTTTCCTCCTCAATATGTATAAATCTGTATCTGTTTTTACATCAGTACCCCAGCATCCAGTCTTAACAGCTGCAATATCCTGCCTCTGCAATACCTTCCCCATCCAGCTTTGATGTATGAGATCTGCGCTAGTTTATTTTTTCCTCTATGTCCGTGAACCTGGGCCCTTTTTTTCAAATCTGAAGGGAAACACATGTAAACAAACCTGTTCCTCACCATCAGTTTTCCGTGTTACGTAGCAGCAAAATGGCAAGTTATTTCAAGACTTCTTGCCATTTGAATGATGAATGCAGCAAGCATCCTCTATACAGTAACACTTTACGATCATCCTAAGTAAGGCAGACGGTCAAACGTATGTATGCCAGATTGGCGTAGTGTATCTGACAGTTCTCAGTTTGCTTTCACTGAGGAGTGGCAGTATAGGATAAAATACCCATAGATTTCAGTGCAAATGAATCCATGCTTTTTTGTTTGTGTTATAGGTTTGACTAATGATGTGAAGAAAGAAACCATATACTGATTTAGGGGACTTGTGCCTGCAACCAATGATACACAGGCTGTCAGGATGTTCAAATAGCATGGTCATTATGACTTATAAAGTGGGTGGTGTGTGGTTTTGCAGGTTTGGAATAACTGGAAGGTTGCCAGTTCAAATCACGGGGTCGGCAGAGTCATGTCACCTTTGGGCCCCTGAGTAAGGCCCTTAACCCCAATCACTCCAGACTGTCAGACCCTGCTTTCTCAATTGTATGTCGCTTTGGTTAAAAGTGTCTGCAAAATAATTCAATGGAAATATTAAGGAGAATTTTGCTATTTCTGGCACTGACATGTTGTCAAGAATGCTCTAAAAATGTGATGGGCCTGATCAAGCCAGGCAAAAACTGGGCATTAAGGCACTGCCTGTGCAACAAAAAGATGTGTAAAGGGCATTTACGAGCTAGTAGGCGTGCAGTCCCTGTGCCTGCTGAGGTGACTGAAGCATAACACTGTAAACAGCAGCTCCCTACAGGGGATATTTAAAAAAAAAAAAAAAAAACCGGCAATGGAATTTTAGTGGAAATATCCAAAGCTACCTTATCTACAGAAGTCACAGGGAAGGTTATATGCAGACAACTTAGTGCAGCTTAGGCTCACATGACAAAAAATCTGTACTAAAGCAAACTGAATTAGGGAATTCCAACAATAATGCTAACATACAGTTGTTGAACAAAAAATCTTCTACAAAATCATCCATCCATTTTCTTAGCCCTCTATGCAATACTTGGTGAGCCTGGAGCCTATTCCAGAAAGAATAAGGCAGGGGGCACCCAGGATGGGAGGCCAGTTCATCATTGGGAGGACACACACTTGTGCACAATCAGATGCTATGAGCAGTCTGGAGATGCCAATTTGCACAGCTACATGGTTTTGGATAGCCGGAGGGAACCACAGTACCCAGTGGAAAGTACAGTATAGGGAGAGCTCCACACACAAAGGACAGATCTGAACCGCCAGCCCTGAAGCAAAGCAGACAAGATTTACAGTGTGCAATGCTACCCGCTCTGAAATCAATCAGGAATACATTATTGCATTTTCATTTTTTAATCCTGTCATGAAAAAATAACCAATGGCATATATAAACTGTGTTATTGCTTTTTTCTTTAATCCTATTAATGCCTGTATGTGTGGGTGTCTTTTTTTGCATTTGTGTGAGTATTTATACACACTAAACCAGTGCTTCTCAACTTGGTCTTCGGGGACCCCCAGACAGACCACATTTTTACCCCTCAGGGTCCTGGAGGTTCGGGCTGAGAGACACTGCACTGAACACACCTCCTTTTCATGGTTACACAGTTCACGTCACATGCAATTACTCAAGTCGTTGCTGGCCAGGTAGTTTCATTGTTTTTGGTCAAAATTCAGAACTGAAATGTTTCAAGGTTAATTAATCTGACAAACTTGTTTTTTTTTCTAGCTGTTCGCCTCCCCAACTGACAGTACACCCGATTTCTTTCAGCCCAGAGGGTGACTTCCTTTATTGAAATTTAATTTCTCACTGTGCAAAGAGCAGGGGAAGAGCACTATTGGCATTCCTTACTTAATTAGTGGTCATTCTATTAATCCATTTCACTGAAGTTGGGACAAGTTTTCTGAAAACTGCTGGTGAACACACAGAGCTTTTTAAAACTTGCTTTACAAAGGTAGGTAAAAAATACATGTAAAATTGTGCAATTAATGACAAATTTCAGCAGAAATACATACAAACACTCAAACACACTGTATCTAACAGTACATCTAGCCAATAGTTTAGAAAGATGTAGGAAAAAATATATGTGCTTCTCTTACAAACATGGAGTGCTTACAGTTGTAGCATTTAAATCTTCATGTTAAAGAGATCAACTCTCGCAGTCATTGAAACCTTCTGCTTCAAACCGTTTCCATAGCAACCTCAGCAAAAAAGGTTGTTACTTATGTGAATTTTTACTTGTAGAGCGTGCTGCAGGCACTATGATTATCCTACCAAGTGATAAATACTTAAAGACCGAAAACAAACAAGAATGAAATCAACAATTTTTGTGCTTTAAATTTGATCTGCAGTCAAAGAAATTTGCTCCACTCAAGAAAATTAATATATAGACAATTACGGGTGTTCAGCAAGGAATTATAGTTGAAATCTATGATCGCATGTTATAGAAAATTTAATTTGTTTTGTTCTTTTTCCAACTGCAGAAGCTTATTTTTCTTTTCATATAACTGATGGCCAAAATCAATGCAACAAAGTAGACATCAGGCAATGTTTAGATGGGCTTCCATCTACATGTGTAATTTTTCATACGTTCTGACCCTTCAAACTCATGTAAATTAGCACAGAAGGGCAGAAAAAAAATGGAAAAATGCAAATTAGCCAGCTTGTGGCTTATCTATCCACATACACATTATCAGGAACATTCTTGAACATTCCTATAAGAGTAATAATGATCCCACTCCCACCACCTTCTGATTCTAGAAAAGTCAAAAAATGCCATAAAATATGGGGAGAAAAAAGCAATCCAGTGATCCTGTTTGTGCCCTGTTTATCTTTCATATGTAAAGTGCTGCCTTAGTTTATACAGATTACTGTTTAAAGGCTGCATTAATTGCCCAAATATCTCTGGATTGAGTAATATTAACCACACCACTTGGTGTGCATGCTTTCTCTCCCATTTTCCATCCAGAAGGCTGTCACAGTGACCAGGAAATCGTAACTAACATCTGAAAGTTCAGCTGTGACCCACAGATGACACAACACCGTACGGGTGTGAGGCAGAGACTCAAAACACTAGCGATATGGTCACCATGGCAACTAAAAGCTGTATGACATGTCACATGATGTGACTGAAGAAAGCCGCTTTCTGTTTGACCATAAGAACTTTTGAGTTTGTCTAAAGTTTGACAGAGAAGAAAGTTATTTACAAATATAACTATGGGTACCACTGTGATCCCTGGCAGATCAAAGGTAATAATCATGTTTGTGCTGTTTCATAAAGCAAAGCATTCCTCAGCTTCTGTTAAAGCACTCTGCATAGAGACACTGGTTCAATGTTGTGCATATTGGAGAAAACTGAAATGCAATTCACAATACAAACCCATAAAACAGCACTTTAAACACTATTTAAAACTCCACGAGATCATGGAAATTGCCTACTGTCATGACTGTATTTACAGAGTACATCATTTCATACACAAGACAAGACAGCTGAAACGGCCTGACAAAAAATAATAAAGGAAAAAATAAATCACAGAAAGGGGGCAGAGTCTTACGATAGACAGCCTGGTGACCAGGACTGGTGTTTTGAATTCCACTAGTCGCTCATTTATGCTCATTGGATACATCTGTGTGTTCTGTTTTTTTGCCCCATAGTAACCAGGATCATGCCACACCCTGCACAGCCTTGCATGTCCACTCCAGCTGCCCCATCCATTTCTTTTTCTTTTCAGTCCTCATCAAAGTGGGACTTTCTTATGTCTTCTGCCCATCCTGTCACCATTCAACACTGTTCCCCCTGAAAAGGACACCCCTTCTCCAAAACAGAGACTCCACTCACTGCCCAGTTTGATCTTGTGTGTATCTGTACACTCCCCTTACTGTTTCACAAACACTTTCTCAATCTCTATATAAATACAAGGTATATAACCCGAAGTCGCAGGAAAGCAAAGGTAAACAAATATCTGAGAAGGAAACATCGCTGACAGCTGCACTGTAGCTGCCTTGAACAATGTGCAGCTTAATAAACTCTTTAATGTCTGGCCTTAAAATGCCAATCTTCCAAAGGTTATTATCCAAGCATGTAAATTATAAATGTTGACAGGGGTAATCTATTTGCTGCTGAGAAATTAGAAGTGCCAAAAGAATAACTATGAAGCTAATCTCATTCCACTGCTGAACACAATTAATGGTAACAGTAAACAATTTAATGGTAAGATAGAATACAGTGTCCTATTTGAGTGTCCTTATCCTCATCTGTGCTTGATCATCACGGCTCAAATGTTATACCTACGTGAGGATCTTTGCTGACGAGGTCAATTTTTTAAAGAGCATGAACTCATATACTCTCCTTGAGAATTAGTGAACTTCAATGGAATTGTTGGCGCTTAAGATCTTTCAACTTCAACACAGTGGAGTTTGCTTTAAAAGCTTTTTTTGTTAGACTCCAACATGGTGGTTACATTCTTAACCATAGAGAAGGTAACAGGCTGCCCCTCCTCACAGTAGGAATCCTGAAGCAAACTGTTGAAGATCTTATGATACTCTGCAGCACAGGTAGCTTGGAAGTTCCAATGTTCATATCCATGCTTATTATTTCTGAAAGACATTTGCATTAATAATTCATTGCTGACGTTCCCTTTCTTCCCCAAATAAAGATGTACCTTTATTCTGATACAGATCAAGTTCATTGGTTTTACTTTTGATTTTAGCTGAGAATGCGGCACAGCTTTTAAAGAATGGTAATTTGATTGTGTACTTTTGAAGCACAAAGAATCTAATGTACATTAATGTATAAACTTTATTAATGCTAAATTAAAGAAAAAGTTGCTTCCGTTTCTTCATAAATTTTGCATCTCCTCTTGTTGATGACGGTATTCTTCATTCCCGGATCCTCGTCCTTAACGTGGGTTAAAATCCATTCCTTGTTGATACCATTGTCAAAAGGATGAGCAATGGGAGCAATGTTTTCACTCCTTTTGTGATGTTTTATCATGCTAACCTTATCTTCCAATGATATAGCATAATGGTTAAGGCTAGCACTAACAACGTTCGCCGTAGCTATGGGGGAAAATATTAAAGTCACAAGTGCAACACAAACAAGACACTGAATGCAACACAAACGAGACAACAAAAAAAACACAAGTTTGAACTGAATTGGCTCACAGGAATACCAACGCCAAGCACCAAACATTAGGTAAATAACACATTATTTTAAAATTGATAACCTTTCTTTGATTTTATATGTTACAAAATATTATTTTACATATTTTAACATTGCCTGATTGAAGTAAGGTTGTATAAATCGACTTAAGACGGTTTGTATTTTTTCCATACACTGTACTGCATTTTTAACAAAAAAAGTCGAATTTGATGTTACACGAATCGACTTATGAAGCGGTATTACTGTACATCTAAAATATTAATGAGAGGCGTATTGTGACGCCCATAAGTTACACTCACCGTATCCTCACATTTTTTTTTCATTCAGTTTGCAATAAGCTAAGCAATAAGCACTGAAATTGCGGTGAAGAAAAGAACAGCTTAGCAGTAAAAACATCTTTTAAAAGAAGAGATTATGTGGTTAAGCAAGGTAAATGGCGTTACTTTTTGCAATGTATAGTCCGACACAATTTTTTTTTGTAAATATAATTTTCATTTAAATCTCTGCTCGCAATTATTTTTTTAGTGTCCGTTCTCTTCAGTTTTAATTTACCATAATAATGCCGGTCCCAACAAGCCCAACTCACACGAACGCACACACACGGGCACACTGATTGACAGAATCAATGTAGAATAAGCCTTGATTCTAGCCTAAAGATTTTATGAAACACTTATTCAATAGAAATTTTAAGGTAGCGGGGCATGCAACTTTATGTCTGTAATAATGAATGTATTTAGCAGCTGCAAAGATAAAAGATATCAGAATGCTCTCCATAGTAATGGTTATTTAAAGTGGCAGTTCACCTCAAAACTGAAAATAAGATATGTTTTAGAAGGGTTTTAATGCTGTGTATCCATATAAGGTTGTTTTGCTGACAGTTGCCAAGTTTTGGAGATATCAGCCGTAGAAATTGTTGGGCTTCTCTCGAATATAATGGGAATGAATGGCATTCTTTCTGTGGCGAACATTCCATAATGGTCAGTGTAGATGTTGGACCGGCAACATTAAAAGAGAACAATACCGGGCCTACTTAATTATATTACAGACAGGACACGTATCAATTCTCATATCATTTCTCAGGATATTTAATTTCAGCCAGGTGCAATAATTCAAATGTAAACTAGTGCAATGATTTGAAAGTTACAATATTTACTCAAGTTTAAAGTAACATTGAAAATAAAATGGATAACAGTGTCGAATGCAATTTAATGGGATCTTTTAGATTTAATGATGGTTAAATTTATATATGAAAGTCTCCATATAAATATTATTAATACCTGTCATCTACATGTGTTATATCTGCATAATGCAATATTATGACATTCTTGCACTCATGCAAATGATAATAATGCTACTATATTTTTACATTCCAGGTATTATTACAGGTTATCAGAAAGTGTAAGGAATACAGACCAAAGAACGAAAACACGCAGGCAGTGCCAAAGGCAACTAAGCGACTTTTTGTTGCCCCCTGAGCCTTATTTTTGAAGGACAAACTTATAAAAAAAATAAAGGGTGTTGTGTACTGGGGCACCTCATTCTTTAAAAAGGATGGAAGTCCTTTGTGTCCCACTTAGTCGTAAAAGCAGCGCAAACGTGTGAAGAAAAGGGGGAAGAACAAAAAAATAGTGGAAGACCTTGGTCTGCTCAACATTTTATGTATCTTTCAGCATACAGGAAGTAAGAATGACATATCTTGGCAAGTGAAAAGAAGCAGACTTTTAATTTTCAGTAAATCAATAGTTTATGTAACAATTCACTTAAAATAATGGTTTATAAAGTCCACATTCACACATTTTCTCCTCCTTTGTTGTTCAGTTTTTTGATTTCTGATGCGCTTCAGACTGATGTTTTGATATGCACAGATTTAATTAAAGATGAAAATGTTTTCCTTCGTAGGTGGGGCAAGCGAATATAACCAGTGTCCTTTAGTATTGTAATAATACAAATACTAACACAACACAACAGTTAATGCCTTTAATGGGGATTGATTATGCTTTCGCAAAGTCTTAAGGCCCAAAGTATGCGCCAAAGGGAGTAACTCTCACCACAGAAACCACTCTTCTCTAATCTGCCTGTAACGCCTTGTTGGAATTCCAGCCCTTACTTCTGTGACATGGTGAGGTCTCCTTGTAACACAATCCCTATTGGCTGCTTACCTGCAAAGATCTGTCTGAAGATTAAAAGACAGTGGTGCAACATGGAGGGCGAGCTGACCAATCGGGCGAGCTGACCAATCAGAGCACACTGGGGTCACCGGGGGTGAGGCTTAAAATTCTAACAGTGTTTCAGACATAGGGTTAATAGAGATGTATAGTATGAGAAAAATAATGTGATTTTGGAACATCGAAAAAGGTAAATCTATTCTTGTAGACCTCAAAAATAAAATTATGAACAGTGAAAATGAGCATAATAGTTCACCTTTAATGTTTTTCCCCTCTCAGTGCAGTACTTTTTCTAATTCTCCATCATTCTAAATCCTAAAATAATATAGCATCATAGTTCTTTCTGTAAAATGAGACGAGTGAGCCCCAATTTCCCGTTCAAAGGTTAATTTCCCATAGCCACTGTTAATCTGTGAGCCATATGAGATGCACCAAATGCACAGATGCCAGATTTCCAAGTATCTGTCTTACTATATCTATTCCCCATGTGTTCTTCTAACCTTTTCTTTAATGCCTAATTACTTTTGTTATGCTTTCTTATAAAAATGTGGCAGACAAGAGCAACAGCATTGGTTTCATCAAACCACCCCCCTGCCCTCCTAACTTTGAGGACATCATCAAGGATAACGTGGGCTACAATTGGTCCCATGGTGATCTCTGAAGGCATTGTTGTGTTTGTAAGACTCCTACAAGATCTCGACTGCAGAACAGACCCTGCTATTTGACTCTTGTTAAGGAGGCCTACTCTGCTGGAGGTGTCCCGAACTCAGAAGGAAGAGAATGTCATAAGGTAGTAGATCACTGCAGAAGGTCCAGGTTTTATTTATGCACACCACACACACTGCTAGTCTGGTAAAAGCTGGCTCTCCCTATAATTCCTTTGCAACACTCCGACTCATTAATGGTATGACGTGCTTACAGAGGAATCCTGCACAATTTGCCGGAGATTCGTTGACTATAAGATATGGAACCGGGAGGGAATGTTCACATTCTCTAGTACCTCTTTCAAAACCACTATGGTCATTCAGAGACTGATTATAGATCATTGGTCCTTTTTTAAAGCAGTTCCTCACTCATTATTCTTGACCAAGCTTTAATTTTGTTCTTCCTAATTAAATGGCAGCTGCTACTTACCTTTGGGAGTCTGAAAGCCACAACTGCTCCATAAGATCACAAGCAGAAGTGCCTCCCCTGCACGACTAAATTAATTGATCTACAGTCAGTTTTCTTAGGTGGAATACTGTTAACTGAGTGTAACAGGAATACCATGTGGTACAGTTGATAAAATGTGCACATTATTCTTCATCTTCTCCCCTGCTGAATAATATGCCTTGAAAAATCAAAACTGCCGTCCCCATTACATGCTACTTATGCTCTAAAGACACCACAGGTACTGTAGGTCGGGGAAATTATCTTGCCCTTTACAAACACTTAAATGTCATTTATGCTGCGTCATGCTCACATATATTTTAAATCACCCATAGAAGATTATTATTATTATTATTAAAACTCCATGTGGAGGGTGTGGCAACGTGCTGCATCAGCGCATGCTCATCAACCTGACCTGACCTGACTAATAATCATAATTATTATTCATATTATTATTATTGTTATTGTTATTATTGCAGTAGAATTTTTTATACTTCCTACTTTGAACTAAAATTCCTCAGTTACTGTACTACAATAAAAACCCCCTCCGTTTATGTGTATTAACATGCATTTGCGAAAATATAAATCGAGTAATGCTATGCAAACCACAAATTAGTTAGGACACAGTGCCTCAGATGTCAGATTTAAAACCTGCAGTACAGCAATAGAGGACTGTTAAACTACAGAGGCATTTTACTTTAATTCTTCAATGAATCCACATCATTTTAATTTAGTCCGTGGCATGAAAATGGCATTTTTTAAAAGAGAAATTTGACAAATGGAGAATAAGGAGCTGGTGAAAAAAATCTGTTTGCCAATTCGGTAATGTGCGTGCTGTGTAAGAAATGAAAATAAATTTAAAATGAGGATAATGCAGGACGAAGACGTGGTTGCTGGAGAAAACCAGAGATGCTATATGAGCCATGTACAGCACGCTACCTAAGTTATAAGACTCCATTTTGTTTATGTGGTAGAACCGCCATTCACATCAATCACTGATTTTTATCGCACCCATTTTCTCAGCTTGACTGAATTTTTATCAGCAGTCCCATGGGTGCCAATCAAGTAAATCACTCAGTCCATAATTTTCTACATTTTCCGCAATTATACCATTTATACTCAATTTATGACTCCGGCCGCATTGTGATTTTGAATTATGCTTGTCATCACGCTGATTAAGAGACTACTAATGCCGGAGTTGTGTTCTGCTGCTCTTACCATTCGACCATTCATTCCAATAAAACACACCTTTGTTTGGCACTTTCCAGCCAATTCGACAGAAAATCAGGTTCTCACCCCATATTCAATCATTCAGTATTTCATAGTAAATCACAATTTTAACACATGAAAGGGTATCATTTATTCACAATGGATTTTTTAATTAGTGATTCCAGTTTGTGATTCTAGAATTACTGACTTTTCAAAACATTGTCTTATGTTTCCTTTTAAAAAATGTATGTGCAACTAATGGTAACAGTCCTTGGGGTTACGTTACCTTGACATATTCGCATTCTATATCTACCAAATTAACAGCCGACCACTAGCAACGCATGTGCTGCCTTTGCTGAAGTGTAAATGTTTTATATAGGATGGTCATTCCGTGTCGGGTTGTTAATGAGAGAGAAAGGAGAGAGTGAGAAAATGAGAAAGAGAGAAAAAGAAAAAACAAAAGGTGCAAGCACTAAAATTAATAATCCAGACTGGTTGCCTGGAAAGCATTTTAAACACCTGCTGTGTCATATTAGCCTGTGGTAAAGACTGTATTTTATTTTTGCATCACAACAAGCTCATAAAAGAGAATGAGTAGGAAAGGAAACTAGGGGAAAAGGGAGGGAATTATAATTCTGATTGGGTACGTGTCTACAGAATGCAGAGACTTTCCTGCGCACAACTGACAATTGAGAGATACCATACTTAAATTTTAAATGTTTTGTGGTCACCCAACCACCTATCTTCCATAACGGCTTATCCAGTAAAGGGCCACGACATTAGTCTGGAACCTATCCCAGAAAACACTCTAGGTGGGATGCCAGTTCATTGCAGAGCATACAAACACACGGACCCAATAACACGGAATGGCCAATTTCAAGAGACCAATTGCCCCTAACCGCATGCTTTTGGACTATGGATGGAAATGGCCAGTGTGAAGCAAAATAAACCCAGCCAAACACAAACAATATGGAAGATACTCAGTATGATGGAAAAGAGGAACTTGGGTGTGCATATCTTGCTGAGCCTCCATGAAATGCATGATAGACACAGATGCATTACAAACATGGCATAATGGCTTAATGCATGAATTAATGAAGAATCTTTAGCAATTCAGTTAATGATTCCTTATAACTACTGACCAGCCACCCCAAAACTATAAACACTTTAATTACTTTGAAACTATCATCTCTCAAATAGTCCTAAGTTATTACAGCAAATGTACCTTGTAGAATGTGTTTAAGGTTTAATTGCTTGTAGTCATTTAGACTAACAACCAATCTATAACAAGTGTAATGTTAAAAATCGATCAGAAAGACTGGAAGGATTTTTGGAAATTTTTCACTACAACGTTCCCTTGCGCTACAGTGTGTTTTTACAGGGTCAGTATCACTGCTTGTCAATAATGTAAGAAACACGTACTATTAGGATTAAGGAGCTGGTGGGAGAAATTCCCTTAGATTCAAATTTTATTAAGGTACAGCAAATGATAGTCTGCCTTTGGGGGACAAAAACAACTTGCACACCATCTGTTAGTCTGTCTCGCTACGTTTTATAATGGTGGAGACTCTCACAGCTACCTTTATGACAGCATTTTGCATGCAAATCATCCGTGTTTCTGATTGCTGGTGTGCAAAACCCAATGAAGCAAGAGTTTTCCATGGTTGGTCTTTGCTATCAAAAACAGAAGGAAACGACTGATAAAACAGGCTAGTGATACGTAACTTCTGGTACTTAAAAATTAGCAGAGACTCCGCAGAAATTAAACATCACACTTGCACAAATGTGCATTTGGGGCTTCCAAAGCAATTGGACAAACCACCTGGAACTCCATGTTAACCTGAGAATAAAAAACACCATCTTGAAAGCTATAGTACTGATGCAATGGTCTGAAGACGAATTTTACATGCTGCATTACACTGAAAGTTGTAGGGGGGAAAAGAGGTACAGAGTAAACACTTCGGGTATCATTTTACTCTTTTACGAATCTCCCAGTAGTTACTGAAATGTGCATCTGAATACCCCTGATCTGACATGTGTTATTAATGCTATGACATTTACAGCTCTTTGTGGCTTTTTACCGCATTGGCTGTTTTATCAGTAGCGACTCAATGACCGCTACGCTGTGTCCTTCATTTCCCTCAACAGACAAAAGCCGGAACCTTTGCCCCAAATAACCTTTTATACCATTTCTACGATAACAGAAGTCCAGAACCTTCTAGGTGATCTAATCAGAACAGGCAGGTCCTGGCACTGGAGACACCTTTGACAGTGCTATTACCGAGTTTTCAAAGTATGGCTTCATTTTTTGACAGGGGCACATCCGACCTTGAGAGTCCTCTAAACGTATGGACAGGCATCGGGGTCCCATGATGCCTCCGTAATGCTTCTGTTGAGTGATAATTCACACTTCTTTAGTGTGTTTTTTTTTTCTTTTTAAGCTAAAATGAAAGCATCTTGGGTTAGACATACCGATGTTTTTTTTTGTAGCATAATTTGACCATTTTATCTGCTCTCAGAAACACCAGGTCATGTGACTGCCAAACCCACAGAGGCTGGTACTTCTTATTGTTTGATCACCATTACAAAGACTGAATAGGTCTTCATATTCCCCATGTTGGTTGAGTGAAGACAGAAATGTGCAATTAGCTTGATCCATTTAATAAAATGTGTGACTTTGTGACAAAAACTTTAATGGTTCCCATTATAACTGTAAAGCCTTTTACTGCCTGAGAAACACTGATAACAGTTACTACTTAAAATGCTTGAATTAAAACAGTGTTCCTGCACCCATTATAGCTATAATATTATTGAGCTTTATGAGAGCCAAAATATTTGGCTCGTTTTTTATGTTTTTAATCATTTGCTGAAAGTGAACTGACTATAATCAAACTAAATGCATAGCGTGTATAATTGCTATACCAACCCAGTGTCTGGGTAACTTTGAGACCATCATTAAGAGTGCGATGAACAATCATGAAAAAATTGCCAACAAGTAATTTAATGCAAACTGATAAAACTTTATTAATAAAACCCAGAATTATAGCTGTGTTTTTCTGCTTTTTAGGCCGGGTAAATTGATATTGGATACTGAGCGAAATAGTACGTCATCCACAGCATCAGCCAAATCTCAATATACATTGCGAGGGAAAGTATATGGTGAGGTGAGCATGGTACAATAATTTCGAAAATAAACAAACAGGGAAGCACATATGTGAGTTTCTCAAAAGTCCTCCCCCTGCCACAGCCGCTCCTTGTTCTGATGCGATCTGCGATTCATGTGCTAGGCAGATTACAGCACTGGCGCAGCACTATGAACATGTAGATTTACCTGAGGTGCTAGTTCTACTACTCAACCCCCAACATCCCTTAAAATTCCATTGTTGTGGAACATTTGATTATAGTTGGAACAAGGATATACTAAGTCCCGAGTAAGAAGGAGCACCTTTCTAGCTCTTACCTCATCCATGTTCTGCACGATGAGTTCATTCATCCAGGCTGCAGCTCTTTGTTCTCCATTTTCCGGAACCTTTCTCCTTATCAAAAACCCTGCATATTACAGGCAGTTTGACTGAAATGAATCCGTAGTTATTATCGGCATGATTTGCTAATCTGCTGGTCTGTACTACACTCGGCTGGTTGTTCCTCATAACCTATAGGCAATTTTGCATGCCTGTCCACACGTTGCAAACTTCCTTTCTACTGGCCTGACAACTCGGGGTCATCATGAGTCAGCCGGGAGGGGCACCCACCTCCATGGCTGTGATCACAGAAACAGACACATTTCCTGTAAGCGCATAACTGCGTAGCGAGATGTCTGATTCGATGCCTCTCATTTTATTCTTCCCAGTGGTTTCCCAGTATCGCCATAGTCCTTGCAGAGATTACACTTCTGACATTAATCTACCTTTGGGGCACTGTACAAACTAACCAGAGAAGAGATCTCTTCTTCACATGGCAGAAAATCACTCCTATCATGGCGTCATCTGAATATTTTCTGTCTAGACAGGAGTGTTCACAGATCACACTACTTCAGGTTACTTCTGTGAAGTGTCTCATATAATTATAAACTGTATACAGTCTCTGCCCATGTTATGACAAGGTTACGTTCCAACACCTCTCTCGCAAGGTGAAAATATTATAGGGCAAAAATGCATTTTAATACAGTACACCTAACCTAACAATCATCATTGCCTAGCCTGTCCTACCTTAAACATGCTTAGAACATTTACATTAGCCTACAGCTGGGCAAAATCATTAACATGGAGCCTGTTTTATAATAAAGTGTTGAATACCTCATGTAATTAATTGAATAATGTACTGAAAGTGAAAAGCATTTAGCCATTGTATAGTCAAAATATTGTAACACGGACCATCGCAACGCAGGGAGCATCTGTATACATAGTATACCGACACACACACAGGACACATACAGCAGGGCTCCATGCACCGTGTAGTGACACATTAAAAATTATCTGCCATTTGTGCCACAGTAGTTTGTTTGTTGGTTTGTACCACATGGGAGAGCCTTCGCTCATATCTCACATCGACGAGTCTTGGCTGCCTAACACCGTTGGTGGATTATGGTTTTTCTCTCCTCTGACCACTCTCAGAAGGTACTCACCACGGCTCAATACCCCACAAGCCTTGCCGTTTCGGAGATGCTCTGACCCATTCGCCTGGCCAAAAGTTTCTTTGGTGTAAACCAAGAGTACTTCACCATTGTGTGATGTAAATTATGAGTTACAATAAAAAAGATTTTTTTGATATCTGTCCAAAAACCACCGTGCTCACATGCATTTTAATGAAAGTATCTTAAATGTTGTTTTCCGTGAAATATTTTTCAACCCTTTTACATACAGCCCCAGAGTTTTCAAGCAATAAACATCAATCAGAAACACCTGGTAGCAGAAAAATTCTGTCTTTTGTAATGTGAGAAAAATAATACAGGTGGTTATTGAAGTATTAATCAGAAGAATATTATAAAACGAATATCGACTTATGACTGAATTCTGTTCCGACTGACCGGTCATCAGTCGATTTGGTTGTAAGTTGGCCCTTAATTTTATATGCAAATATTATCATGTGTATAGTATACTGTATAATAAAATTCTATCATCTTTAAGTCATATTATTTGGTGTTTTTTAACCTGGCCACATATTTGCGGTCTCAGAACGGTCGTAAGGTCGATCAGTCATAAGTCAACTATGACCTGTAGTATTTTTTAACGATGTAGCCTTTTGCGATGCTACATCGCTATTTGTAAAAATAAATAAATAAATAAATAAAATTAAATGGTTACTGGAAAACCTACAGCATTTTAAAAGTAGCTGTGTTTAAAAGTAGCTACCGATAAGCTACTGAAAAAAGTCATTTTTGCAGCATTGATCATTTTAGTTAGTTACTCCCCAACACTGATTATTCCTGTCACACGGGGGTGGTCATAATGTTTTGGTATGTGTACTGTACAGTACATAATATATACAACAGAATATAAATGTAGATCCATCCAAACAAACCGTCTTTTGAGAGACATGTTACAGCTACTGCAACCAATTTAACAGCTGAATACAAAATTATAATACTCTTCAATTATAATACAACTTCAAAAATGCACAGTACACATTACTGAACATGGTGATGCTATACATTTTCACTTCAGTCAGTCATATTTTCTTTTTCATCCATTTCTTCTATCTATTTCACATTTATTTCACAAATTCACATTTCTACAGTTCCTGGATATATGTCTACTTTGAGGTTTCATGAGTGCCTCTGTTTTGTTCTGTGCTGTCTAATTCTGTTACACGTTTGTCAGGATGCATTGGCAGCGTCAGAGAGGTAAGTAAGAGGCTCACAGATGTAGGGCGGAACCAGCGGAGAGTGTTTTATTATTTTTTTCCCAGTGGTGAAAGTTTTGCATGGAATAGAAAAATAAATTGAAAAGGAGAAAAACAACATATTTCCATGCAAACATCTAAATCTAAAAATCTCCACAAAAATCTACAAGATGCATTCCATGTTGGAATGCCAGACTTCAGCTCCAACTACATCCACCTAACAGAAGGCTCCTGCGTCACACTGCCTTATATGCACACACAATAACCCCTCCCTTAGGACCTACCAAAAAACAGTAATTAATTAACTTAACAAAAATACTTTCAGAAAAAACCACATGAATGAAAACGGCTAATGAAACAGAAACACTTTTTAACAAAACAGACATGAATCAAAGTACAAAAAGGTTAGCAATTATCCAACATGTAATTATGATATATTTTTCTGCCCACCCCATCAGTGGTGTGACCCACAAGCCATCTTGTGGAGTCCTCTTAGAAATATGGGTCACTTTGTACAGGTATGGTTTGGCTGGGTCACGGGACGAACAATAAGTGTTTCAGAATTATGTGATTAATAAAAGCTGCTATAGTGTAAAATTTATTATTTTATTCTGGGATGCCATAAGGGTGGGGGATGGGGGTGGTTGGGGGTAGTTAGGATAATTCCTAGGGTCCAAGAGTAACAGGGCCCCTAAAAATATTGGAAGATAATTCGCTTGGTCTAGGTTTGGGGCCCAATATGTTTTCATGGGGACCAAAATTTTCAGCGGTGCCCCAAACTCTATTGATTACCATAAGCAGATGTTTAAATGTCCATGGGGCTTGAGTTTTTCGCCAGGGCTTAGCCTCAGACATAGAGCATATTACTGACGGAATGGTAGAGTTAGAATTCCTATGTACTGATGCACACAAGGCAAATAAAAAACATTTCATCTTGAATCTTGCACAAAAAGTTAATATTCATTTGTCAACAGGTGTCATGGAAGATTAAGTACTGTAAACAAGGACGAAAAACAATGATAGAATCCAGTTGTTTTTCCTTAATGGAAAAGACCGCCCTGTAATGAAGGATTTTAATGCCCAGACACAGTTCACACAGCATGGTGCGAGACAAAGCCTCGACTCGGCCCGCGGGAGTGTGGAGACGCTGGCCGATGATCCTGTAATTTACAGCACCCATCTCTCTTCCCTGTCCTCTCTGCTTTTCATCCCCTCAAGTCTATATTAAGTTAATTTAACTGCAATAAAGTATTTCATATTTGGTGACATTTATGGTCACAGCAATTGTCCCTGCTTAAACTATTTAAATCTCACAGCTTACAGGCTTCCTGAAATTGATTCTCGCACCATAGCAGATCATTGCAAGCTTTTGTGGCCCTGTACTATTTATCTGTGTGTATGCAAGCCCATATTAGAAACCAAACAAAAAAAAAAAGAAATTCGATGAAATGCCTTCAGTGTTTCCATTGAGGTCTTGCCAGATCACATTTAATTATAATACAGAAGCTGTTTTAAGCTAGTCATTCTGAAGGTATTTGCATTGATAAAGGGAAGAGAGAGTAATGGGAAAAAATCAGCCTAGGAATATACCACAAAAGATTCTTTTTGGTTCAGCCTATCAAGCTCTTCTTATGGGAGGTCTTAGCCTCAGACCCACACTCTCACAGGGGAACAGATTTTTGTAATGAGAAATCATCCCAAGGTAGCTATTCCAAGTATCGTGTTTGGCTCGGTCATTCTGGTATTCAGACTTAAAAACCATTGTATGTCACCCATTAAAATTTCACTTCCTCTCATCGTGACTGAATGGCTTTCTGCTATTCAATTTGCTTACAGTCCAGATATAGGAACACAGAGACGATGAAAACAGATGGCTTATAGTACAGTCGTTAATTTCTGCTAAAGTTCTATTTGTCGTGCCCAAACGGGGAAGCAGGAGCAGAGAGCCGGGGATCGGGGAAATGCAGGATTTATTTATGGGGATAACACGAAGAAAGGCAGCAAACGACGATGTAACAATATAATGACCGGACTCGGGAAACGAACGTAACGCGGACTTAAATACAAGGAACTAATGACAGCAACAGGAAACAGCTGGTGAACACGGGGAATCCACACGAGGGTAACGAGTAGGCGTGGTCGATGAGGGGGCGGGACGAGCAGGGCAGGACACTATTCAACTATTTAAAAGTATGTCATTATATATTAATTTGCTTGAAGTGTTGCCATTATTATGTTATTTCTGTCCTCAAGCTTTATGAATTATGTACTGTCAGTATGCATTTCAGTAAAATATACCTGTAATAAGTGTATCATTGTAACAATATGAATTAACAATGCTCTGATTAAAAAATAATAGCAAGGAACGCTGAGTTTCACTGGATTATTTTTAAGGCTGGGAAAGAGCTAAGAGGCTTGAAGGAATCGTACTTAATTTCCGGAAGGTTCTTCCAAGTCACAGGCAGCTTGATTTGAGGCCTCTAGCAGCCCATGGGCATATGGGTAAATAAATTCATACTGTAATATAAATAACACATTATTGCCTTACCTCACAATTATTGATAAGCCGTTCTATGTATCATCATCTCCAGGGGTAAGCCAGTTCCCACATTTCCAAGCCACACTATTCAGGTGAATCAGAGGCTCAACTGCTTTTAGGCCATAGATCATAGTGATCCGCATCTGGTTAAAAAAATGAATAAGGACTGAGGCAGTAAGCTTGTAAGAAACACAGCTTCCTCCTCACTAAACCCTGGTCATACACTATTGTTTTCTTTTTCAACTAAGACGAGCAAACAGGAGTTCTATTTCAAGATTCTTTCACACATCTGTCATTTTGCTCATGTCTCTTTCCGTCAGACCTAATGGTTTGTGCCGGAACCTTTTCATAACTGCAGACAGCCATTTATATCCCGTGACATTCACGGGAAACCTGCCCTTTCTCTCACAGGGAACCCAGGGAAGGAGGGGGGTGCTCACTCATTTTTCTTTCATTAAAAAAGCACTAGGGGGTATAATATCATGTCTATACTCATTGGACATCTCTATGTATGTCTGTCATTAAATCGTTACGCTTTTCTCAACTTTCTCATGCTGTGTTTGGTTGGTAGAGTAAATCTATTTTGAGCAAATTAACAATACTGCTCTTGAAGCTGACATTATCTTGACTAATTTTGGCCATTCTTGGTTATCTTTTGGGGATAGTCACACATAGTTAATCTAATTGCCATACAACACACAAACAAAGGACTTCAGGGCACTTAGTTTGATTACTATTTTTGGCTGATAATAAATATTGCATAAAATACAGCAATGAATTAAAATAATTGCTTTTCATATCAGCATTACTTGATAGCTAATTTGATTTTTTCTCAGATTGCAGGATTATCATATTTCTGTGAAGTAATCAGACGCGTGTCTGAAGTTATGGAATTCTATTACTTTCCTACAACCATTACCTGTGAATAGCAAACTATACAATATTGCACAGTCATTTGGCAATTTCAAACCTAACATAAAACTCCCACTACCAGCTGATTATACGTGGAAAATTATCATTACTACTTATTTTAAAATGAAACATTTCTGATGTCATTCTCTGGAGAGAAAAAATATATAAAAATGATAGAATATCATCTTTTATTGAATTGGAATATAAGAAATCCCATATTAGATATATGGTTATTCCACACCAATGTTACAATCTACTGTATGTTGTATGAATGTGACCATCAGGGGTGAATTGCGAAGAGCTGGGTCCTGTCTTGCTGTACTTACTTGCCAACATAACAGAATAACTGGACTCTGCAAGCTATCTACTTTTTCCTCTGTCCGATGCCTCTCGGGGCGCCCTAGCACGGGGTGACTGCATTCCCTGAGATAAGGCAGCCATAGGATAGGATGCCCAGTTCCCACCCATTCGACCACCCCAGTGAGGGATGCAGAAGATACCGCGGGTCCTGACCAGATTGTTCTGGCTGTGGCATATAGGAGCCAGAATCGAAGGTCGAGGATGTGGCTGCGATTTGGGGAGCCCACAGGGCCCACCAGGAAGAGGTTAGTTCCCTGCAACAGAGTCCAGGCTCCAGGTAACTGCTAGGGGGTGGATTTGTTGACTGTTCCTCAGGTCCTACAGTTGCTGTCAGGATGAAAGCACCCAAGTGGAGCTCGCCGACTCCCCGCCACTCACCACAGAGGTCAAGCCTGCAGGCTCTCCACCATTCACCACTGATGTTAAGCCTGTTGCTGACCACTTCCCACCACTCGCTGCTAACGGAGAGCCCACCACAGAGCCAGAGTCCTTTGGTTTGCCACTTCACCATAAAGGTGAAGCCCCTCTGCTTGCCACTTTACCTCAACTCACCTCAATTCAGCCCAGAGGCTCTCCGCAGCTTGCCGCTGCTCCCGGCTCTAGTCAAAGGAGGAAGAAACAGAAAAAGCTGGGGGTACCCACACCACAGCCCATCTTGCCTGACTCAGTGCCGTCAGAGCTCTGCCCAGGGGAAGCTGCAATGCCTCTAGAGCCTTCCAGAGCCTTGCCCAGGGGAAGTTGTCACTGCACCTCAAGAAACTTGCCCAGGGGAAGCCGCTACCTTGCCTCTAGAGCCCTGCCCCGAGAAAGCTGCTGCCGCTTGTCCTGGGCCACCAGGGTTCAGCCTGGAAGGGGCTGTTGCCTTTTCCGAGCCTCCAAAGTCCTGCCCACAGGGACCCACTCTGCCTGTCCTCACCTGCGCTGTGCCCTCATAGGCTGTCCTCACTTCTGCTGCATCCCCAGAGGTTTTGCTTCAGGGTCCAGGACCAGTGGATGGCGCTCTCCCTGCATTCTAGGTTCCCAGCCCAGAGTGGACCACCTTGCCAGTGTTCCAGGTTCCTGGCCCAGAGAGGGCTACTCAGCCTGCGTCCCAGGTGTCTGGCCCAAGAGGGGCCACACCACCTGTACCTGGTCCCACAGCAGCCTGCCCCTGGTCTGAGCCTGCCCCAATAGATACCATTCCACCTGTGTCTATCCCAGTTCATCTGCATCATCTCCTGCTGTCCCGCCTGCTCTGGCCATGTCGGTACCCTCCTTACCAGTTAACCTCTCCTCATCCTCCACACTTCTGGCTCTCTCATCTGCACCTGCCTTGGCCACCATCCCACCGGCTCCTCATAGTTCTCACCTCGCCACCTGGTAGCCCCTTGCTCCTGGCCCTATCCTTCCTGCTGCTGGGGTTTTGGTTCAGTGTTACATCCCGTGTTTCCCGGGTCTTCCATTGTGGCCTGCCTGTGTTTGTTCTCCCGGTTCTTTGTTCTGTGTCCCCGGTCCTGTACCTCCTGCACCCCCTTAGCAGTGCTTCTACCCCCCCATGGTACAAGCCTTTGTCATAATCTGCTCCGGCCCACCCTGTCCTATTCCTGTGAGGACCAGTAAGTGGCGCAGCTGGTTCTCCTGCACCCTCCTGGGTGGTAGTATCAACTGCCCATTCCTGGCCCTCTTTACCCCCTCGTTAGTCGGGTATATAAATGCTCCCCGTCCTGTGTTCCTCAGTCCGGTAATTGTCCCCTGTTTATGTTAGCTGTCTCCTGTCCTGTACTTGCCTGTACCCCAAGTAAACTTCCCCAACGCGGGTGAATTGCAAAGAGCTGTCAGACATCTTTATGGCTTTAATAATGAGTGCATTTAGCAGCTAGATGGACAAAACATATTAAAAAGCTCTCTGTACTAACGCTAATTTAATAAACATAAATAGACAACACCGTGGTTTTGCTTACTCTGGCGGCCCATCATCCAGAATAGCGCTTGTGCGTTTCTTCTTCAGGTGCTCGTGCATAGCGTTAGTGCCACCTTGGTATGCCATCAAAACTTTGCACAGTGTACAATCATTTGAAATACTTCCACAATTACATATCGAAATTAAAGGAGAACAATGAATTGAAATGAAAAATAATGAATTGAAGCATTTTAGAAATCATTAATTTTGTTAAAATAAAAAATATTGGTTTAAAATATTGACGTCAACGCATTTTCAGCATTCATGTCATCAGCTACGTCAACTACTTGTGGCAGCCCTAAACAATAAATTAAATATGCAAGTTATTAAAATGTGTTATGTAGTTATGACATGGTATTCTGGATGCTGTTATCTACAGATTGCTCACATCCAGTTGGGTGAGAAGTGATTTAGTTTGCTCTTTTTATTCCATGAAGAAGAAATTTACATGAAATGAAATCCACTCAGACCATTCAGGACTAGCTGCTGGATGATATTTAACTCATTGTGTTTATATGAGTGAATAAAAATGGAAGTAACCTCAGTGTTTAACGCGTGTTTATATGTGTTGCACATTTGTTTCAATTCATTCATTCAGCTCATTAGCTCTTTCAAGTCCTGGACATCTCTAAGACCTGTTTCCCCCCTCTTTGGCTATTTCCACCCAACTGCTGGCCACAAAAAATGTTGAACTGGTATTAAAATTAGGTACAAAATGTTTCAGAAAAAGGTCAGAAGAAGCTATGGTCATTCTGACAGAAGAAAAGCAAAGTATAATTTTAGGGGGAAAAAAATCAATATAGGATCAAAACAGGCATGTTGTTGTTCCCTGGTTTCCATAGGGACAGAAACGGATTGGATACACTGTAAATCTCATGTTGACTCCCATGAGGTGCATAGTGCAAAGTATTACTTATTTGTATAGATGAACAATATTAATGAATATGAAGTTATTTAACAATGACTCAAAACATTTCATATTACTCAGAAACTAATTTTGATAAAGCTATTAATAGGCAGAACCTAAATATTTGAAGCATATCACAGCCATTTCCTAATCTGTTCTTTTTCCCTTTTGGCCAGTTAGGACATCAGTGCCGCTTAAGCTCATGTTAGGCTCCACGCCTTTGCATCTCTGAAACTGTGTGCCAATTAGGCTCAAAGGTTAAATTACTGATTACTAAAAAAACACACACCCCATCCAAGATGTACCCCGGCCTTCTGCTGTCTGGGATATGCTCCAGGCCGTCCAGGGATGGATGGGTGGATGAAAAACACTTCACATAATTTCAAAAATATTGAATAACTCTTTATGTGGGTTATGTACTGCATATTACTATATAACAACATAAGCTTACACTTTCACGAAAGATATTCTAAAATTGGGCTTAATTACCAAAGTTACTTCGGACAAATAAATGAACTACACTGATTATTAGCATGCCAGTTTTGTGTTTTAAAAGCTTTTTGATTTTTGAAGAGCTATAGCTAATCATAACTTTTAATTACTACTTGGATCGGCTGTGAAACGTTGGATAAACAAGAGCAACAGCATTTGATTATAGCAGACCAACGCAAAACGTAATGGGGTACCAACTTATAATAGATCCAGGATGGTGTAGCCTAGGGGTAGTAACAACCTTTTTTGGCGAGGGTGTTTATCCAGGGAAAAGGGTTCCTATTTGAAGACAGTTGTGCATACAATATTGTCAATTAATTGCACACCTACCGATGTAGAAATACCAGGACATCACTGGCAACATTTTTAAAAACCAAATCATTCTTACATTATGTCAATATTATTACTAATGCATTTCATTGAACATGCAGACAATTAATACTGGTGTTTACTTTTTAGTTTTATTCATCTCCTGTAGGCACAGTAGACCCTTCTGTATCGCGACTGTCCCAATTGCGGTTTCAATATATTGAGGGGTTGGCATAAGAAATTATTTTTTTGGGAGTTTTGCTCACATGACACGCCGATGGCCAGCAGGTGACACAGAATTTCTTTAGCTAACTCCTAAATGCAGAAAATATATGCACAGTGCTGGTTTGGAGGACCCCAAGCGTGTTTACGGCAGCCGCTCACGTTATATCTGCCAGTGATCTATTTTTGTTTCGTATCTATTTGTGTAGAACGCATGCTTGCTTCACTCACCAAAGGGACCAAAGAATATTATGCAGTTTTTCAAGATCGTGGGAGGTATATCAAGTATAGGTTTAAATTAAACCTATGATCAAGCAGTGCACTCTGCAATTTACGGCAATCAAAGCCTGTCACACAATTGAAATTGGATGTACCAGTAAATTTTAAATTAAGCATCTGTGGTTTAGCTTCTTGGATTGGTTGAGTGTTCACTAGTTTTGCGGAGTCCAGACCTGTTTATATAGGTTAATTCTAGGATTGGGGCAGGAAGATCTGATCGTGGATCAGCGTAGGAACCTGCCTCATTTTTGAATTTGGAAGTTCCAAAATTGGAAGTGTTTCCACAATTTTGGGCACTAGGGTATGCAAGAAAGAAAACCAAACAAATGGTAACATATTTCATTATTTTTATATCTGATACGAAAATATTCAAGTGATTCCACATTAGGCCACAACAAGGTTATGTGCTATACGGGCAGTTCGCTGTTTGAGAACTACGGCTCACAGACAACTCATTCTTACGAACAGACTGGCGTGAAGCCTTCCATATTAAATACCACAGTTTGTAATAATGAATGCAGGTACTACTTTATCATGCTCTTGAAAACATTGAGCGGTTTCAGCAATTGCAGCCAAGGCCGCTGCTGAACTAAAACTCCCCTGGATGAACAAGGCAGTGGGACTCTCTTGCATTCCTCTCCCCCCA
>JAODKC010000130.1:4266207-4329448 GCA_026777985.1 Mormyrops attenuatus | reverse complement strand
GATGGCCGCAATTTCGCTGGTACTTGTGACTAGTGACAAGGTGTATTGCAACAGCAATAAAGGGTTTTCCATACCATACCATACCATACCAATTGACTCACGGTATGATACAGTTCCTTATGTAGTCACTTTTGTTATTATTGTATTATTATCATTAAGAACTTTATCTATATGGTTGCGACTTAGCTATGAATCTGACTTAAATACAGACTTAGAGAACGGATCTTGTTTGTAACCTGGGAACTTCCTGTATTTGGTTACACCATGTGCAAAGACATGTACTTAGATACTTGCTTGTGTTTATTTTGGTTTTCTTATTTGGTGAAATCATTGTGTTTAGTAGGGAACTTGGGGCTTGTTTCACTAAGCAAGATTTCTTGCTTAGCTGGATCACTTGTTGGATTTAAGGTAATCTGGATCACATGTAAGTGAACATGGGTCCTATTTTGCACCCGGCGCAAAGTGGCATCAGGCACAGTGCAAGTGTCTTTGCTAGCATGAGCCCAACACAGTTGTCATTCTCCCATCCAGCGTCTACGTCATTTAAATAGCAAATATACTTGCGCCCATCTGAGCTCCTGTGGGCGTGTCGGTCTTAAAATGAGGTGGAGTCAGGTGCATTGTTGGCACATTGCTATTTTGAGGCAGAAGTAAGTGATTGTGCTTTTGACCTACAAAACCTGGGAGGTGTTCCACAAAGAAGGATATCTTATTTAGCTGGGTTAACTTAAGCTAGAAGTCATGATTGTCCAGTAAGAGTTTAATTAATGAGCATTCTTATTGGACAATCATGACTTAAGTCAGCTTAAGTTAACCCAGCTAACTGACAACTCTTGCTTTGTGGAACACCTCCCTGGTCTAAACTCAATGGCACAGTATTTCACTATTATTTAAAGGGTGCGTTATCAAAATAGCAACATACACCAACATAGCAGCGTGCACAGCGTGTGTATACTGCTTGTTACAAAGACAGAAATGCATGCAAACATGCAAAAAATTTAAAATAAAAATGTACAATGTCAAGAATCATTAATGGGTACATTAAGAATTTTTAAGAAAAATGTGTCATAGTGGTTAGTCATAATATTTATCTGAATTAGCAAATTGCAGTAATGACAAATTAAACTGGCTAATTACTTTAGTGGGACCCCATATCATGGTTTCAGTAACCGTGCTTTCAGTTATCTCTGGTTTACTGTGGTCTGAAAAAAATGCTTATGAATTCCAGAAAAGGTTCATACTGTAAGTTTTAAACTGTGCACCAAGTGAATACAGGCTATAGGGCAGTGAGTACTGTGAGGTTAAACTATTTTAAAACAAATATGTTTTTCTCATTACAGGTTATGTACAGGTACATGACGCAATATTTTCATGATAAAATATGTAAAAGAGCAAAAATCACGCATATATGGGATCTGTGGATGGTTCACAGTTATGCATAGTTTTGGCTATCTGCAGTACGTCTTGGAACATATCACCCGTGGATATAGGGAGGATACTGTAACTTTAAAATTATTATTATTATTATTATTACAAATAATAATAATGATAATAATAACAATACTAATATTTTTTATTGTATTATTATTATTATTGTTATTATTTATTATTATTATTATTATTCAGTTGAGGGAGCTTTGCTGGAATCTTGCTGTTGCTGTAGATGGTCTGCTCGCACACTTTCACTTCACACATGAGTCGATCGTTTTCCCCTGCAGAGAAGCGTTCTTTTCTACTACCGGGCAAATCGGCCATTATAATAACAATCTGTCAAGGTGCAAGACCCCTGGCTTTTAAAGGCAATGGGAGATGTCACTCTAACTTTGGTTTATAGCACTTTACAATAAGGCTCCCTTTTGCCACTTGTAAATGGTAGTAACTCATTAATAAAAAGAAAACTGTGTTATAACTTGTCTAAAATTTTCTATTAATAATTTACAAAGTGTTACAATCTAATTAATAACCGGATTATAAACCATTCATAAACTCTTTATATGGGTAGCCTTATTGTAAAGTGGTACCATAGCATGTTATGCCCCAAACACACCCATGACTAATTACAAGACTAAGTACAACCCGATTGGACCATGCTCCTGGCACTGTTACTATTGCTATGCTGTAAAACTAGCAAATGTGGATTGACCACACCCTAAAGGCCCAAAGTTCAATTAGCCTAGACTACCTTAAATCTGACAAGTTATCCAGCTAAGCAAGAAATCCTGCTTCATGAAACAGGCCCCTGGAGCATGTTGTCAATGGATCTGAAGGGTCTTCAGACCAGGGATGCATGCTGGGGAGGGGCCACAGGGACAATGGCCTCAGCTGAAAGCTGATTGGCCCGCAGAATGCCCCCTCCGCTGTCACTCACAAATTCAAAGCATATCATTGGCTAAATATAAGGTTGACCCCTTTATATGAATCATGGCCCCCATTATGCCCCCCACCTTAAAAAAATCATAGAATCACCCCCGTTCTCAACTCTACATCAACAGAATAGATTTAGTCTCCACAGAAACCATGTGTTAAATACAACTAGATTCCATTGCTAGGATTTGCTTGCACTGTTGAAGAAAAAGCAATAATGGTTAAAAAGTTATGTTTCTCAAATTTTAAAATAGCAGACATATTTTTCTGTAAACTTTTCAGAGAAGACGACACCAGGCCATCAAATTACTTCAAGTTTTAGTATTAGAAAGAGAAACAGCTCTATCATAGTTTTGATAGGCACTCTATCTCCACTGGATCAAAAGCAATTGGGATGAAATTGCGAAGCTCTTTTGTTTTTGCTGTGCAGAGCTGCTCGGGCAGTTTTGGCGAGCAAAAGTGGTATTTCTGTGTTTGACAAGATCATTTTATAAATTCGTTTTGTTTTTCCCGTTTCACTGAACAGCAGGTCCCTTGCTGAGCTATAAACAGGTCCTGGGGCTTGCAGATGAGCATTTAATCACTGTCAGAATCACCAATGTGCTGCTGATGATCACATGGATCAAGTGCATTTTAAGTCTGTAATTAATGACCTGTTTTATCCCAGGCTTGTCATCATAATAAAGCCATTATAAATGTGTGTACAGCATCCATCTGGCAAATCAAAACATGCTTCTTAACATACCAGTATCTCCTGAATGTCTTTCATGGAGTTGTTGACGTCTGCATAGTTTATCTAATGTTTCTAAATATTACATTTATTTAATCTGAAGTGGTTATCACTCATATATACCCCGATGCCAGGCTGGGTCTTTTCCAGCCCCTTGGGTGAGCTAGTTGCCCCTTAATACACTCTATGTATCAGAGTAAGTAGTTTAAACACTTTGATGTGCTCCATAAATTTAGGTTGTTCCCTGGCTCTCATGATATGCCATTCCCTAGTGCAGAACTCGAACATTACTGGTTTGGTGTTTACTCTGTCCGATGAAAAATCTGTTTTTTCACTCATTGGGGGGGGGGGGTCTGACTCAATATCTTCCACTGAGGTTTGAACTGAGATGTTTGTCAAGGTGAGCTGGACACTTATCCCCCTTATAGTCAGTGAGGCTCTTCTCAGGGCTGGGCAATGAAGGTACTATTGCATTTGCAGCTGAAAGGCAATAGGGCATCACACAGATAAGATTAAGCCTAGCAACTTGAGCCACTGAGTTAGATCTTTAGTTCTAATATGCAGTTTCAAGTCTACCTGTCTAAAAGTGCAGTGAATTGTAAATCAAAACCCATATTTGGAACACAATCTAATTTCACAGCTGAATCATTATTGTTATTATTTTTTAATAAATATTGGGGTCCTCTGCACTGTTTATTCAAATAGTAGCTTTAAAACAAGTCAACGCTATTCACCATGACTTTTTGGAAATAATGTAAATGCAGACTAATTTAATATCTCACATACTTGGTAATTTGATATTAGCTGTATCAAAAATACATTTCTAATATTCTTCAATGTGGGTATCTTGAAGAGGAACTAATACAGATAAGAAATGATGATATTTACATAAATGAATATGTATAACATGGATATTTTGTAACCATGACACACACTGTATATATGAAATCCTGAAAATTCCACCATGCAGTTAATTTCTTTTACATGTTACTAGTAGTGTTCATTTTTGATTGCTGGTATTCTAGATAAACACTTTCGCTGGGTAGTATTTTTATTTTATTAAATACTGTGAAATGGGTCATTTGTAACTGACATATAGTAAACTTTAAGATTATCATGGAATTCCTGGTACATGTTTTATATGTATCCGCATACCCCAGTACTAGTATACATAAAAAATGCACCTGCATTTCACCTGCACCTATATTCACCTGCAAGCTCAACTACTAGGTGTTCAGGGCTCATTAAAAAGGGGAAGTCAGACTTTACTGATGCGGTTACTGAAAAATGTCAGGGAGAGCAGTTTGCCTGTGCAGTGGAGCAACAAAGAGGCGCAAGTGACTTGATGTTAACTCCTCATACATGGCACTCGTCTAGAATGTTCTGTCTTCTGTCTTCTGTCTGGGTCTTCAACTGTCCCAAATGAATGTTAATTGTTGTGATCATTGGGTCTATCCACCTTATTGTTCACTGTCCTCTTTCTTTTTTACCTTTTCTGGGTGATTCATGCTATAACCATTTAGACTGGGCAGGTTCACTCAAATTTAGATTGCAGCATATTATCTGCATAGGTGAGTAAAGGTATAAGGGCTCGATCAAGAAACCATTTGTTTTTTGTCAAGCTTGTTAGAAACAGGGACATCATGTGGGGAAAGTATGAATAATGTGTACAGGTGTGAACATAATAATGTCATATTAACAGGTGAAAACAATCCAGATCCAAACAATCAAAACTTTGCCTTGATTTGATTCCGCAGAAGAAACATGAGCCTTTGCTAAGATTGCTTTGACTGAGTATGTGAAACGGGCATTGTGTCATGAAAGTGCATGACATAGACAAGTAGGGATCTACAAACAGAATCAGATTTATTAACAGCAGTACAACAATAGCACAGAAACACTGGGCACTTGCAACACCAACATCACACTCGAAAAAGGCAATAAGAAAACAATGAAAATGGATTGCTACATGCTATTTTCTGTCAGTTCGCTCTCCTATTCTGCCCTGCTGGCTTGCTATTTTAAAAGCCACTAGGTCAATAAGAGCCGCCTGGGTAACTCTAATTAAGTTTTGTACAGATTTATTTCTTAGGAAGTTCCTCCTTAGCAAGCACATCAACCATTTACAGTGCAGACACCAAAATAGCTTTGAACCATATTATTCTCATCTCATCGTCTGCATTGGATGCATGATTACCAAGTCAACAATCAGGATATCTGGCCACTTCTGCATCAGTCATAGTGCTTATGTCAGCCATATTGTGTATATATGACATAATGTCATATGATGATTTATGAACCTGACTTTACACTCAATAGGTACTCAAATGAATGAATGAACAAATTGATTAATTGAAGACGTATGAAGTGTCATATTAAAGCTAAATTATTGAAATAACGCTTATGTGCTGGTTTAATGTTCTTTGTTCTCTGTCTCCCAATGCTGGACACCAGTTTGGTCTCTTTTCTGACCCGTCAAAGGGGAAATTGTTTCTTCGCCCAATGTCACTGAGTAGTTGCGATTAAATAAAAAATCGCTGTTTGTCCAGCAGGGAAACACTGTCCAAATCAACTTTCACACATTAACTTTGAGTTAATTAAATAACTTCGGGCCACAAAGAAAGGTGTTATGTTTACTACGCATCAAGGGCATGTTTCTGTCAACATGCTGGGGGACCAAACAGACCTGGCAACAGGGATTATACAGGATAGGCCTGCAGTATACACAGTACGGCCAATTTACGGATGCCGGTCGGTCTGAGCGGGTGTTTTGCATGTGGGAGAACCACACTTACTCGTATTTTTTAACAATTTATAACTGCAGAAGGATCAGGTTAAACTCATGAGTCGTCAAACAGCTTATCCTGAGCAGGGTCACTAGGGCACCTGCAGCCTATCCCAGTCAGCATCAGGAACAGCACTTGGGGACAATTTGGAGATGCCAGTTACCCTATATTATTGAATTACCTTGAGGAGACTTGTGCAACAAAGAGCAGAGGTGAGATTCAAACCCCCAACCACTGAGCAGAAACAGTGGTTCCCACGGAGCTACCCTGCTACCACTTACTTAGATACAAGATTTTTATACTATGCTGATATATATTCTGTGTCATGTCTTTATCTTTGCTTAAGGTAATACATAATTCAGTTACAGGGCTTCTGGAAATTAAATTTGACATGTCACAGACACAGGGATGAATGGAGCAGCCTCTTATTCGACAGCTGAGTGTCCCTTAAGATGTCTGCCTTGTCTGGATGGTTGCAATGACCTGCTTTTAAATAAACTGTTATGGGAACATCTGTTGTACATTAGAAACCTTATTGTTTCATTTGCCACAGCAAGGCCTTTTTCAGGTCTATTTCGATACTTACATATCATTCTTCATTTTTGAGCTTGGATTTGTTTACAAAATGAGCATATAAGATAATGGGACTTGGAACTGGGAATGAAATTGCACGCTCTCGCGCTGTTTTTCAAGTGTTGCAGGACAGGTTTTCTTCATAAAGAAATGAAGGAAGTATTTTACATGTAGCCTTTCGGATTGCTGCACTTTTCCGGTTAGTAAACCTGTCTCGTCCTTTTTTGCTGGTCATGGGCAGAATATTTCACCATTCAGCTGCAGCATACACAATGATGTAGCTGGGAAATACATTCAAATGGTGAATGAGTATCATACCCCAGGCATTTAACCAGCAAGAACTTGGAGTATATGGCGGTCAGATATAAATTCACAGAAGATATACTGTTTTCAAGGATAAGTGCTAATTGGGAGCATGGAAACACCTAAAAAGAACACAGACTTTGTTATGCAACTAAAATAAAAAAATAAAGAAATATTATTAATGCAGCTGGTGTTATCTACAAGTGCTTGTTACTTATCTACCCTGGCAGGTGATATTACCTCCATCTGTTTTCTCCACATTTTAATACCATGTGTCTGTCATTTATTGAATAATGATATTTTGACACTGGTTGCCAGGCATAATTCCAGATCGATCAGACTAAACAGCTCAGGGAGAAGAAGCTTGCTTGTGTTGTACAGAGTATCCGCAGTGTAGCTAGTGTTTCGTAACGAGGCCTCAATATTTTGCTGTTTTTCTAAAAAGAAGGAAGCGTAGCAGCAAAAGATATAGAAGACAAATCTGTCTTTTACATACAATGCAGTCTTTTATTAAGAAACACAACGTAGGGAATCAATTTCAGGATCACACAATGTGACTGGGCCTCACATCATTTGTGCAGTTAACGTCTCTTCAGTGTGTAGCATTTATTCATAGCTATTTTTTTCTCCTTTCTCATTTTGAAGCCAAAGACCTCTTTTCAAGGATATGTTTTAAATAATAATAATATCCCTATGTGTCTTTCCACAATGCTTTCATGCTGCTGACTTGGCCAAGGCTACAAACATTGCCAAACCTCATTATTATTTGTATAGCCTTGTAATAAAATGAATGTTAACTAGGAACCTTCCATAAGTGCGCTAGTGGCCAAAATTGTGGAAATGCCTAGCATTTTTGGCATTACACTTTAAAAATTTCTTCACGGATATAGCAGGTAATGTTTATAAACAATCAAAGAATGTTTACAAATATCACACATTGGACGATTAAATAAGTAACTGGAATAACTGCAATAAGGTTCTGTGATCGATTAAAGTAGAAATGTTTCCACAATTTTGGCCACTAGTGTAGCTTGAGCTATGACCTCTGTGAATGGACTGAGATGGAAATCACAGATTTCATATGTGGCGTTACTCGAGTCTTATAGCCTACAGAGAAATTTCCATTATACAGCCTTGCTTTCACATGGTGGCACAGTGGGTGTGCTATGGCCTCACGCCATTGGGATTGTCGATTCAATTACTGGTCTTTGTGGGTTGTCTCCAAGTACTCATTTCCTCCCATGGTCCAAAAATGTGGTTTGTGGACAGGTGCCCGTAAAAATGCCCTTACTGTGTGCCCTGTGTTGAACTGGAATCCCATCCAGGGTGTACACTTCCGGGTGCCCTGTGCTTCTTGGGTCAGGATGTAAGCTTTCCATAACTCTGCACTGGAAATCTTCTGGAATCTTCTGGTTCTGGAAGACAGATGGATGGAATGATGGAGGATCACTTTAATGGTATTAAGAGTGACACAGGATGAAGTCACGAGTCAATGGCAGAAGGGATGAGTTGAAACCACCCATGAAAAACATGGCACTCTACAATGTGAGAGCTGCTCTCAAGGGTTTTTAGAGGAACATGTAAAACAGGAAGGACATTTTAATAATTCAGAACCAGAAATGTGTATATGGTGTCAGAATGTTCTAGAGATGGCTTACTTAGGGAGAGACTGTCTGAAGCTGTACTGTACTTTGACAGCATGTGATGAAATACTGTAGATCACTCATTTGTTCATTAATTCATTGATTTATTATTGATTTATTATTTACTATTAGCAATTGATTATCTATTTATTAGACTCTCTGAAATATGACCTTGTTAAAAGTGATGCGTTTACAGTATAATAATCTTTAATATTTTTTTGGTAAACAAAGTAAAAGGAAATTCTTTTTCGCTAACAGGTTTGTAGAAGTACAATTTTTAAATAGTCTATTTTTTTAAACACAATGTGGCTCAAAATAAAATATAAAGATTTTTGAAGGGTACTTAAGATTAAAAAGTCACCAGGGATTGACAAGTGCGAAAAACCTGCTAGACTACAACTGCAACAGCGCTGAGTAAAATCAACATTTTAACAATGCTAATGAGTGCATACAAACATTGATTTTCAGTGAAGAAGTGTGCACTTCATCCCGCCTCCTTAGCCTCTCCACACTGTCTCAGATGGGTTTCCGCCTTCTCATTAGGAAGCTGGCTTTGGCTAACTGCGGAGGAGTACAGTACGACAGTAACGGCTCCTGCCAGTTGTGGGACCATACAGTTACGCTACACTGCATTTTCTCCATTGTCCGACACCTCTGTCTGCTACTGCCAGTAGCTATTTAGCGGATAAATTTAAAAGCACCTACAGTAGATGCAAACAAATTGCATTTATATTATTTATAGGGTGGGCTTTAGAGTATTTTCCTAATGGAATCACATGGAAATGTATTCATTTCCCCCAACATTAATCACAGACAGCTGTCAAGAGTGAAATAAGGTTTATCCAATATTATTGGATTGCAGTTGTCCAAGCCAGGACTGGTATGGCTCAATTTTGTTTTCAGAATAAATAAATACATTAAATTGTTCTGAAGGGAACGGGTTGCTGAACAGCTGGTACCAATGAGTAAAGAGTTAAAGGCATGTTGCTGCCTCGTTAATGAGGAATTGGCTAATATTAATTTACTGAAACTCCTCCACTTGCCCACAGCCGGCCAGCAGATCCATCTGCATGATGCTAACCAGGATGCACTGTCAGACAGGAAATTCCAGTTCAGATAATGAAGACTACTGTACATTTATTTTCATTATTGTTAAGAGTCTTTGGAGAACTGCTTTTTTAGTGCATTTATTGTATGTTTCATGTTAAATTTACCTAATTTCTTCACCACACTATTGTACAGGAACACTAAATACAGAATACTTCTGCTGCTTCCTATGGCCTATTACTACCTGTAAGACTTATGATAGCAGCAATGTAATTTTAAAAAATTTAATAACCTCACTACTGATGGAAACCAGCTACTATGAAATTTGGTTGTCTGACAAACAGTGCTTAAGGGGAAAACACTATTTTGAATAGGTTATTTTTGTTGGGTATTATTTATAGGTGATTTCCTTTTAAAACGCTATAAGCCTGGATTATTTATTTATTGTTATTTATCTATGCACATTTATCCAAATTACCTACACATTATCCAGGACAGGGTCATGACAAACTATACACACACACATATGTCGTGTACCTATCTAAATGGGGACCGTCCATTCATTTCTATGGGATACCCTAATCCCAATCACGACACCCTTAACGTCTACCCATCCCTAACCTTAACCATAAGTAACCAACCAAATAAAAGGCATTTTTACTTTTTTGATTGCATTCACAGATTTTTATAAAACTGAGGTTATCCAAATGGGGACCTCAAAAGATGTCCCCAAAAGTAGGGAAATTTCAGGTTTTACTACACTTTGGGGACAATTTGGTCCTAAAATGTGATCTATGCAAACCCACATACACACACATGCAGGTTTCTAATTATACCTTTGTAGAGACCATCCATTCATTTCTATGAGAATAACCCTAATTCCAACAATGACAATGTTAACCACTAACCAGCCTTAACCTAAACCATAAGTAAGTCTTTTGGCATTTTTTAGTTTTTTTTATTGCAGTCACAGATTTTTATAAAATTGAGTTACCCCTTGTTGGAACTGAAAAATTGTTAATTGGTAAAATAACAGATGTTATCACATTGTGGGGATATTTGGTCCCACTAGTGTACTATATACATGAAGCCCTACCCCGCCCCCACACCCACACAGATAGACACGCATACAGTGCTAAGCACTTAGCCACCATACCACACATGGAGTATTTATTATTAAGGCAATGCTCTACCTCACACTTTAATTTGGGAGGAAAACAAACCTGTCATTTATGCTGGAAAAGTTGCACCAAGAGTAATTATTTGGGTTTGTGTTAGATACACAAAGATTTAAGGCTGAGTCACAAAAAAACTGGGTTTTCCTTCTTAAAATATATGATAGTATTGAATAGTACATCAATTGTTAGTACAACAAAGACAGAATGAATCAATGTGTCTGACACATTTTACATGTCATTTCCGGTGCTTATACTATGAGATTATGCTGAATTTAGGATAATTCTTCTGTTTGTCCGATCCACGTCAGAGACCACAGATCTTGCAGGCGGTTCATTGATCACCATTTTCAATAATCTAATTTATTTTGCTTAGTCCTCTGTTTATGAATTCAGGCAGAATGCAACCCCTTCAAATGTGTCCCTCAAGGACTGGTAACAAAGACCTCAATGAATTATGACATAGCCCTAGGGCTGAACCATTCCAATATCTAAACGTAGCACTCCTGCAAATGACCTCATTAAAATCTCGAATGTGTTATAGTGGCTTACAGCAGCTGTCTGCCCAGCACATTTATTTACCTGTATATGGCTGACACAAAATGTAGCTCTTTAGCATTCAGTAATGTGGACTATAAGCTATTGATGTTCACTTATAGAGCAGAGAGAGAAACTCACAAGTGTCACCCTGCTTCTAGTGAAATTTAGCTTCAGGCTAGTTCAGAGTCTTTTTTTATTGCTTTAGAAATTTTCCACTGGGGAGAGTAAGATTGGAGTTATTTTATATAATCAAATTAATAATGCTATCTCTATAGCTATCTACACAAAAGCAACCTTAGGATGAGCTTCAGGGTGACTAAATGGATTTTGGCTTAGTTAAGCGAGTTTAAGTTACAAGTATATGTTCATGTACAAGAGAATAGCTGAGACTAGCTTTTACAATCTTTACATTTCAGTTTGGAAATTAACAGTATTCTTGATATATTTTGACACAGCAGAACCTTTTCAAATCAAGGATTTTCGAACATTTTTCCATGTGAACAGTACCTGAAGTTACCGTGTGAGTTATGATGCATTATTATGGAACCCGTGTTAGTATTCTATTAACATATTATACCACTGCTGTACCATTGTGGAAGTGGTATTAGTGTACCAATAGCATAGCATACCAATGATGTATTATTATGTAATATTTAATAGTACACATAGTCATATTCTAGGTGTATGTGGCAAAATTTATTTAGCTCAAGTATGTGACAGGGGACCAGGGAATAAACAAAAAGGTTTATTATTGCTAAGGTCTCTTTGGTCACCTTAACAACAGAAGAGATGAAGAGATGCTGGCTTTTTGGGGCTGCTGGGTAACATAGGCGTATGTGCTCAGGAGCAAACAGCTGAGGTCTGGCATTACTCAGGAAGGGAAAAGAACACAAGCTCATATAAACAGTCAGTGAAAACAAGGGTCATGTAGCATAGTCATAGGCAAATGGGATGCAGTCTAGTCATTCACCTTGCTGAAATAAATTATCTGTCCCCACTACCAATAACATACTATGCCCTGGTATATGTTATGGAACTGGTAATTGTATCCCAGTGCCAGTATAATGGGTATACTATTTTGAGGTTGCTATTTCTTAATGTAAACGCTTAATGCTTAAGGTTGAATGCAAATGAAATAGTATGATTTTAGCATGCTTCATCACCTGTACTATTCATCCATTTCAGACAGGGACTGGGCTGCAGTTTAAGCTTCTCATTGAAAATTGGGTCATCTAACTTCCAACCTCAGTGAAGCCTGAAAAAAAAACAGCCAGACAGTTTCAGCATCCATACATTCATGCTGCGTACCCTTCCTGTGTAGGAGAAACCATTAGAAAATAGCTTGAGAAAGGGTGACAGAATTTGAACTTGTATGGAAATGAAGGGGAAAGTAATATAAAATCACTTGTTGTAATGCTTTGGTCGGCATCATTACGGTAGGTTTGGCAAAACTATTCCCACTCAGGTGCTGGCTGTGATTCAGACTGTGGTGCACACTATGATGTTTTCCTCAATCTTAGTGCATATCCACCTACATTTTTGGCTGGGATTTTGTTTTTAAAAATTACTTTCAGAGCTCCAAATCGACATGTCCCATCTCAAACAATGAGAAAACTGCCTACTGTTTCTACATGGATGTTTTGAGTTGCTGTGCTGTATACTGAATACTGCAGGTGAGGTTATTGGGCAGGAACTGTAACCTGTATTCAGATATTTAGCAGATTTTACTTTTGCCCTTCAGAAGAACTTAATATTTTAATTGGGGTGGTCCAGGTTAAATGCTTGGTTCAAGAGGATGACAGGGACATGAACCCGGAACCTACCCTTAATACGTCCATGCCTTTACGTGACCAAATGGCCAACTGCCTCCAAGGTGTGGTTTTTACATCAAAATTAATTCCCTAGAGGAAGGTAACATGTTGAGAAACACATAATCACAACACTGATGGTCACTGATGTCTCCCATCAATATAATATCAGTTCAGGTTCAGGCCTAACCATGGTGAGTGTAAAATTGTGGGGTCGCACATTTCACTTTCTGTGGCCGTATTGCGAGTGATAACTTTGTTGGGAAAACTCAGTTAGAATGGAATACTGTCACACACAGTCAGCGATGGAACAGCACATTTCCTACTCCTGAGCAGCAGGACAGAAATGAGTTACCTGCTGATTCCTGACATGGGTAGAAGCCTGTTTTGGGGAGACCGAAGTGATGAATGTCTTCTGTCTCTCTTAGTAAAGCAATTGCTTCCATTCCATTCGCATTAAACTGTAAAGTCCTTGTATTTGTACTTTGGCAACAACAATAACAATAACAACAACAAAAAATCACTTTTCAATGCAATTTATTGTGTCCATAAGTGACAAGGTGTCAATCAACTTGATAAGAGCGCTGTCGATTTCCACTGTTTGGCTCTTAGATCTCATGTTAGCATTGAACACATTTGTCTACTTACAAACCGAGTAAGAGGTCTATGTCAGTTTGACACTAAAACACATGGCTGCTAATATGACAACAGCATCAATGTGTTTGAACAATTTATATTAACCTGAATGAACATAAGAATGGCAAAGCAAATGACCTTAATACTAAAACACCTTGTATATCAGAGTTAGTGATTTTGGAAGCCACACACATCAGTATCTGGATAATGTGTTCTATTTACTACAGGCAACATCCCTAATTCTGTTTGGGAGATGGGTGGGGGGGCATGGATCATTTAAGATGGGGCAAAGTCAGATGACAAGCGCCATTCATCTGCAAACAGCCACAGTATTAATCACCTGTGTTCTCTCTCGATGGGTCTCTGGCCACAAACTGGACCCAACAGACATTGTCACCTGTAACCTTTCCATCCCTGCATCCCAGTTGTTTTTTGCATATATATATATATACAGTATGGCCAGATCATATATATATGATCTGGCCATTTGTAGGTTTAAGATAAAAGCTACATTATATACAGGAATACTGTGCAGGAGTACACATTTCCTTTTCAAATTTTGTGCTGAGACAAATATGCACATCTCTCATATCTATTTAGCAATAGCTCTTCCAAAAATGACTCAAGTCTCCCTTTTAATCTTTGCAAATCCAACCTCCTACTGTTTATCCTGGTCAGGGTTGCGGGAGGCAGTTGAAGCGTATCCCAGGTAGCTTAGGGGATACAGCATGGATGGGATGCCAGGCCGTTGCAGGACACATACACACATTCAGTCTCTCAGCATGGCAAATGCAGAGACACCAATTAGCCTAACTGCATGTCTTTGGACTGCGGGAGGAAACCCACGCAACACAGGGAGATCATTCAAGTTATACCAGCTCAGAGCAGCAGGGTGACACCAACCTGAGTGTGTGAGGCAACAATTCTACCCACAGAGCCACCATGTCACACTCTTTACCAAATAATATTTTTATTAAATTCAGATTTTTTTCTTAAGACAGTGTCGCCTCTAAAGAACTTGCTTGAGTGCGGTATTCAAACATTCATCACCTGTCAGCTGTGTATCATTGATAAATATGAATGTATTTGTTAATAAAATTAAATTTAAATACAGGGACTTCAAAAGAACATTTTAACTCAGTTTCCTGGCGTCCGTATTTAATCACGGCAGTTATGTTTAAGGGTTTACAAAAGGCCTGTATTTTAAAATGACAGATAATTTCGACTTTCTGTAGTTAAGTATATTCACCTGTTCCCATAACCTCTCATTGACTCTGAATAGTCTTTTACCCTTTCATCATATTTAAATTATATATTTATTTAGTCTTTCCGCTCCGATTATTTCCAGGTTTAAAGCTGAAAATCGCTGGAGTATAATGTATCAAAGTCAGTATACTTTATAATAATGAGATATACTTTATTAATTGGAGTGACGGATTGGAGGTGTGCCAGTACGCGTTGAGAGAAAGCGAGAGAGAAACGGAGTGCGTGCGAGAGAGAGAGATAGATAGATAGAGAGAGAGAGAGAGAGAGCTTTCATATTGGGAAAAAAACAGCTGGGTACGCGACTGTCAAAGCGTTTTCTCCCTCTTTTGTGTTACACGACACGCAAAATTGAATTCCGGATATTGAAGAAAAAAAGCGATGGACCAATGGAATCTAGTCTTTTGGACATTCACCCCGATGCATAATTCAGCACATGGGATGAAACATGCTGACACGATTTCTCCATAACATAACTGAATCAGAAAGACAGCCCTGCGGATAACACACCAAATACTTCAAAGTTAATGACGTTTTAATTGCACAGTTCAGGAAGCTGGGCACGTGCTGTTGCTACACTACTACTTTTGGGCATTATACTGATAGTTTTGATAATGACGTAGCTTCTGTATTTTTTTCCCCCACGGAAACCTGTGGAACTGAAGACTGATCGCGAGTAGTAAGATCTCAACATTGAGTCATTTAACAAATGAATGTTTGATTCCGGGTGGAGTGAGAGGAGGCGTCATCTCCTCTATTGACTCAGGGGAAGACACTTGCGGTACCTTGCTCTGTCGGCAGTATTTTTTGGTATTTTTTCTGTGATGCGAGCCGTCAAATACCGAATGGACTTTCCTTCATAAGGCTGCACATACCTTAACCGATATGGAGTTCATCTGAGCGGAATGGATATCACGCAGTCCCGCTGGATCTAAAAAGAAGCGCTTCTACCGCATGTGAAATTTTGCAATGTTTTAGAATGTGCATGTGATATACATACTTTTTGTCTTGAACTTTTTAAGCATAGGTACGTGTTCATTGATATCGGCTTGTTTGGTTACCAGTTTACAACAACATAATTGCTGTGTAGTTATGGACCGTGGCACAATGTTATCCGTTCAGCGTGGGACTCCGACTGACTCCGATTTGCCATTGGAATAATGTTACACTTACCCGATACTGAGATTTTGTGGCTCATATTAATTTAACAATCTGTTGAGTTACTAATATTGTGTTTTTCACCCTATCAGTGGGTTTCTCTTGTAATATATAATGTCCCTCCGAGCAACAAGCGACGCCGATCCTAGCGATGTTGGCAAGACGTGTGCGCTGTTTGGGTGAATAGCGCATTATTCCATCGTATTATTTTGTGTTCTTGCCCTATTTTTCTTATCGTGTTTTTGTTTATCCACCTGTTAAGTTCAGTTTTAAAGGAAAGAAATGAAATGGGCTTAATTTTATTCACTTCCGACCTCATCGATTTTTTAAAAATCAAAAGTGCCTTGTGTCTGTTTTTCCTCTGAATCCAAGTACGTGGTAGGAAGAAGAGCTATGGCCAAAAGCACCCCCGACGCCGGATTGAAGTCCCACTTTATATGGAAAGTGTTTTGGGTAATAAAACCATTTCTGGAGTTGGCATTGTCGCAGGAAATCTATGCGCCCCATTCTATAAGAATTGAAGGCGATCTGACTCTGGGCGGCCTTTTCCCCGTACATGCTCGGGGTCTTCCTGGGATGCCTTGCGGAGATATCAAAAAGGAGAATGGGATCCACAGGCTGGAGGCTATGATGTACGCTTTGGACCAGATAAACAGCGACGACGACCTTTTGCCGAATATAACCTTAGGCGCTCGTGTGTTAGATACCTGTTCCAGGGACACTTACGCTTTGGAGCAGTCCCTTACGTTCGTGCAAGCTCTTATACAAAAAGACACTTCGGATGTGAGATGCACGAACGGGGAGCCTCCTGTTTTTGTCAAGCCCGAGAAAGTTGTCGGGGTCATAGGAGCGTCGGCGAGTTCGGTATCCATCATGGTCGCGAACATTTTGCGGCTCTTTCAGGTAAGGATTTATGTAAATGCCAGCACATGCATTGGTGTTTGCTCAGCAATTCCAACAGTGTCAATGTCAGACACGGCATATAGAAATAATCTACGCAAATTGTATTAATTACCTATTTCTTCTTAAATTTTTTAATTGCAAACATTGCAAAAGTTGTAACATGCATATGTGAAATTGCCGAGCGACGCTTCTGCAGAGTTGCAGTTGTGCTGCAAACGTCTTTCACTCTGAAAACCACAGAAATACTAATACACGCTATTACAATGCACGTTTCCTTCTGTATAATATGGGAATACATTCTCTTTTATCTGTTGGTCGATTTTTTTTTTTTTGGCCAGCAGCTATGTTTGCGATGAGAGAGATAAAAATTGATTTCCAGGGTAGCGATCGATGCCGCTTGGGGTAGACGCGCCTTCAAAACGGCGCTTCAGCACCACCACTAAGAACAGCTCCGTGGTTTTTTGCGATTTCTTTTTAGAATACTTAGACGTGAAACTTCGAAGAGATGCCTCCGTTTTTCCCTGCGTAAATTCATGCACATTTATCACAGTGTGATGTTTAACCAAAGAACTTTTTACGGAGTACTACTAAACCTGAGGTCAACAGATTTCGTCATTTCTGAGGCCAGTATGTAGATGTGACTTGGCTCTGTAGTGTATGGAATTTATTTATCTGTAATCTGTAGCATTGCTGAAGAAACGGCAATGAGTCTAACTAAATGTTTCATGCTGTTTTGTACCATAGAAGTAACATTATTATTGCAAACCAAGTCTTTCCAGCAATGGACAGAACTTCCTCACAATGTGACTTGGGTTAGGGTTAACCGTCTCAGTCTGGGCCAAATCTATACTATACATTTGCCAAGGAGTCCTCCCAATATCAAATATTGAAAGTTAGCATGGCCAAATTACAGAATTTACCTTTCTTTGACTCCTTTTATAATAACTTTACCCGAAAACACCCTCATGAAATACAAACTAAAAACAAGAAATGTAGCAAAGCAGCGTGATCCTCACCTGTTCCTGACACAATATAGAAGCCACCCCCCCCCCGACCCTTTGGAGCAAACCGTATTTCATTTTTTTTTCTATGATGAACTTGAACATACCTATTTTTATATGTCCCTCTCACAGCACAACACAGACTGGCAGTGTTAGATGGATTTATAACCCATTCAATGTGCTTAGTGCACTTTTAGCGGCTCTAAAACAAAACAACGAAACAAGCAAATAAATGAATGAATATATTTCCTAAGACACACAACCTCCCTCATGGCAGCCATTAAAGCATTCATTCTTGTTGCTGAGGCCTCATGGCAGTTTTTCTTGTTTATACTAAAATCATGTATAAATCATGTGATTTCATAAGGTCGGATTCATAAGTTGGCCGTGAGACATCTCTCCCTGTTTACCCTGAGACAGCACTGATCAGTTCAATAAGCTTCCTGCTGTTCCAAACTTTTGACCATGCAGTCGCTTATTACACTAGTAATAATTGTGAAAAGGATATAATTCTTTTTTCTCTTACTTATCTCAGGCATGCTTTATACCAGGCTTAATGCCATGTCATTCTCTTTTAAGGACACACAATAAATCATTTTAATCATGCCATTTGACAGAATTTAAAAGGGCAGGCTTTTCAAAACCAGATTTTTACACTAAAAGAGTTCTCCTTTGGTGACAAAAGCATTTGAAAACAAAGAGTTCATTTCTGCATTATGAGCACAAGGCTTGTTAATTAAGATTTAAACAAATAAGCGTGCATTTTATTATAGGCCTGTGAATAATCTTCATTTGGATATTATGGATGTTCACCAGATACATTGTATTCTTTATTATAAACTGGAAATGGAAAGTAATATTTCACTGTTTCCAGGCCGTAATTTGCCCTTATTCAGTGTTTTAGTGATTTTGGGTAACTGTGTGCACACAGGTGTATTTAAGTGATGCTGTAAGCATTTTCCCTTTGATCATTGATGTATAACCTGCTGCGTTTGGTGGTATCTGATACAGTAAACCTGAGGATATATAGGCCAGCACCATAGTCCTGTTCTTTCCCAACTTGCAGAAAGTCAAGCTCACCTGTTCTTCTCTGTTAGCTGCCATGTCAGCAGCAGTTCCTTTACCCAGAATTCCCCAAACAAGTGACTTCTACCATCAAACACATGGCTTCTTTCTGTTCATGCATTGCTATGTAATGGGAAGACTGAGAATTCCAAAACTGTGACCTGGTCTCATATGTGTCCCACAAAATAGTGTGGCCATCTGCCAACATGACATTTCTAATTTTATTCCTCAAAATGCAATAACTCTGTAGTTAGTATATGGCTTAGTGTGAAATGGAATTTTAGCTTAATTTTTCTATGTACTTGACTAGATTTTTAAAATAGTATAGGTAGAATTAAATGCATAGCTTGGTAAAATAAAACAGAACTATCTTAGCATAGTACTCTTGTTAATCTCTACCATATGAGTAGTTTTCTCTGATCTTAGCATCTGGTAATACAACTCTATAGATATACTCTTTACATTCTCTATAGATACACTGACCTAATTCAATACTACATAGTTGAAGAGAGATTTCAGTTTATGAAGAGGAAATGTGGTACCAACCGCAGTATCCACATTATTCTTCTCCATCACTAAGGGGTATAATACTGAAGCTTTTTATAATCATAGTTATTTTGGTCATTTTTTCTTTTTCCATTCTTGTATAATGTGCAGAGATCTTCAAATTTGTGAAATCTGAGTATGTTTGCGAATACTCAAGGCTTTGGTTAAGCTGTCTGTGAATACGCTGAACACTATATCCTGGCACCTCCACATCAAAAATACATTGGTCTTTTTTTCACCCTCTTAGGAAACATTATTAAAAAATAGTCTCCCCAGACCAAAAGTTCACATTCTGACGAGAGCTGTTTCCATCATGTGGGAGTCCATCCTCCCAGCAGCCGTTGTTTGAAGATCTGTGAATCCTCCAACATAATGAATGGTGATATTAGCAAACAATAATCATTGTTAAATCGGACTGAGCATGGCCCAGCGCTGCTGCTTCCCCAAGCATACTCTACAGTAGTGTTTTTTAACCTGGTCCTTGGGAATCCCCTGACGGTCTACATTATTGCTCCCTCCTATCTCCCTGCCAGACAGTCCACATTTTTGCCGCATGGGAGCAAAACCATGGATCTTCTGGGGCTCCCCCAAGAACCAGGTTAAGAAACAGTGCTCTACAGCAAACGCTTAGCTAGGAAAATTCCCACTAATCTCCAGAGGTGGCTGTCACTAGACACATCTATACAACTGTCTCTTCTATAAGTCATTCATTTAAAACTTTCCTTTAAGAATCAATAGATGCACACAGCTATGGGCAGGAAATTTTCCTTCTCATTGACTTTTACCTTCTTAGGAGAGTGAGATTTATTTGTAATGGCATTAATTCAACAACAAAGGATGATAATACAATGGATCTTTCTACACAATAATAAATAAACATGTAGATGAAGAACAACTTTATCAACTTTGTCAACTATGGATGTGACTATGTGGAAGTAACCATTAGTTATCAAGACAGCATCTTTTCATATTTCTGATCATTTCTTCCATAAGAAAACTTGAAGATGGCAAGAATGAAATTATCCCTACTCTATACAAAGTATTTCTGTCACGTCCTGCCCACCACATTCACTTGACCCTCCTGTCTCTTCCCTAGCGTGACCCTAACAGCCACACCTGTTATTCGTTTGTCTTACCTCTCATTCTGAACCCTCATGTTAACTACTGCCAGTTGCCTCTTGTTAGTTCCCTCGTTAGCCTGATATATACATACTTCCCAATCCGATGTTCCCCTGCCCAGTTATTGATATCAAATCCTTGTAGTACCTGTGCCCTGCTTTGCTCTGCTCCAACTGTTTTTGATCATTCGTCATCTTGTTTATTTTCAATGTTCTTTTAAGTTTAATCAACCCCATCATGTTGCATCAAAACGCCTGCCTTTGAGTCCTTCATCTCTCCTTACGTGACAGAATGACTGGACTTCTGAAGAAACCTTACAGCTGTACTGTTAGTCCTGCTTCCCTACACCCCATGGAATGGATTCCTCATGTTCCCTGGATCAAAAGACCAGCAAGGACACGAGAGCTGTGAGATCTGCCAGAGCCACCCCGCCTGCAAGCCAAGGACTACTTCATCCTCCTGGACTAACACCTGATGTAGAGGCACAACCCCGCGGTGCAGATCCATACGCCGGTTCCTCAGAACTTGCCCCTCCTGCTGCCCTCCTACTGTTTCCCATTGCAGGAGGAAGAAATGGAGGAAGTTAGCAGTGTCCAATGCTGTCGCCCCATCAGGCCCGGTGCCTCCAGAGTCCTGGACAGAAGAGGTTGCCGCCGTGCCTCCAGCACCTGGCCCAAGAGAAGTTTCCACTGCATTTTCAGTGCCTGGCCCAGGTGAAGCCACCATCGTGCTTCTAGAGCCCAGCCCAGTAGGGGCTGCTGTTCCACTCAAGCTTCTGAAGTCCGGTCAAGAAGGAGCCGCATTTGCTTCGCCCAAGCCCCTAGAGTCTGACTTGGAAGAAGCAACTGCTTGTCTGGAGCCTCCAGAACCAACCCAGCAGGGATCATCATCTCCTCTGCCGGGCCTCCAAAGTCTGTCTTCACTTCTACTGCTTCCCCCGGAGACTATGCGTCAGGCTCCCGTCCCAGAGAGGACTGTTCTGCCCCTGCTTCAAGTGCCTGGCCAAGAATGGGCCACGCCACCCATGCTCCAGGTGCTCGGGCCAGAGGAGGATGCTCCACCTGAGGCACAGGCTCCCGGCCCAAGAAGGGCCACATGACACGCATCTGGCCCCGCAGCAGCCGTGCCACCTTAACCTAATCGTAGTGTCCTGGCTGTGCCTTGCTCACCTCCAGGCGTCCCAGCTGTGCCTTGCTTACCTCCAGGCGTCCCGGCTGTACCCGCTCACCTCTAGGCGTCCCGGCTGTGCCTTGCTCACCTCCAGGCGTCCCGGCTGTGCCTTGCTCACCTCCAGGCGTCCCGACTGTACCTGCTCACCTCCAGGTGTCGTGGCCTTGCCCTGTTGATGTCCTGCCAGCTTCAGCCCCGTCTCCTAATGTTCCGCTAGTGCCCGACTCATCTCCTGATGTCCTGTTAGTGCCTGCCTCGTCTTCTGATGTCCCGCTTGCACCCGCCTCGTCTCCTGATATCCCGCCGTCACCCACCTCGTCTCCTGTCGTCGCCCGGGCACCCATCTCATCTCCTGTCATCACCATGGCACCCACGTCTTCTCCTGGCTTGCGCCTGTTGGTCTCCTCATCCCCTGCTGGTCACTGCCAACCCAGAGGGGATTGATCCAGAGGATACCACTCCAGAAGACTTGGGCCTTGCCATTAGTCTTGCTTTGTGGGCCCTACCTCCACCCGAGGCTTGGGCCACTCTGGTCCCAGGTCCCAGGTCCCAGGGTGGCGACCAGTATTAGCTGGGGTCTAAGGGAGGGGCGGGAGACAGGAGCACATCATCTGTGGCAGCCGTCCGGACCTCTCTTCACCTTAAATTGCCCACCTGAGTGACGCTCCTGCTGACCTCCAAGAAGAGAACCCATGGCTTCTTCCTGCTGCAGTTCCCTCTGTGCCATGCAGTCCTGCTGGCCCTCTGAGGCCCTTCCATCCTGCAGTCCAGACAGGTCCCACCTCGCTGGGGAATGCACCCAGGAAGACCCATGACCCACGTTCACCACCCTGCCCTCCTGATCTGCGCTACTTCCCGGACATTCCCTGTTTCTGTTCATCGTGCAACATTCCCTGTCTCATTGCCCTGTCCTGCCTTTATTTTACCTTGGCTTGTGTCCCCTGTGGCCCTCTCCTGTGTTTCTGTCCTTTTCTCTGTGGTTCCTCCAGCTGTCTGCCTTCTCCTGGTGTGTGTCATTCGGGGTGTCCTCCTTGCTGTCCCTATTCTTGCCTAGATCAGTTCTATGCCCCTAGTCACATCCTATGTCTTATCCTGTGTCCTAAATTATTATCCACCTGGTGTTCCCTGATGTGGTGGGTTCCATCCTGTCCTGTCTTGTCCAGGGTCTCTATCCCTCCAGTCATTTCATGGTGTTTATTCCTTGTGTCCTGGCAGTCCTGTTGTGCCCTGTCTAGTCTGGTGATCCGACTGTCCCCAGCACCATACTGTAGGTCCGCCCTCTTATTTGGTCCCTTCGTTTCCCTTCCTTGTTTGTCCTTTGTGCCCAGAGGGCACGCTTCGGAGGGTGGGATACTGTCATGTCCTGCCCGACACGTACACTTGAACCTCCTGTCGCCACCCTAGCATGACCCTAACAAGCCACGCCTGTTATTTGTTTGTCTCATTCCTACCCTCATGTTAATTACTCCCAGCTGCCTCTTCTTAGCTTCCTCATTAGTCTCATATATACGTGATTCCCAGTCCAGTGTTCTCCAGTCCAGTCATTAATGTTTATCCCTCGTGTTGCTAGTGCTCTTCCATGCCTCACTCCTCTTGTTTTTGATCCCTTGCAATCTTATTTCCTTATTTAGTGCAGTTTTGAGGTCAATAATACAACCACCTTTTGTTTTGCCAAAACACCTGCCCTTGAGTCCTTCGTCTCTTGTGTTAAAAAATGATTTGTCATGAATTTTTTTTTTTGGAAAATATTAGCAATACAGATGGTTACACCTGCACCAGAAATTGTTAACAAGAGGAACTATCTGGTAAGATTTGTACTGTCTTGTCCCATAACATACATATCACTTTGCTACAAAGTACTTATCAAATGAACTACTCAGTTTCATATGTCAAATGTAAAATGCATGCAATTTTTTTTAACTTGTACAGGTACATTATTTACATTTCCCATATCCTGTAGTTAATAAACTGGTCTAACATGGGTGAAGGGACGAACAGATGGATGTATGGATATGGATGTTGAAGTTATAAAAAACATCATTAATAGTTTGTCAAAAAGGTAAAAAAATAAAATCTGTATGCCGAGTCAGTACCTGTAACATAATGTATTAAATATTTATGATGTAATACAAAGTTTTAAAAAATAAATAAATGATGCCTTAATTAACATTAGACACTAACACAATCCCCATTGAATTACCATCCATACAGCGACACATTTTAATTTTGGTAGGTCCTATCATTTTAGTGGTTTTCACGGTGCTCGATACCAGGAGAAGAATTGGTCTGTGGCTAGCACTTGTGAATAATAGTGTTGCCTGGAAAGGTAAGTGCTTGTGCTCAATTTTATACATCCATATGCAGAGCAGCATGTAGCATACATCTCCAGTGAGACATTTTCATGAGGGTGATAAGGGTGTTTTCTTTACCCCACTAAATCAAACAAATGCATGTGTAAATAAAGTGGGGGTGAGTGAGGGGAGAACAGCCCACATCCTGGCAATCACGGCAGTATGTGGGACCCCACATGGGTGCTTACTGTGAAGTACCCACTGCGTTCCTGCAAAAACACAGACTGATAGATGAGCAGGTTTTAATTATCTCATGGGTCTGTGATGTGCAGTGGGGGAGGAGATGAAATATTGTGCCTGTTCTAATTATTGTCATGTTTGAAATTGAACTACTGTTGTCACATCTGAGTGACAATTAGGGATAAATGTGTTATCCCTTCAGGAAGTCGATTCCGCTGTCGATTCGGTGTTCACGGCGAAAATCTTATCGTAGGATCTCCACTGTGTCTGCTGGCAGTCGCCGTGGCTGGCTGGGTTTCTCCTACCTTAGGCTGCTTCTCTCTGGTGCCTGTGCTTTCAGAGTTTTGGTATTTGTATGCAAGGAAGGCATCACGGGCTGAGCCCTTAAATCCCTCAATTAGAGGTCTGGGATTTGCGTGATACCATCGCTATAACTATTAAGGCAAAGAAAAATAATGAGGGACAACTGTCACTGGTTGTGCTTTGGGTTTCGAAATAAGTAGAATATAGTAAACTACTCTTAACATATTAAAGGAACCATTATTTTCCACAAAACATGGCCTAATCATGGTGATATTGGTCCATAAGAATGAGCTGCCTTTGTATGAGATAGAATACGTGTTTTATGTAAAGTTTTACTGGTTGTATCTTCATCTATATTATTTACTGGAGCTGGGATGATTGATGTGAAGCTCATTTTGTTGTTTTGTATTTTGGTGAACCGTATCAAAATGAAAACATCAAAATGCCTTTCTGTGTGTACTCTGTTACACTTTTTTCCTTTGCCAGCATCTCTTTGAATCCCAATTCCAAATGCTAATCCAGTTGAACTCCTGGTCTGACTAAAATATTTCCGAATCGGAAGCAGCATTACAGGTGTTTGATAGGACAGACTGCTGAAATGGAAGAATTGTAAATATGGTTTTGGCTGAGAGGTGCTGTCTTAGTGGGGCACTGACGCCTGCAAGGTGGGGACTGGCACTTCCCGGGGCTCGTCCGGCAAGTTGTAAGGAAATCAATGGCATGGGCGTGGTGAAGCTGAGGGGTAGAATTTGGTGTGAATCACGTGCTGGTACCCGCGTCCCCTCCTATTTGAAAGTCTGTAGCTTTTTTTCTTTCTCTTTCCTCCCCACATTAATTTCCAACCTCCCCACCCCAAGGTGGAGAAGGCAAAATTCCTGTTTGGAATTTCCAGTACCAAAGCATGAACATATTTTCAAGTTTGAGTGCTGCTACGGATGTAAACCCCAAGGACACACGTAGCTTTTTGTAAGAAACATCACAAAACTGTCTTACCTTGTGGGTTTATATTTTAAAACATGAAGGGGAATTCATGTTTATCACCTTCATGTTCATCAACAGAAGGAGATTTACATGCATTTGAAACAGGGGAAACAAGAAAAAATATCCAATTATTTTGAAAAGGGTATCCATCTATTTATCTTTTAGCTACTTATCTTAGCTATCAGTCCACCCCAGGGGATACATGGAGAGCAGATTTTATTTGTTCATTTTGTTGGTTTTAGTGTCACCTGACACACATACTCTTGTAATAACAACGACAGCCTTTTTATCTTTTAAAAATATTCTGTACCATGGTTTCGTATTTACAAGTGGGATTTCTTCCTCGGTCTGGTTTATAATCCCACATTTCCCATGACTCCTTGGTGTTATGAAAATGCAAATAATCTAGATAATACAAATTTAGATAATAAAAACATTCTCCTTGGGAGTTGTATGAAACTGTCAAAACACATATGCATTATTTTAATAATTTCATTTTGTGTGTTATATAAACATTTTGATTGGCCCCAGTTTGCTAAGACATGCATATTTCACTCATAAATGTTCAAAGATTTAATTCAATTCCTATAAATAATTAATGAAGCTTTATGAATACTATTTCCAGTGTAATGGATAGTGGATTGCTTAACAAAAACCCCCATTCCATGATATAAAATGGCATGTACATGTATATGTAACATGCTAGCCTCCTACAGCGAAGCCTCTCTCTGGAGCATTGACTTTTTTAATGTATGTAAATAGCAATAATGCTGTTAAGTTCCTCTTTCTCGTAGTTCCTCTTTCTCATAGAGTTGGCTAGCATGGTTACCTCTGTAACCAGATTGCACCCAGATTATCATGCGTGGATTAGGCATGCAGTGAACTTTGACATTTAGTGGTTTTTGTAAAAGACATATGTGCTCTAAAGGAATCGACTAAGCATAAGTGCAGCTAGACTGAACTTCCGATGAATGACCAGTTACAAGTGTAAGTAGTATCGAGCAAGACAACATCTTCGAAACAAAACAAGACTCTAATAAGACAATTATTCAATCAGCAGGAAGTGAACATTAAGTGCGTTCAGGGAGCACAGAGTGGTATCAGGCTCGTAGAGGTGATCCTGGCACAGATGGGTCCTGAGGGAGTCTGAGGGCCGAATGTGGTTCAGCTGCTCATTCCACCTTCAGGAAACCGCATGTGAGATACATCTGGCATGCCTCCCGAACTGCGTATGCTCATCGAGTAGGATACCATTATCTTTCTGCTACCTTTGGTGTTTTTCAGACTCAGTTCAGCCTCTATCCTTGTTTCTGTTACTTTTAGTCATCAGCTAGTTACTGGACAACTCAAAGTGGCAGGGTGTGTTTTTCCAGCTGGGCTCTTTTTCTGGATTGCCTGTAATTTGCAGGAATGTGTGATCATGGACTTGCTGGCAAACCGCCAAATTGTTGTCTAACCCCCCCTCCCCTCCCCCATTGTGACCTCCTCACGGTGTTTCCAGGTATCCTAAGGTGTGCGACTTCATTTGCAGAAATGTCAGCATACAAGACGCCTTTGTGTATTGTTTTAATTTGTCATTCCAGCTTCAGAAATGACTGTTAATTTATTATACTTCCACCCCTCGTCAGTAACCACTAACACAGTCCAGGTGCCGAAAGTTATACACTGTAATACAGGTCACATCCTGGATGGAACGCCGGTCCATCACCGGACAATCAAATTAAAGGCACTTTATACTTAGGAGGTCTTCAGAAACAGAGGCTGGTGGTGGAAAAACAGTAAGAGGAATAGGTATAGTGATATGATATGTATAGCGCTCTCATTCTTTCCTAAATTCACTTACTCATTATACACCCAGATGATCAGGGACCAGGGGTGTTGCAAAAGATTTTGGGCCCGATGAAAGCATATCATATTGTGCCCCCCCTGTCTAGACCAATCCAGTTATTTTCAGATTTTTTTAGGGCCCCTGTCAGTCCAGGGCCCTTGGAATCATCCGAACTCCCCCCCCACCTTACAGCACCCCTTACAGGGACAGAATTCAGAGGAAATTCTAAGAATTGTTCAAAAGAATCGCAACAGTGTGTAAGTGCACCATTTGGGAGAGCAGCTTCATGAGCTTTCCCCCCACCTTGCTCTCGTTCTGGAGATATTACTACAGCACCATCAGCTGCTGACACTGTTGCATCACTGCGACATTTACCCAATGGGGTGTGGAGAAGAAGCATTCGCGTACTCGGATTAGCTGTTATTTATCTGATGTTCAGGTTCATTTGTGGGAGGTACACCACAGGGGGCACCCTCAGTATTTTCAAACATAATTATTGACCATTACTCCTTTTCTAGTAACTTGATTAAAACTGGTTTTGCAACACATAAGCCTTTCCAATTACCCTTTAGAAAAAAAATCCTTATGCTTGAAGTGTGCTTCAAAGCATTAAAAAAAAACAAAAAAGACATAGAGAATGGGCCATTGGGCCAGTTATTTCATTTTATAAAACTGCTAGCAGAGCTGAGATTTGAAGGAAATTGTACGTGTCTGTGAGGTTTATAGTCTTACTGTCCAAGGGGCAGGAAACTCTGATCCTGGAGTGTAGGTATGCAGCAGGTTTTCTATCCTACCTGAAGAGTTACTATCTGCCTGAGATCAGGTATGATTCATCAGAGACCAGGTAGGATGGAAATCCTGCCTGGGACCGACACTCCAGGATCAGGGCCCTACCCCTACACTATCCTTTGGTATAGGGCACTTCCAAGCAAAGGTCTGTTTTATGCCGCATCCGCAACACCCAAGAGCTTAGATGAAAAGGGTATGTAAATAGACTCATTGTTGTTCTGGGGCATTTTGTTTGCCATTATGAGTATAAATGTTACATCCATAATGCTGAAATTGGCGTATAATGAATGAATTGAATGGAAGACTGTATTTCCATATGCAAGGTAGAGAAAACCATCAAGGATCGATTCTCAGACTGTCACAGTTAAATTATTATAACTGGTACTCCTGCCTCCAGTCAATAATCCACACAGTGCAGCTGCATCCAACCAGACCACGCTCCGCCGCACCTGCATTCTGGATACTCTCAATTCTCATTCCTTGATTAACCTATGGGGGACATAAGGACCTTCTCTGAATCAGCTGTTTTATGAGGTGTTGAGCTTCCTCCTTACTGAACCTTTGGCTTGCTGTACTTCTGATTGTCTGCCAGTGGTTTCTGAACTCTGGCACGTTTCTCTGTCCTTCGGACTTGCCATTTGCATTGCCCTGATTTCTGAACACTGCCTATGTTCTGACCATAATTTTCAGATTACCGTTCCATTCCTGTCATTCCTCACTGTTAAGACATCATGCTCATTACAGTGATATTGTTACTTCTGTACAAAGTTTGTTATTTCATGATCTTTTTCGGGGTTTATTGAACTTTTACATTTGCATTCCCCAAAAAGAGTTAAATGTGAGTGTTTGAAAGTATTGATGGAGTATACGTGTTATTTTGATGAGGTAAAGATGCAGTAAACCAAATGACATGGTCCTGAATGGCATAGACTGTTAAGATGCTTTTCACACAGACATGGGCCAGATCTAAGCCATAGCCTTGCTCAGAGCTTGCTGCATTTGCATTCATTTTGGGGACCTGTGAGTTGTTGGTTGCTAATGGAACGTATCTTGTTGCTCCACTGAGTCGGCACTTAACATCAGCTGATCCACAGTGCCGAAGTAAGGGTGCAGGAGAGTAAAGTTTCAGGTAGACAATGATAAGACATCCAGGAGTATTCTGGGAGTAGCCTGATATCACATGCAGAGAATCCAGTCAGAAGCGAGCTGCTTGAGGCATGTTGAGAGATGATGACTTGAACGATAGCAGACAATGTTGTTACAGACGGGTGGATGATCTCTTGGCAGTTTCTGATGATACCACAGTAGTTTTTTTCCCCCAGAATTTTCAGTATGTAGGATGATGATGAGTTTCCTGTGAGAGAAGGTACAGAAAGGGAAGGGGAGAATCTGCATTAGATGGGCTGAGTTTAGATGGTAGATGTTTGTTCTGTCAAAGGTGTGGGTGAGGTGGAATATGAGTCAAGTGGAAGAAAGATGTGTCATTTACATCAGTGATAGAAGACACTGGGACCAATCCCAGTAATCCCAGCTGAACATTTGTAGAGTATGTGCTGCAGAGACAAAGTCAAAGGCATAAATCAATCCTGCAGGGTGTCTATGATATTCCACATAATCAAGGATACCAAATAAATCTGATGGTTGACTGCTTCTGATGTCACGCACAAGACCAGGAAATTGAAAAGGAGTGAGAGCCTGACCCAGAAGATCTGCGAGCTTTATAAAAAAGCAGGGACAGCTATTTCATGGGAGTTTCCAGGCTTAAAACACGTTTGGTGTTGGTCCAACAGTTAGAGAGTTGATTGAGTTGGTCACTCATCCAGGCGTTTTGCCAGAAATGTATTCAGCTTTGCCACATCTGTCCACTTTTTTATCTGTGATTTATATTGCTGTTTCATTTTGTGAAAAGTGAGGACTATACAGAAATTCCATGCCATTTTCCATACTGTTTCAGAAACTATACATAATTGTACTACTTATGGACACTAATCCTATACTCTGTATAGACTGTACTTGTAGATTGGTATAGAGTTTTGATCCAGCAGAGTATAAGGTTTATCCATCCATCATCCATCCATCCGTCCGTCCGTCCGTCCGTCCATCCTTCTGTCCGTCCATCCATCCATCCATCCATCCATCCATCCATCCATTTTCTATGTCATCTCGTGCTATTCAGGGTCAAGGTGGTCTGGAGCCTATCCCAGAAACTACATGCTGTATAAGGTTTATATTCTAGTTAAAAATCTAGGCTACACATTCTCACTATTAATTAGCTTTGACACCACTAGGTGTGTGGGGTTCTGGGAATTTTATGGATGGTGAACCTGGAGCAGGCCCACTCAGAGAGAGTAATACCCTGTGCACCATGAAAATGTGTTACATGTGTTACAAACAGCCATCAGAACCACCCTGGTCATCAAACAGGAGAGTCTGATTTCTGATTCTTGACTCACTTAAGCTTCAGGCAAGGCCATACCATTAATATAATACAACCAGAATTGTTTTTCACAGTAGCTGATTCAGAAAACAAACAGCCATACAAACAATTAATACAGTGGATTCGCTCTGGCGAGTGGGTTAGAGGAAGGAAAGGAGACTATGGTAGCAGTAAAGGAACAAAAGAGAAGAATTTCAGCTTTAGCCCATAACAAACATTTAGGTAAACAGTACTGGTGCCTGGTCTGCGAAATGGCTTATAATGGAGGGTGGCCTCAGACAGTAACAATTACAGTTATTTGTCACTTAACATCCCTCCCTACAACGTCAGACCGCATATATGCCGGAGATCCCATAAGGTTAAAATAGAGTTGAAAAATCCTGATCAGCAGCAGATTTAAGCGGCCATAGTGCACCACGTGTAGCTGGTGTAAACAAGATGATTATGCTGCCAGCCAAATAATGATATGGCACATATCTAACTTACAATACCCATGATACTTTATACCTATAATAAACGTCCATGTCGTGCATTTATGTGTTTACTGTACTTTTTAGCATTATTTTAATGTGTATGCCTAATCCTTTGCTATTGGAGTGCTAATACAGTGTACATGTATTACCAGTTTTATTACAGAGCAGTTTATCTCACAAATGGGGAAACGAATGACTCAAGGGCAGGCGTTGTGGCTAAGAAAAGGGGTTTTATTAAACTCCCAGAACATAAACAGGAAATAAACTATCATGGGGGATCAAAACAAGAGGAGCGGAGCAAGAAGAGGCTCAGGCAACACAATGGTACAATGTCAATGACTGGACTGGGGAACATAGGACTGGGAAGCACATATATACTAAACTAACAAGGGAGCTAATGAGAGGCAGCTGGGAGTGATCAACATTAGTTTTAGGAACGGGAGGTAAGATAAATGAGTAACAGGTGTGGCTTGTTAGGGGCCCACTTGGGAGGAGAGAGGAGGGCCAGGTGGACGTGGTGGGCAGGACGTGTAAAGTACTGTATTATTGTAAAATATCTGGCCTATTTAGACAGCACAGGTACAGTATAGATGCAGTATACTGTATAGGGTTGTATGGAGTATATAATGTTTCTGTAGCGTCCAAGTGACATAACATCCTATTGGGCATAATGTAATCCAGATGTTAAGTGACACATACCTTTATTATTATATTCACTTTATTAAACAGCCATGACGGCTGTGTGCCGTCATGAAGATCATTTGTAATTTTAGTCATTTGGTAAATCGCTAAAACGATTACGAGGAAAATTTAAGTTTTTCCATGTTTTTTATCTGGGTAACAGCATAGGAAAAGGGTCTCACAGCCTTTTTAGATGGTCAGAGACTGTCAGAAGGGTGAGGATGCAGTAATTACTCTATATCTTGGGGATTGTCCAGGAAAATGGTGGTTTCTACTTCACTACCACTCTTTGGGCCACTGTTAGGAATTATGACAGGATAATGAATCCAAAATTATTTATTGGTATGAAAATGCAAACTGAAACTTGGTCATAAATGCATCCCAGAAGCTCTATTAATTAAGAATTAAGGAGGGGTGGAGATAAAAAAAATTGTGTGTGTGGTTTTTTTTTTTATTGAGCAGTCCCTACAGGCATGAATTTGTCTGACTCATTGCGAACGGCGTGTTTCCTCCTGCCCTGGGATCACCGTGCAGCATCTTAATGGACTTCCTGTCAGACCTGCAAACAGCATTAGAGGTCATGAATGTGACTTAAAATGGCTCCAGGATCTCAACAGGGGGAGCGAGTCGGGCAATGTGGCTTCAGTGAACACACAGCCTCGGTCTGGTCACAATTCTCCGTACTGAGCCGAGTTCACGCGCAAACCATCGCTGCATATCCATCCATTATGCATTCTTTCAGCTTAAACTCATTCTCACTTACATAAGGACGGCGCTATGCGAGGAACCATTGGCCAGATCTCAGCAAGCGCAGCGTAAGTGATCCAGGCACGGAAATCCCTCTGGACACTGATCCTTCATAGGAACCAAACATCCACAAGGATAGCCTCACACAGGAGTACATGCAAGGATGCTTCATTGAAGACTTTTTAATTCATCACATGACGTAATAAACAAATTTTAAAAGCATAAATTGTGGGATGGGAGGACCAGAATCAGAGATAGTGATCATTCTTCACCATTTATCAATATGTATCTTTTACTGTTTCCAAATTAAAATGCTTGTGTGTGGAGAGCAGTGTGTGGCTTCAGAAGTTAGGTCTCCATGACTTTGATTGGACGATTGTTGGTTGATTGATGCTGCTGTTGGGCTCTTGAGCAAAGCCCTTCACCTCCATCTCATCCAGGTGGCCTCTGTACAGGCTTTCACTCACCTATATGTGTCTCTCATGAGTTAGGCAACGACCCAGTCCCCTCATTGGGATAAAAAAAGAATCTTTATTCTGCATACACAGTTACATTCATTACTATGTGCAGTGACATGTTTGGTCGCTTAACTCTGAGACTGTGAATACTAACAGCTACAAACTTTTAAATTGGTTGTAGTGCACATGAAATTCTTCATTTACATATGCTTGTACCATTAATTTACTGTTATAAGCCGTAAATAAAACAAATGTACATGCATTTTTCTGAAAACCTGTTGTTAAATTATACCATACATCAGAATCGCTGATTATATTCCATTTTATTTCGTACCCGACGGCTCTTATTACAATCATAAATAACTAGAGAAGAGCGAGCAAGTGCTGCACAATAATAACCAGAATGCATTTCTAGCATCCGTCGTATGCTGTGGCTCCATCTCATAGCAAAACAGTGATCGTAACATACTTTTTGTTTTTTTTCTCCATCTCCTGTGAATAAATATTATGTAATAATGAAAACTGAATCTAGCTTGTCAGGCATTTCAAGAGATAAATGCCGTCTCCAGCAGGCATGGCCTGTGTCTGATGCGAGGCCGGTGGTGTGATCGTATAAAGGAAATAGAGCAAGAGTGCATACGAAGCTAAACCGGACGTAAATGTAACTACGGGGGATTTTTAAGTTTTCATTTTTTTCACTGATGGAAGGGACTGCACAGACTAAGAGAGATGTTTTCGATTTCCTGTGTGTCTAAATGAAAGTCTTCCATCAGGACCCTTTCAATGTCTTGGCAGCTGGTGACCACAGACCAGAGAATGGACACATTTGGCCAGGAACAGAGTCTGCCCCTGAAACCTTTTATTAAATTTTTATTTTTGAATTGTGTACCTTTTCAGATTTTGTTCTACAGGTATAATAAGTTGTGAAAAAAAAACATTTTGGGGATCTCTTCTGGTTTTCTAAAAATCTAGAGTTTTTAAGTTTTGCTGCAGTAGATTTATGAATAATACATTACAGTAAAATGAGAATCGAGGTGAAATCCCTTCACATATCCAAAAAAGCATTTGTATTAAATATACCTTAAAGTGCTACAAGGAGAAAGTGAAACGTAAGGTTGATTATACCGCCCATAAATGAAACTTGGAAGCAAGCAGAGTTTTTATAATTGGAGATAATGTATAGAGGATTGTTTTATTCAGAAACCCTTTGCAATGGTGGTGTCACCCTAAGCTAAACCACTAAGAAGGCAGTCCATATAATGTACCAAGACATTTGTGTGTGCGAAAAAGTATTATCTGCATTGTGAAAAACTTTGCTTTGTTTGTTTTGTTACTTCTTATGTAACTTAATGAGGGGGAGAGAGAGTCAGAGAGAGAGAGAGAGAGAGAGAGAGAGAGAGGGAGAGGGAGAGAGAGAACGAAATACCCAAAAATGGTGAGCTTTGCCTTACCTCTATGTCATCTAGGAACAAAAGTGACTCAGGACTGAAAATTAAAACATTGTTGCCCACAGGAGGAAAGCATTTCGAGCTACTTGAGTGTGTCGGAAGGCTTTTTAATCTTAGAATCTGGAGCTATATATTGGGCTTTTTTACACTTGCAATGAGGCACTGAAGAGCTTGTCCTTCACATTGACCGCTGGCTGTGAGTGTATACAACATTTTTCTTTTTCTCTGGGACATCAGGCATGGACAGAAAGTTCTTTGTGATTCAGCTTTCTCCTTTCCACCCTTTCCATTGTAAATTCACACAGAAACACCTTTAAATTTGTTGTATGCTGTGTGTAACTGGAAGTGATTCATGATACATACTCATATTTCAAAAATATTGACTCTTATCCCAGACTTATTCTATTTCAAACAGACAAATCTCAATTATGACATTATGCTTTACATATAAATAAGAGCAAAAGCACAATAGAAGAGGTATTTCTAACTTGAGAAATGTAAGCAGGACACATTCATGCCAGGTGTGTTATTGGGTGCATTTGTCCAACAGCTGTGCAAAGTATGCACACTCACCTCTCTACATTTTCATAGTGACAACATCCATAAATGGAGTATACCTATGAAACAGCACTGTGACTGGAGACCAGACAACCATGTGACAGGGGACTGGGCAGGGACCTGGATTTATATTCAGTGGAAACAATGTCCTTTTCAGGGGGAGCAGGGACAGGTAGTAACTGGAAGGGCCGCACCAAGTAAGAAAACAAAAGGAAAACTGCAGTTTCAGCACTGGATGACAAGAAAAGCAAACGGACTAGGTAGGGGACAGGAAAAGCCTTGGAAAAAAACAGACCAATTTATATATATCACAGGGAATGAGGGGCAGGTGGAAATGATTCACACAGCAGCGCAAGTGTAAAGAAAAGATATTTCAAGCTAACTTCATACATAAAATAAGTATGTTTTCACAGATTTTTACAGCAGCCAATACATTTAAAGATTTCTTCCTGTATTCCTCACGGTACCGTGTTTGTGCATTCATTAACACAGAATATCATAAATATAACATAACCTGTATTGCAGTTACCAGTGCTACTGATGAATACTGGATGGTGGATGGATGGTAATACATGTACACTGTATTAGCACTCCAATAGCAAAGGATTTGGCCTACACATTAAAATAATGCTAAAAAGTACAGTAAACACATAAATGCATGACACTGACGTTTATTATCGGTATAAAGTATCATGGGTATTGTAAGTTAGATATGTACCATATGGAAATAAAACAAAGACAAAGGCAAAGTCAGACAAAAGTCAGATCAGCATTTGAGGGCAAATGCTCAAGGAATATACAACGCACAATAAATATTTTTATAGCATCTTCCCAGGACGTGTATTTCCAGATTGCCAGATTATGGTTATGAGAACTTGCTTTAAGTTAGAAATAAATCTTCTTTACAGATGGTAAGGTGCAGAAGGGTGTCATCTTTCAGGTCAAGGATCTCAGACACTTTTGACTTATGATGGATATATCAGTATTTGTGTTTCCATATTTTTTACTCAGCTGAATGTTTTTTCACCCTGAGTGACTCAGAGGAGACACTCATGCTCTTTGGATGTTTCATTGTGGATTTTGCTTTTCATTTTTGATGCTGAAAGCCATTTCCATTCTCCATTTTTTTCTCAGTCCATCGTATGTGGGCTTGAAAGTTCAAGGACAAATGAAAGTTTTATTTAAATTTGCAGCAAATTGCAGTATTATGGGATTTTGAAGTTTAAAAATTTATACTTGAAGTAAATGGAACATATTCACTTTAATATCTTTAATAATTAATAGATTAGATACAAAAAATATCGTTAGAATATCTATCTATCTATCTGTCTGTCTGTCTGTCTGTCTGTCTGCCTGCCTGCCTGCCTGCCTGCCACATTAGCTAACCTAACCCCTGCCCAACCCAGCTGTCCCCCCCCCCCCCATAAACCCATTCAATGAACAGTGCTGTGGACTGCTGACTCCCATATTTTCCTTAAGCACATAAAGACCATCTGCAATAGTCGAAAGCCCAAGGAGTGGCTTATAATTTCTGACAATTGGTGTAACAGATGCTACCTCCATTAACTAATTCTATACTCTGGGACATTAATGTACCGCTACTAAATAAAGTCATTAGCATGACCTTACTTAGGTGTATGTATATGTGTGCGCTCTTTTCTCATGTAAATGTAAGAGCATTTAATGTTTTCAGTGCAAAAATCACTTGAAAACACTTGAAAACATACTTGCTACCCTGGGAAACATTACAAAGCATATGCTTACTTTCTCTGACCCTTCCAATAAACAAAGATGTGATTGGATAAATTCCGCAGTGCTCAGTGACAGAGCTGTCTGATTGGCCCAAACGCCACGTGCTCAATGCACAGTATTTCTTTTGCATGCCAGTATAAATTTGCATCTTGTTGTTTAAAGAATGAGACTTATTTCGGCCTGCTGAGTGCTACAGTATGGCGACCACATGATCCTTATCAGAATCAACTTCATTCCCTGAGGACATTGAAAGTCCAAGGAATTTGTTTTGGTGAGTTGGTCACATTTGATGCATGGACAAATATAAATACTACACAGAGTACAATACACTATGAAATGCTCAGTCCAATATGGGCAGAAAGTCCATATACTGTACAGAGCAGTAACAGTGAGTAGTCCAGAACAATTCTGATTTATTAGAGCTTAGCTTCACACTTTGTGGGTTCAAATACAACACGTGATTGTTTTTCTTATTGTATTATTTATACCCACATTCCAAAGTTGTGCAGTGATTTGGTGATTGTGTACAAGCCCTATGATAGACCTTGGGATAGGCTTTGCTTACTGTGTAAGACAACATCATATCAATAAAATATAATTAAAAAAATATTGCTAACCCTTTACTTAAGGTCATGCTTTTAGTAATTTATAAACACATTCATAACAAATAATGCATCCATAAAGCATTATAAACATGGCTATAAATATTTATCAAAAGGCAGAGCACATTATAGCCATGTGTATTATGCATTGTGAATGCTTTAAGAAGCTCTAATTTATAATGCACTACCTTTATAATACAGTATAATGGTCAGCATAAGCATTCAGGATGCTTTGTACTACATTATGAAGGTATCTATAGTGCATTATAGATGAGAGCTTCATAAGGCAGTCATAATTCATATTAGACATGACTATAATGTGTTATGCCTATTTATAAATATTTATAGGCATGCCTTAGGAATGAATTGTAATGCATTACTAATGTGTTTATAAACTGTTGCTGTAAGTAAAGTGTAACTAAAATATATATAAAATATATACACACACACATATATATCATATATATGTATGCATGTGTGTGTGTATATATATACATATACAGTATATTATATATATATGTATATATAAATACAGAAATACCAAAACACTCATCAGAAACTGATAGCAAGTTTCTCCAATTAAAATTCCATATAGTGACAAGGCTCTCAGTACAAAGAGCGCCGCACAAGAAGGTTTATGTAGATTAATCTCTGTGCTATGGCTCTGCCTAACCCTGAGAGCACATGGCAAAAATAACACAATGAAAGGCTTTAGAGAGGGTCTTTGGTGCGGTCTGAGTGCAGCGGGAAGTGGCTGCTTCCATCTCACCTATGTCAAAACTAATCCACATTTTCCTTCTGTGTTGAGTGCAGACCAAGTAAGGTCTCTGCACCCCCACATAGATATGAAATATGTATGACTCCCAAGGAAAAAATAAATTTCTCTGCAACAAAGTTACGTGATACTATAAAAGAAGTAAATCAAATTTGAAACCTTTCGCTCTTTAATGCTCAAGACAGACTGTTGGAGTGCTAGAAATATCTTTAGGTCTGTCACAGTTCCACAGGAAGCATTACTTTTCTAAAAATATTACAAAGTAGATCAGTGATTTTAACATAGTTTCCATTTCTTTTAATCTGCAGGCATTAAACTTTGTTGGAAGGGGCATTATATGAATCTGTTCAAATTATACTGCAAAAATATTCAGCAAAAAAGCTGTATTACAGCCACTCAAATTCCCAGAAGATCAGTTGTTTTGGAAATAGCTTAAAGATCTGAAAGATTATTGGGGCCTCAGTCAAGTCCCAGTATCTGTTTAGTGTGATGTGAGTGTCCTTAGAGTTGGAGCTAGTGTGATGTGAGTGTCCTTAGAGGTGGAGCTAGTGTGATGTGAGTGTCCTTAGAGGTGGAGCTAGTGTGATGTGAGTGTCCTTAGAGGTGGAGCTACTACTTTCTTTATATTTAGCAGTGTCCAAGCACGGTGGTGGTGAGGCAGGGGTTTTGAATTCCACTCCATGGAGTTTGGGTGGATTTTCTTGAGGTACAGTACTCTACTTTACTCTGGAGTAAAAAGACGTGCTAAGCACATTGGTGTCAAAGCTGCCCATAGTGTATAACCTGTATTGTTCTCCTATGTTGTGCCATTTTTAGTCTCCTGAGATAGACTCTAGGTTCACCACAGCCCTGAATTGGATAAGTGGTGTGGATGGATAATGATGACTGTGTACATAACTGAGAGATGATACTTGAGGCACGCCGTGTTCTGGTGTCACTCTTTTGGTAAATTCTTAGGGCAATAAAACCCATCGGTGTGTGTTTGCAGGAGACACATCTGTATTTGTGAGCATGTTGTTATGTATTCTATAAGTCAGTCCTCAACTTTTTCTCACACACATTTTCCCTAAACAAGTTGTTGCCTCAGTATTAAAATTTAAATAGATATGTAAATAGTTATATACTGTATATTATTTGCACTAAACCTGCTACAGGGAAAGACCAGATATTCTTGTTTTTTTATAATATATATTTTATCCAGTATGTGCTTGTGTATGGAAGCCGAGAATGGCCGTGCTTGCAATTATTATTTTTTTAATGTTGCTACCTTGCCATAATGAGATTTAAATTTGTCCATGCATCAAATGTGATTTATCTCATTATCTCGAGATAACAAAGCGAATTTTCTTGAGATAGCTATATGTTATATTAGGACTTGTGCCGCATATACACTTTACGTTGATATCTAAGGGTTGCTCTGTATGTCTGCCATTGTGTAGATGGAACAGTGTTAAGTATGTAGACACTGGAGAGGATGTCATTCTTGATTCCTTGTAACATAAATAATGTATGTTTCAAACCGTTGAGAAATTGTAAACAGTTTATTGTTCAATCATGACATTGGGCAGATTGTCTGAAATGCAGGGGCACTCTATGAACCTTAGAGTGCTGATTGCTTGCACCGCAGAACAGAAATGGCACGTACTACAGTCGAATTTCTATCGATCGCACATTCCCATCTCCATTTTCATTTCCATCCATCTATAAGTTCAGAGACAGACGTTAGGCAGCAGTTCCAGCGTAAGACTGAAAAATGTCATTTCATTCGAGATGCATGTTGTGAAACACCATGTGAAATTTACAATATGCCGCTGCCTTCATTACACAGGCTGCGTTACCAACAACATTTGAACTAATTTCCCTGAATTTACATTTTCTGCGAGTTTAATCAGAACAAATGGTTATGTGTCACTCTTTAAAGTAACATGTACCGTCATAAGAAATATTGATATTCTACTTTTATATTGTAAATATTATGAAATTTAAGTCATATTGTGATTCAGGAGAAAACAAACAGACAAGCAAGCAAATAAATAAACTTTATTTATAAACCATTGTAATGACAATTAAACTGTGTGTATGTGCCGAACTGCTTAACCAACGTGAAACACCAATCATGTTTCACTCATAGTGTCTTAGGTTTATCTTTGGACCGATTTTTTTTCCTGGTTTTACTCTCTGTCATTTGGATGGAACAGTTTTTAGTGGCATGGTGCAATACTGTAGTGCTTAGCGCTGTCAGTTGACACCTCTGGGACAGGTTTCAACTTTCTCCCCTGGCTTTACATGTGTGGAGTTTGCCCCATGTTGTTTTGGGCTTTTCCGCATAATCAAAAAAACTTGCTTTCTTTAAACTGGAGTTACCAAGTTCCCCATAGATGTAAATGTGTGTGTGCGCCCTGCCTTGTGCCCCCAGCTTCTGAGATAGGCTTTAGATTCCTGTGAGCCTGCACAGGAAAACCAGGTACAGCCAATGGATGTGATGTTTACTCACTGGAATCTGTGCCATTGTGGACGGATCTGACATATGGAGGATTTTAGTGAGCGGCGGTTTTCATCTGTGAGCCCTGTTAATGCATTTTGTTTGACTTACGTTGGACTTCCTTTAGTTTTTTGCAATTTATATGAGACACATATAAAAAAAACTGCAGTATCTTGCATGTGTTAATAGTCATATAATGAGCCCCCGAAACCTGAGGCCATTTTCTGTTTTTAATGAGCATGACAGCATTTGGCCATGCGCCTGTTAATTCTCAGGACAAATCAACACTCCTCTCACGCCCCCTCATCGATAGGAATATATGGCAATCAAGTTATTATTTTGCAAAGAGCCAGGACTGGTGCTTCTGACTACATGTTCAGTAGCTTAGTATGTCAGTATTTGTCAGAATGACCATTGCCTTGTGTACTGGGACCTCTATGATGATCACAGTTATGCAAGAAGATCTTTCCATCTGTTTAATTCACTTTTGATGCTTGGTCTGCTCTTGTGTAGCTTAAGGGTAACACATTTTTTGTGTTTTCCTGAATATGTGTTAGTTTTCCATTTTTGAAGTAAGCTTGCACAAGATGTTTGTTTTCATGTAACGTCGCCATATTTGAAATATTTTTTGGCCTTGAAGCATTTCAGCTCAATCTAATATTCCTGACCATCACCATTGACTTAAATAGTACACAGAAAATTGTTTTTTTTCTGATTTCTTTTTTGGTTTCTATATCCCCTCGTCCAGCAGGAGACAATCAATAAATCAGACTGGTTCGCAGTGCCTGATTGTGTTACAAGCTCAGTGTTTACATTGTAGTGCTAATGAAAACAATAAAGGCATGCCCATGTGGCATATTTGAGAAATAGTACCATAGTCCACGATGCACCCAGGTCAGACGGCCACTGCTTCATTATAATAGCTTCTGGCCATCTCTCTATTACGGAATGATAGCCCATTACTGAATGTATGTGTCCAGAGTATGCCCGGTAAAAGTAATACATGAAAAGAGACTCACCTATGATTGCCGCCATCGGTGGCGTCGGAAGCAGTCTGACATTGAGGGGGAGAAAATTTGTGGGTGGGCGGGGGGTTGGGTGGGTGGTGTATATCATGACATTGCAATGGGCGCACAAGCAAAAGTCACATTGTGAAAGGATGCAATGTAAGAAAGATTTTTAAATCTTTTTAGAATAATGAAGATTTCATCATTTTAAATAAGACTTATACCTGTGTAGGGTACAGTTTCACAAATAACGTAATAAGACACAGATCCATAAAAAGAGACTGTCCCATATGAAAAAATGTGTATCTGATAGAGGACTACAATCGTCATTAGGTATTTTTTGTCCTTGCTTTGCATGCGCTGTGACTTGGCCTCAATAACGCACAGATTCATAATGAAAGATATTTGTCTATGGGGGGGGGGGGTCCCCTGTTCCCCCTATTTTCGATGCCCCTGACTGCCATCAACATCCATAGTACCTATTGGAGCAGACGCAAATCGTGAATGGCATCTCAAGGAAAGACACATTTAAAGACTTCATTTTCTCTTTCCTGTTCAAAGAATCCATGAATTCTATCAGAGACTCCTCTCCAGACTTTGGCATTAGAGTTGGGCTCTGAGTTTGTGTCGATCCCTGTTCAATTCCCTACCACTATTGTAACTCACTCACCCACTCAAAAGAGCATATGATAGCGGGTGCCTAAATCCATTCCAATGCCTTGATAAAAATTCATTTACTACTTTCATACTTTCTGCATTGAATGTAAATTGGTGAAGGTGATACAGCACAGTATCCATCCATCCATCTTGTGTCACCATATATCCAGTACAAGGTCACGGTGATCCTGGGGTATTTCCCAGGATGAAAAGAGCTGGGATGTGTCATGGTTTAACTAGTACTGGTATACCGAATTTTCCTGTCTTATATGCAACAAGACACATTCAGAACCGAGAGTATATTTATACACTTTCACAAGTACAAAACCTGGGAATGAATAGATTTTTAACATTATTTTGCAAATAGATAAAATCATTCCCTTGGCAATGTCAGATGAACTATATGCCGGGGCACCAACACCATACATGGTTTTGCTTCTTACCATTTGATTAATTTTCTTGGGGCCTAATATGTATTGCTGCAGTAAAACACTTTTTTTCCACCTCTGTCCCATTGTCTCCCATTCACTAATGGTTCTGTGACACGAGTTATGGCATTTGGCTTAGGGAGGACTTTAACCTTTCAATATTCATGACGCACAAATGTGTGTACCCTTCGTACAATATGCATGCATTCCTGACTCCAGAGTATGACATCATTAGTCATAATGAGCTCGTTATAACAACAGGTCTTCTAACACATGGTCAGGTGTCTGGGGCATCTGCACGACCTTGTGATTCTTAACCGCAGAAATGAGTACATCTGCAGTCCAGGCTCCTAATCATCACGCACATTTTCTTAGTCTGCTGATACATTGTTCTGACAAAATAGTTTTTTAAAATTTGATTTCCATTCCACTGAGTCCTATCGCACTGAAGATGTCAAAAGTCCTCTATCTCCCGTTAGATTTGGGGCATCGCAAAAACATCGTCGCTTTTATTTCCGCCGCAGCATTGATTGCTTTAATAGTCTTGGATAAATTACTAACCTCATAAAAAAAAATAATTTTCTTTTTGTTGTATGATATTAATTATAAACATGTGGACCCTCTTGAGTTTAACAAATTATATGTCTACCATTCAAACATTACTCTAGAATTTAATAAACCAGTAGGCATAAGTATCTTCCATATTGAGAAGACAAATTCTGTTTATATCCTGCAGATGAAGTAAAACTGTAACTACATAGCAAATTGTTGTAATTTGTTGGTTAACGATAATGTCAGTATAATAGCCGATATGATGTAATATTTGATGAAAGTCTTAAGTGACGTCTGTGGCACTGTTGTGGATTTGGGAAAACCTCATCATTCTTGAGACGGGTGCATGTGCAGCTCACTTACGGTTCAGGGAAATCCCTCTATAATAAGAGATGACAGCTCTCTTTACCATGAGGAATGTGATCAGATGGGTCTCTGTAGGGAAGGGGGGCGGGGGGTAAATATTTAACAACAACGTTGGTGAATCACACTTTTCCCAGAACACACAGAGAAGGGCCCTTATCAGAATTCCATTGTCTTTCACTACCTTCTGAATTACAGAACCACTGGGAAATTGCACTTTGATTCTCCACTTATTTTTTAATTCCAACGGATTAAGTCTGACGTAAGAAGGAGATGTTGAAATGCGACCTGAAATAGAATACGGCAAAACTTTTTTTATTGCTATCATGCAGCAGGTAAAAAAAATAGAAAAAGAAAACTAAGCAGAACTATTTAAGGCTCTGAGGAAATCAACTCAGCGACCACAAATTGGAAGGTTATTTTTAGAATTTCGGGTTGTTTTTACAAAGGAAGAGAGATACATCTCGAATGTCTGGATGATTTGTGGCTTTCTTTAAGATGTTGTTTTCCATGAACTGCAAGCTTAATTATTATGAAAGAATAAACAAGCAGAAATAATAGTCACAACTCACACATCATTAGCTATATAGGGTTATAGTCTTTTCTCATATAAAATATTTAATCATTTTTGTTGATTATATAAATATGTTGAATTATGTTTACCATGAACATAGCATGGAAACACTGTGTGCAATTATCTTGATACATGTGCTGAAGGAAAGCATGCAGTTTTTCTGCAGGGACTTAAACATGAACCAATAAAAAACGGAATAATGCATGTAATTTTTTAACAAAGAAATTTGAATTGATGGCTATTCATGGGATTTCCTTGCTCATTAAACTTGAAACAGAACAGAAATGCACGGTCCATTTTTTTGCTTCACCAGTGCTTTGCATTATGGGGATTTTCCTCTTACGCTCACCTCGGTGCACTCAACAAAGTATTTTTTTGTTTTCCCCTGAACTGTGAGACTTCATGCATGTATAGTGTAGGGGTGAATCCCAATGATGTTGACATAAAGTACTTCATATATGGCATACATTGGGGAAACGCATGAATGAAAATATCCTCACAGTCACACATTCAGAGTTCATTAACTAGGATTGCACACATTTCAATGGCGTGCATGTTCAGCCTGGCCTTTAGACATTATCGCACAAAATGACCTTTTAGAAATACAGACGAGATGGAGTTTGCATGGTCCTGTGATGGACCGGCATCCCAGCCAGCGTGGCCCCAGCCATCCTGGACCTTATCCCGTGCCTCCTGGGATATACTACAAACTCACCACGACCCTGCGCTACATAAGTGATTATGCCACATAGATGTCTGAATATGCGGATGGATGTAAATACATGTAAACATTTCTAAGACACCGACATATTTTTAAATTTGGTATTCTGTGCATTTCCTCACATGTATGTGTGAATTGCATTCATTGGCTTTTTTCATTGTTCACTCTCTGTTCTGAAAATGGTATCTTATATAAATATTTGCAGTTCAAAACAACCCTCAGAGCAAACTATGGGTCAGTCCTGCAGTGATGAATACCATAGGGTCAGCAGGTGCATGCTTCCCCAGCCCCCCCCCCCCACCCCCCCGTCAGGGAGGGGTCATCCTCCTTTATTACGACTTGCCAAGCAGGGCCCCCGATGGAACATTCAGGGCCCCTGAATCGGGCAGGGTGTCCATGAGCCCCGAGGGTCAGCACAGACCGGGTTGCAGGTATGGTGAAGAAAACCCCACTGGTGAGGACCGGTGGCCGGCACAGCGAGAAGAAGCAGGTGGCTAACAGCAGGTGCATCGGAGGGGAAGGAGCACCCCTCTGGAGCTGGCTTGGCCACTTCGAGACTTGTGATCGGATTACCTGGCTATTGCAGATTGAAATGAAAAAAGAAAAAAGATTCTCAGAGTTGCTGAATATAAAAATAGTCACCGACACCAGGTGCTTCTCACCAGGCATTAATAACACTGATGGGTGGTATTGTAATAACCTACAATTTAAAATTCTCCCCATGCATTCTGAGAGGTCCTCGATAGCTTTGGGGTCATACTACAGTAATGGCACGGGACAAATGCCGCTCTGGTACCCTCCGCAGTTAAGTGCGAGTCACTAAATGCGAGCGTTTTCTGGGGATCCTCTTCTTTGCTTTTTATGTCACTTTGGCTAATAACCTGCAGCATCATGTGATGCGATAACCGGTTAAAATACGGCATAAATGCTAAAAGGATGTAAAATGCAGTGTTAATTATGTGTAATGTGTTTGTGTAACTTTGCAAAATATTTTATAAATGCTTGTTTCGGCTACAGTAGTACCACAGACAGGGATGCATTTGTTGTTTCTGGGGTCTCACTCAAAAAGTCACATTTGGGTCCCCCACTGATTGTAGTGCAGTGACTAACCATAGAGACACGACCCAAATGCATGGTTTGAGTGGTGGCGAACACCGGCACTGACGGTCTCTTACGTCCAGTTGGGGAATAGTGAAATAAAAGCAGAAGAATGACAGGTGCATGGGGAGACAACAGGACAAGCAGCAGTGCGATAAGGGACAAGACAAGTGCAATATACGAAGTGAAAGATGAATATGCAATAAATAGGTTGTGCAATTCTACAGAGGTCAAGGCTTTCATAAAAATATTCAGCACAACCCATTGATGTGAAGCTCAAGCTACTCTGCTGGCTGCTGCTTTGAATACCTTTATACAAACTTTTACACAGATGCAGAGCATTTCAGCAGGAATGCTACAAAGCACTGATTTCAAGCCCATAAGAATGACAAGTCTGCTGCCACTCCCCTTTCCTTACACGCCTCACTTGATAATGAGGCATGCTGTAATTTCCCAATTCAAATCCTAATCATCAATTGCCTCTGCTTAGCATGCAGTGGGTGAAGTCAAGCTGTCAGGCAGAAAACATACCTGTTGGGTCTGAAATTTGTTTAAAGAAGATTCTATGGCAGGCTGCAGAACTTATTTAGGTTTTGTTTCTGACTCAAATTAGCTTTGATATTAGAAATATGTGCATTTTTCCACATCTTCAAGGCCCCAAGGCTCTGTAGCTGGGAAAGGCATCAGTCAGCTTTGTCATAGTAGGAATAATCTGCCGGATTCCTCTTCATTATCTGCCTGGGGTAACAACTTTTTCCCCTCCCAGGACAAATTGTTTTTGTTTTAAATTATGGGCAAGGAGTGATATCGATAATTTTTTATAAAATGTCAAACTGCAAAAGGGCAAAACTCAGCTGGATGATAAATTTGACTTATAAAGATACTATAGAAAGCAAGAGGTCTGAATGAGCAAATAGCTTTCGGGAAGGAATTTCAGAAGAAGCAGAAAAATTAATAAAGGTCTACACAAATTAATAGATGGACATGATTATACACTTTTAGCAATTTACTCTATTTGTACATTGGGACCTAATACTATTAATAGAAATTAATAGTTTTCTTAAGGGGTAAGTGTACACTTACAATGAGCCATTCTTATTATTACTGAGGATGTGGATATTTTTAGGTCTTTCAAGTGGCATAACAGCATGACAAATTTTTCAATTAACGTAGTGTTAAAATATGTCTCTGCACAGTGTACGTGGACTTAGTACAGAAAACATCAGGTTAGTAAGGATTTTATAGGAAGGATTTCATAAAGTTAATTTCCAAAAACATTTACAAGTATAAATGGAAACAAAAGTGATTACGGTCAGCCCTCCATATCCGAGGGTCCCACATCCATGGATTCAACCGAGAAAAAACCAGAAAGTTCCAAATTTCCCACTTGCCGAGCACTATGTTGCAAGTGTAATTTGGGGTGCTATCATAAATTTGAGTCAGATGTAGGGGGCAGCAGAAAAGTAACGTGTTTCTTTAATTTTTTCCACTCCTAGCGTTCAGGGGTGGCTTTCCAGAAAAGTTCGTAACACTAAGTAGTTCATTATTTCGTACTTAAGATCGATCGTTAATTAGCACACGTTTCCAGAAATCCTTCGTAACTAAAGCAGTTTCTTATCTCGTTCATAGAGTTACCAATGCTCTGGCCCACTCATTATTTTCTATGTCGTTCTTTATTTGCTTTATAGCTATAACTTTTGCTTGCGGTTCTGTCACAAAGACACAGAGATTGGCCAAAATGGATGTCAAAAACACATTGACAATCTTTTTTGGGCAACGTAATAATGCTATAATATGATAAGAAGTTAGTATTGCAATATAAAACTATAATGTAGGCTATAAATAGAGCAAAAGGTGCTCGTTGTTCTAACTCCTGTATGCAATTTGAATGCATAATAGGGTTGTGCACCATTAGGAATTGACTTGAGAGTGACCTTGAAAATCAAATTAATTTCTTAAGTCGGTTGAAATCACGGTGCAGCATTAAATATGAGGAAGTAAAATTAAAATGGAATTGATTTCACATAAATTCATATACATGGTGCAAGTGCAGCTTTAACAGTACAGCTTAACATTTCAATATGAATTACCCAGCATGTTAATAGATGCACTGAATCCTGGCTCTGCCCCCTCCATATTTACTGTAGCAAAAAGTACCCGTCGGCCATGCCCCCAATTCCAGCACCTGCCTGAAAAGTCTGTGCCTGTTATTATTATTCATAATGAATGACACATTTTAAATATCACCTATACAACAAATAATATTAACTGAGATTTTGTATACCATGGTGAAAGAGCACTTCATACAGTCATCTGACAACCCACCGACACTCACAAGAAAAGCTACTGCAGACTCCTCACAAACGGTAACACACATAAACAGTTAAATATGCAAAATCAATAAATATCTGCCCATGGAAAAGGACTTAGAGGGCTGACCTAAACCAAATGCAAATTGTTGGAAGCGGCTAAAACAATTACGCAATTTTCTTACAATTATGCAAATAAAGTTACTCACTAGTACATTTATAAGGTCAATATATACGTCTACCATCTTGGAAGTAAATCTGTTATGTAATTATTCATGTTCTGCTAGATTAAATGACATGCTGTATGATTGCATTGAATTGAAATGAATTAAATTTTTCTTACTGTCATTCCAGTTCAACATCTTACAGGGTGTGGCCAAGTCAATTCAAAATCCAATTCATAAATTCTGAACAACCCCGGTGGGCTACATAATGAGCTAACCAATCAGCATTGCAATGTGTTCAGTCACATCATTTGAAATGGGAAGGTGAATCACCCCTCACGACCAGCAATGGCAGGGAATTGTGCGAGTGTTTGAGACGGCGCCATCCAGGAAGCCAAGTTGCTTTTGTGGGTGGCCATGAACCCCCATCTCAGTAACGAACACTTCATAGAGAAAAATAGGCTGGCTTGGGGTGAAAGCCTTGGTCTGGTGCAGAGCTGTCAAACTATCAAGGCTGCTGTGTCCTGCATCTGCACATGCATTGATCACATTTCTGTTGTACTGTGTGCACAACTGCATACAATGTCCAGCAGGAGGGGATGCCCTGCATGGCACTAAAAGTGGTTTTCATGCCATTGCAGGCATACCTGGCATTGTAGGTGCAGTGGATGAACCTTCAACCCTATTCATACTTGCAGTTCCTTGAATCCCACCTGCACCTCCCGAAAAGGGTTCTTGGCCCTAGGCTTAAGTGTCCAAGTGATATGCAACCATCAAAGACATTTTACAGATATTGCTGTAAAGCGTACTTTGAACATGTGCGTACTTTGAACATGTGGAAGACGTGATTCTTCGGAGCTCTAAGATTTCCCCCTGAATGTTGCTGTGCTGTGCTTTGTGTAGTATGTGCACAACACTGCAGTAATTGTTTTATTAAAATATATTTTTGCCACCTCCTCAGTAAGTTGTTTTAAGGCTTCTTTTCGGAAGTTTTTTCCTATTGCTGCTCACCATTGCGCTTTTTTAATTTAAATTTTTTTTTTCACATTTTGAGCCTATTTTTATATTTTCAACAAATGGGTTGATTTATTGTGGTCTTAATAATTGTTGCTTTGGTGTATTTTTATTGATTTTCTGATTATTTTATTTTTTTACTTTGCATATGTCTGGTGTGACAGTCATATAACATATTTCACCATTGAACAACATGGAATCGATGTTCCTGCTGTCGACAGTCTGTGCTTTTCTGACATGGAAGCTGTGGAGGAACCAACAAAGTGCTACCGAAAGTTTGTTTGTTAATTCTGGAACAACGCAGAGTTTCTGGAAACACACGCAGACCTTACTCGTTCTTTACTTATGTCTTGTTCGTTATTCACAACTTAGATCAATCGCTTTCTGGAAAGCCATCCCAGGTCTGCCATATTAGTGAGAATGAGCCAGAGATACTCTCCTTTCTTGTTTTCCCACACCGCTTTATTGTGCTGGTTAAAATGCAGCATATGATCCTTTAGCAAGTGTTTAGCGTGAAGGCAGAGAAAACAATTTTATTTTACATTATCAAGTCATTTATTTGGCTGCTGTGATTTCTCTTATTTACGTTGTATTCAGTATTACATGTAATCTACAAATGATTTAAAGTATAAGGGAGGATGTGCATAGGTTATATGCAAATTTTGCAGCATTTCATACGTATAAGGAACTTGAGCATCCATGGATTTTGGTGTCTACAGGGGGGTCCTGGAACCAATCTTCTATGGATACGGAGGGACGACTGTACTGTAGCTATTGTTCGAAGATGTTAATGTGATTAAACAAAATAGCTATCTTGAAAAACTTGCTTAAATGTCTTTTAATTTACATCATACAGCGAAAACTAAACAAAGTAACCGCCACGTGAAAGTTTTTGTGTCGTCTTTTTACTAGGGTCAGGCCTACGTGTCCTGGCTTTAAATCTAAACTGTGCCTTGATAGTTTGACAGCTCTACATTCCTGCTTCACGCAAGCTTTTCCGCCTCGACACACTGACGTGGATAACCTTTCTCTACAGCTGGCTCTCTAGAGGGCCGAGGCACGTGGATGATTCACTGACGCATTAATTCTGGATGGCTCCTTTTAGCCCCTTTGCCACAATGCAACGGCATCCAGGTGACTCATTTGCATTCACAGGGTGCTGTACCGTTTCGTCTCATTAGGACTCGCTCTCAGAAATGCATGCATTACAGACTGCAGCACGTCGTTTAGGAGCAAATCAATAGGAACAAATTCAAGGCACCATCCAGTCTCATCCTAAATTGCTATTTGTTACTAAACTGAAAGTATTCAGCTCATGTGAAATGTAAACCCTGATTGAGATTAAAATTATATATATTTTTCTCTATACACCGCATAATATTTATATAAAATACCATGTTGAGAGCATAGACTAAACAATGAGAAACGCAATGAATGCAATTGACACATACATGGAGGAAATGCAGAGATGGGAATACCAAATTTAAAAATGTGATTGAAAGTTATTACTATAATCATATCATTTGGTCTTCCACAGTGCTTTCAAAATGATTGTACAACACAGGGAAAACAAAATTAAAGGCAAATTTACCTACTAGTCATTATCCATTTTGAGAAAGATATATACATACACATACACGTGTTCTTGGTTAGACCATATTGCATATTTCTGGGATTAGAAGACTTGATGTCACTTGATACTGGCTGGATCATGTGATTACTTTGGTTCATGAGTACGTCAGGACAGTTGCTCAAATCTAAACAAACAACGATTCCCACCAGAAGTTAAAGTATATTTGCAATTATCAAGATTGGCCATTTTCTAGTTACCATGGACTGTATTACACACCTACTGGACCTTCTGCCTTGTCATTTTAAATCTGTACAATGAGCTATGAATAGCACTGTGTTTATTGTGCTCATAACAACATGCAGTGCAGCTTCTGGAAATTATAAAGGTGTCTGTAAAATAACAAATATGGAACATATGTTAACCCCCCCCAAAAAAATAAAATAAATCAGTATGTTAAGCACTGAAGCATGAAGTTACCGAGTGACTCACCCTTTGATTCAGACGATTTGGATTTTTCTAATCCACTACTTTCTGATACTGTTTAAAGGTCAATGAAATGCAGAGCTGAGGAAAGAACATAAATCAGTAATGGAGACAATTTTTAATACCATCCCTAAAACACATGACTACAGCCCGCTGTTGCAGTTCAAGCTTTTTTAACCTGAGCTAAGACAGATTTGATTAAAACAAAGACCACGCTTTGAAAAGATCTGAAAAGTCGAATATAAATATTGCTGCTGTTTGAAAGATTCATTTGTTGGTGTTTGCCAAATGACATCCCGTTCAGGGTGTCCCTTGTGTTGTGCACCATGCTTCCTTGGATAGGTTAGGATTTTAGAAGATGGACGGTTGGACGGATAGAGGGATCTGGATGGGTGCTGTAAAGGAAGGGAAAGTTAGGATGAATTAAAGGGCCCCCTGAGTGAAAAAAAGCCAGAAAAAATTTGGAACATAACTGGATTGGTCTGGGTTGGGGTCCATGATATGCTTTCACTGGGCCAAAGTCTCTAGTAGCGCCCCTGAGCAGGAGCATCAGTTTTTTGTTATGTGATGTTAGCATACATGGCTTCCAGCCAGCTGGCTTCAGGCTGCTAGTGGTTTGATATATTTTTTGTCTTGTAACTATGATAGCGGTTTTGTTTCCTCTCCTCCATTGCCTTCCGGAAACTTTTCCCTCACTGAAACATGACATTACATATTGTACATGGCTTTTTGGTCTGTTTGGGATGTTGTTATTAAGTCGTTTCCTCCAAAACTACATGCATTGCCACGGTTAAGTACCTTTGGAATAATCATGTCAAGGGCACTATGGAAAAGTAAACTGAATGGAATTGCATCATTTCAGTCGTCCAGCAAAAGCCGATTGAGTTTCAATAGCTGTTGCTCTTAAAGTTGGAACAGACTGTTGATGCAGTTATTAAGGCTGCTTTTGGGTTCATTCAAACATGAACCATTACATTACATTAGCACCCTCAATCTGTCAAGTGCTAAAATCTACCCGCTCCTGTCATTTTCCTTTCACTAAGTGTCATTTGCTCTCTACAGAGGTGTATCATGTTTAATGCACATGGAAAAGCTGTGGGCTAACTAAATAATAGAAATAGAAGAAGTAGATCTGGTCCACTTGAAATTGATAACATCAGATTTTTTTTATTATAAAGAACATAAAAGCGAGTCGCGTGCTAAATGGAAGCATTTAGCTAAAGGCAAAAGCATTCAGCTAAAGGCTAGCATGAAAGGACATGTCTGACGATAATTTCAGAAGATCTTCAAATAATTCCAACATATTGTCTTTGAGAAAACTATTTAGGCACTGATTAAACAGTGTGTCAAGTGGGGGACTGGAGAGAATGGATTCCTTTATCATATTCAAAACTGAAAGTGTAAGTAGTCAAATTATTGACTGTTTCTGCCATGATAGCTATTTGATTATGCATTGGTAGTGATTAACTGCAAGTCATGTAGCAGGTAAAAACGTTCACTTTAATTCACACTTTGGTATTCTGAGGAGGATTCTATTGTTAGTGAATAACCTTTAAACAAAAACTAGATCTTTAAACAGACTTAGATCTTTCTTTTCCCCAGCTGAATGCTGATTTGTACAGAAAATCTAAGGATTTTAGTGTATTCCATGTGTTACTGACTTAAGGTATTGTGCTGCATCTCTCAAAATGCTTTTAACTCACGATGATTTTAGCTGATACTAGCTATAGAAATCAGGCTGTCGATATCCCCTGAGTGTACGGTGATGTGGCCCATAGTGGTTAATGATGTGGAGCTGCTGGCTCATATCCCCGGAGGGTCCTTTCTTTGTAGCCTTGAGCAAGATGCTTAAACTGAAAGAAAATCCTATTTAGCCCAAGCTAATTAGCCAGTAGCTGCGATCACACAGAGAAAAAAGCGATTCCATATAATTCATGGTTTGTAAGGTATGCCAACAAATCCATTATCTGGTCGTTTATGACAATAAATATGGTTTGATTCAAACTTGACATGTATTTTTAGTGCTGCTTGAGCCTTTTCCCAAGCTTAGCTATAAATGTGTCAATCTGCTAAAACAGCATGGTAGGACTCATCTGAAAATAATGAACAACACTAGCCCTAAACTGCCAATCTGTCTTACAGCTGTCAGCCATAATTGGTCACATGTACTGTATAGGAAGTAGCAGAACATTATGCATAATCTCATACAGGTGTATGCAAGGGTAATAAAATAGCTGTCGGTAAGAATTACAGCTGTAGGTAAGTTATTTGGCTTTTGATTCTTTGGGTTTAGTGGTTTTGGTAAATTATTTGTGCATTTGATTATGATTGTTTATTATCAGCAACTAATCAGTGAATTATACTAGCAATTCAAAAGAAGTGTAAGAATAGAGCCAACGGATTAAATGTTGATTAATAAAATGTGCAATCACATTATATTACAGGAATAATATGAAACAATAAATGAATACTAGAACAACAGATTGTTACTCCTGATCAGGATGCCAAGCTTCAAAACAGTTCATGTCTGGTTGAAGGCAGAGATAGAAAGCACATGCTTTGCACTTCCGAGGGGTTTTTGTACGTACTGTATAATACCATAGCGCTGGATTAGTATGTACCGGCACGCTTGCTAGCCAAGTACCCAGCCCTGTTTGTCTCTGGTGTTGTAAAAACTTTGGCTGTGTCTTCAGTCTACCTAAACTCCAACAAGTTATTCGGCTAAGCAAGAAATCCTGCTTTGTGAAGTACCTCCGATCTCAACCCCATTGAAAATATGTGGGGTATGCTTAAAAGCCTGGTCCATGCCAGGAACCCAACTAGTTTAAATGAACTAGAAATTCTGCAAAGAAGAGTGGTCAAATATTCAGCCAGAATTATGCCAGAAGCTTGCTAACGGCCACCAAGAGATTCTGTTGATACTTGTATGTAAACTTGTGACCACAACTAAAATGTGTTTTTGTAAAGAAAGCGCCATCTCATGGTAACACCCTGCAAGTGAATGAATGGGCAGGTTTAGTCCAGAATTTAGGCACACCCCCAGAAGGAGGGGGGTTACTCCCTTTGGCTGGCTTTTGGCAGTCAGCCGGCTTGGAGGGGAAAATTGAGGTGGCTGCATCTGTATATGTATAGCAGTTTCTGGTATCCTCTAAAACACTTTACACTTTCATGTTTAAAAAGGAAGAAAATTGTGTAATTATGCCTAAGGAGAGCTGGTAGTAAATTATCATTCCATTACGCTTTTTCATTGCATTATAATTACGCTACAATTTGGGGGCTGGCTCCATGGATTTGTTCAGTTCCACTTCCTTCGGTGCCCAGCTGACTAGCCATGCATCAGCGCTACCAAGTCAATCATTCTCTAACCAACAAGAAACGCAGCCGTGCTAATCCCTTCCTTGCTCTTTATTGTGGTCCCCACAGTGGTGCTTCAACATTGATACTTAATTTAGTTTGCGTTTAATTCACCTGCTGGATTAAAGTTTTGACTTGCAGAACCACAGTTTAACTTACAGAAAAATGAACACATCTGACACAGAAGAGAAACAAACAACTAATCCATTATGTCAGTGGTGCTCAACCTGTCTTTATCCTGTTTTACCCTGTGAGACGCCACTGACTGAATGGTTGAGTTTGGCTGTGAATTCTGTGATTCTGAGCAACATTATGACCAAAGCTCTCGTGCAGCAAGGAATTTTATTAGTTTCTATTTTTTTTATAAAGCCCTAATTTTAACACACAATTAAAGTGTAGTGACACGCTATATCTCGATTTTGAAAAATATCAGTGTAGCGTTAAGTTTGACATAGGCTACCTTTCAGCCCTAGCTTTAGCAATGTTGCGTTTTTTTCTATGCTTTTCAAATAAATTGTGTGGTCCCGTTCAATCCTCACTGAGGCCCCCTAGGGGGCTGTAACCCCACCCTGGTTGGGTACCACTGCATTACTTGGTTTTGAGAACACATTGCTATTATTGGAATGCAGGGCTCTTCCAAAAGCTTTTCAGTGTGTTACAGGTGAATCTTTTAGCTCGTCTAATCAATGACTCTGGTCAAATAAGTCAGCTTTGTTCAGCCAGGTCCATCAGATTGACAGGCTGATGGTATCGTCTCCTGTAGACAAGGTGTTTCTTTACGTGATCAAATGACTTGAGAAACAGAAACCATTTTTTTGCAGTTTTGTATCATTACAATGGAGCCATCCATCTACCTGTACAGAAAACAAATCTCGCCTGGATGTTTATTTCATCATTCTGAGTTTCCCAAACTTTGAAGGAAAACTGGATAGCATTGAAGTTCACTCAATAAAACATCTGGTTAATTGTGTGCTTGGTCTGTGTTCCATAATTGAAAAATGTAAAATAATTGAATGATCTATGTCATCATGGGACAATGTCAATTCTCCGATGGCACAGAATTTAATTAAGGATGATCAATAGCTTCCCCATACATTTCTTTCTGTAGGATATCCTTATCGGATAGCGACAAAGCGATGCCCTTGTGTAGATCCTGTGGATTGTTGATGTGCATGTTATGCGCTTTCATGGGCACTTCTGTGAAACTGACCTTTGTCAAGTGACAGAGTGCAAGCAGAGGACCAGTCTGTGGATGGTGTGTCGCATTTCATTAACAATTATCGCAAGAATGGTCTTACATTGTGAAAACTAGGGATTCATAGAAGATCTTCGATTTAAGTGCATGTTTGGAGATCTAACGCCACAGTTACACAATTACTGATAGATGTTTGACACTTTAATTGCTAATGAATGGCTCATTCATTTTGATTGCGTTAAATTTTGCTAACCATGCATGCTGCGCCTTTACACTACAAAACATTTTGAATACAATTTATTTACTATAAGCCTTTTCTTCACAAACTGAAATGTGCAAGTTTATTTTGTAATGTGAAAAGATGGCTGTTGAGTTGCCAGTGACTTAGAAAGGAATGACTTAGAAAACAATTTAGGCCATATCTGCAAAACCCTGCAGTATATTTACGGTAACGGTTTACATTATATGAAACTTCATAATGCCTTGATAATGCATTCACAGAACATTCAGTATGCGTTCATAATGCATTCATAGGACGTTCGTAAGCGGCATGTAAATGTACCTTAACATCATAACATACCTTAACAGCTTTAATATACATTAAAAACAATCATTTTATGATAATAACAAACTTTATAATCCTGATGCTCCATTTTTAGCAGGTAAATGCTGTTTTCGCTTTACGAATGAGGGCCTTTGCAGACGTTATTACCGAGATGACAATACAGGCTGGACTATTACTGTTCCCTGAAATACAGAAGGTAATTTGCTCCTGAATTTTTACCATGGAGGCTTGTAATCATTATAAACACAGCATATTCGGACTAGATTAAAATTATGGACCTTGCCGGTAATTGCTTCAATTACATTACATCCCCAAGTAAAACTAATCCCATCCAAATGGGGCTATCCTTGACCTTTATAGTTCGCTGTAAGAGGGAAATAATGTCCTCCTGCATTTTTACTGATAAAGGATGTATAGTAAAAGTTTTATATAAAATTTCAGAATGCAAATAGGCCCTACCTCAGAATGACTGGTTTATATCCTGTTACCTCAGTGCCAGAAATGTAATTTTGGCCACAGGCTGCTTGGTCACTGTTGGAAAATATACTGCCCAGCAGGGACAGGTGTGACTGTGCGCGGGCCCTCATGTATAATAAAACATATCAGGAGAAAATAAATAAATAAGTAATATGGAATAGAAGTGTGTTTACTGGAGGTCTTCTGTCGCACGGACCACTTAACTGCACTCATATGGGTGGCAATCTCTCACCGAATAGCGCGATCTTTCCCCAGTGCCAGTTGGTGGTAACAATGAACACAGTGTCTGACATGGCGTGATTTGTCTCCGTATAATACCGCAGCACCGGCTCGGGAATTCTGGGGCATCAAGCTAGCAATTTATTCTTTTATTTAAGATCTAATATTAAAATCAGCGTAATGTTAAACTTTATTTGTCACATTGTACAAATGAGTTTTTCTATCTATCTATCTATCTATCTATCTATCTATCTATCTATCTATCTATCTATCAACACCAGTTGTCATGACCTTTCCATCCCCTTCTTGTGACTTTGCTAAATGCCAATGACACCCTTGGTGGACAGAAATCTTCACCGAAAAAGAAACTCTAAAACAACAACAACAACAGTGATGACCTCCTTTGGGGATGCCAGAACGATTACACAATATGTCTGACAAATGTTTCTTCACACTTATTATGAGAGTATGACTGAGTCACGGTCCTTCCGCCGAGATTGCAGCCATATGCTCTGAACGAGCGTGTGTGAGGGCATATTGCTGGAGGAACACTGATTATTACACAGCCATCATTATTACACAGCCATCCTGACTTGTTCTGTTGCATGCATGCATTCATCAATGATTATTTGGAGGACAACAGGTTCCAAGTTTAATGACAAATATAAGCTCACAAATATATTTCTCTTGTATATACCATATGCAAACCAACATGTCAGCTGATGCATATAAGATCTCTGATTTTATTCCTGACCTATTTCACAATGCATCTCATGCTTTGTAAAATGTTCTTGAACACTCAATATTTATGAGTTATAGGAATACGCTGCCTGTCCTCGTCACAGATTTCTGTTGACCTGTTTCAGTTTTCAGGGCCTATTTCAATGAGAGGTTCACTTTGGAGGATACAGAGGAGTCCAGCCAAGATGTTGGCTTGGACATCATTCTCCTAAAATATGTGTCCTGCAAAGTTACTGCTCCAACATACACATACACAGGTGGTCACACACATAGAAATGGTAAATTTGAATGGAATGTTCAAAAACAGGGATATAAAATAAGAATGATATAGGGAATAAAACAATATAGAGAAGCATCCAGTATAATTTCTAGTAGTCAAATTGTAAAATATCCTTGTGTGTGTATGTAGTGTAAAGAATATTCTGTGAAGGTATTTGGCAGTAGCATCACACCTTGATGTCTTGAGAAGGAGGAAGTCAACAAAGAGAATGTAATTAATTCATTTATTTCTTCAATCAAATAAGAATGTGATATTAATAACTGCTGGGAACTAAAGTGGCAGGTAATACTCATAGCACTAAAAAGGTGCTAGAGTAGTTCGTTCTTATTGGTTAAGTATGGATCAAAGGAAAGCCAGAATAGCTAGATTGTGTAAGCTGTCTGAAGAGGTAACCTCTACCTTATTACTATAGAAAAGAAGCTATTTCCCAATAAGCGGGTAGCCAAAAGAATCTTCCCGTTTTAATTATTTCTGCATGAACTACGTCAGTTTTCGTAACCAAGCTTCACGTTTTCCGTCCAAAAATTATCCCCATGCCTTTGGAGAGCTTTTGGTTCTTAAAATACATTTGCAGGCTAACTGGAGGCCTGTGCCTGGCCGTCCCTGAGCCGCCGCAAGGCAGGACGCCTCGCGGCCAATGAAGTGAGAGGGCCGGCTGACAGGCGGCCACGGCCGTGGGGGTGCCAGAGTGTCAGGCCGAGCCGTGCCTGCTCCCCTGCGTGGAGAAAGGGTGAGAGCAGCCTGCCATCTCTGGCACAGACTGGCAACCACTGGGAGCGGGGCGGAGCACAGAGCTGGCAGAGATCAGCTGCGGGCTCTGACGTCATCTGCCGCCTTTGGAGTTCTGTGTTGGTTTTTCATCTTGCCTTGTTTTTTTGAGACCTCTTATTTACCCTTCTTTATGGAGGGTGCAGCTGCAAGCCTTCAACCATAAACACACTTCTATTCCTTTATTTAGCACATTATCCAAAAGCATATTTATATAATTATCTTTATAATGCTCATTTATATTTATCTTTGGCCTGTTTTCACTGCACTGTCCCTTGATCATACGCAAATAGTCAATATTTATTTTACCTAATCACCACAGATTTTCATGTCTATGAGTGTGATGACCATATATTAAGGCCCATTTAAATTTTTAATAATCTAGAATGCACTGCCGCAGTTCACACGACAAGGAATTCTTCTTGGTTCTCTTCCTGAGGGATAGTCTTGACACAGAGGGCAGGAGGGCAGGGATATGCATCAGGATCGACTGTCACTGTTTCCTCTGCTGGAGAAGCATGGTATCTCCAAAAAGGCTGAAAATGACTGATCCCCAAAGTGCTTGGTCACCAAAACGTTATACTGCGACAGTGCAAGACTCTGCAAACACAAAGCTAAATGGTGAATAAGTTATCAGTAACCGCCACGCATACACTCCTGGAGTGTGAAATCCATGGAGATTGCATCCTCTAGAAGGCTCTTTAAGAGCGTTTAAATGCGGCTATATATATTCGTGAGTGGCTGCACTGTGAGAAGACCTTGGTGGGTGTGATGGTTAGGGCTTTATGGGTGATGTTTACCATGCACATCGAAGGTGATGTCAGTCACTGTAATCAAAACCGCAGCAGTCAGTGGGAGCAATCGTTCATAAACTGCAGCAAAATTGACCTATCCAGTCTGTAAGGTAGATGGAGGAACGAGGCTTTACAAACATTAGGCAGGGTTCTGTGTGGGCTCTTTGGGTTGGTTGCATCCCATCATAGGTTTGCTAGGTGCAAACTCCTCATATAGCCATGACATGTTTGTGGGCTTTAATGGGACATAGGCATCACAGGAGCAGCACATAGTGAGATGAGACCCTGAATGCAATATTAATCACTATAAAATACAGCATATCTTATTAGTATATTATTGAACATCATCCCAGCGAAGCACGTTCCAGAAATGTTATAGGACAAAGGGACGATATTGTAACAGAGAGGAGAATCTTTCTTCTTGTTAATCTTCTTAGCAGCACAACACAATGCAGGAAGGAAGAAAAAGGGTGAATTGGAGAACACTTGAAGTAATCTTGTTATGCGTGATTATGGATGCTGGTGTATGAGATATTGTGGATTTTCTCTTTATAATTCATTGACCTGCATTAGAATATGGACTATCTGCAGGGTGTGCCCAATATTTATCCTTAAATCTTCGGAAAGTCTGGAGTGATATCTTGAATTACAAAGCAGCTTAGCAGTGATATATACAACAGAACCAAAGACAATTATGCTCAGTGGAGTCACCCTGGCCTTGAGGATCATGTCAGGTGTCTCCTCCGTGAATTGAAACGCTATTTTTATCCCTCCAAAGTCCAAAGGAGAATAATGCCACCCCCTTTCATCCCTCCAGCCACCCACTCCTGTCCTGTCAAATGGTCAGATTAAAGTTTATGGAGACAGACATTATGGACGTGACATGAACAGAAAAGTTCAGAGGAAAATTGTGCAAAGCTCTTTAAAGATCATTGGTTCATAAGGAACAGGAAGCCATAAGGAACAGGAAGCCATAAGGAACAGGAAGCCATAAGGAACAGGAAGTCATAGCTACATGTCTTGATGTGAATGATTCCTGTGGGAAACAAAGTGTGGCGCACAGAATGGTGCCTTTCAGCACAAAATGAAACAGAATGTTGAGATCTGGTTGTGTGTAAACCATTATGGTGTTTCTTTCCATAAAAATATTTGTTAATGTATGGGTCCATCTGATCAATCATAATGTTGAATGTTAAAGACTGAATACCACAGTATCACAGTTTATGCTATAGCATACTGTTGTTTGAAACTGATGCCACAGAATCACACTGAGGTCATAAACTAGTAAATAAATGCAGCAAGCATTTCAATCTACATTTTTAAACTATGTAGTGAGTTCGACTAATGCACCTGGATAAAAACCTTTACGATATCATCGAATTTCATTTTGCTATATGAAAGGTAATACAAAGGTTTTTAAAATTGCACTGTAGAAAGAATACATATTATTATCTTGTCAAAAGTGGTGCAAATAATTGTGCTGTCCTGTCGTATTAGCATGCAATAGCTGCCTTCAGTGAAACACAGATGGCGTCATCGAGGTCCTCTCTCACCCAATGGCACTATTCAGAAGAGTAACCAAGGCAATTCAATTATTTCTCCAGTATAATAAATTTAAAAGGTTGATTTTTGGGTTTTACACAAAGACATTTATCCTCGAAGAATAATTGGATTTAAATAAACTTTAAATTAATTAAATGAAAGTTTTAAATATTTTTGTGAGTGCCATTTTGTGCTCCTTGAGTTTTTAATCCATGAATGAAGTCCTCCTTATCACCCCTGTAGGAAAAAACATGCATGAGAGTGACAGGATTTCTGCACCTGATTGTTTTGCTGGTTATGATTTATGGGGAGGAACTGTCTACTAAAAGCAATAATAATTTTAGTGGAAAAATTCGAAATAGTCTTCTACCATTGCGAGATTTGCATCCCATGAATATAGGCCACACTAAGGTTTTTAAAATTGTTTTAAGGCTTTTTTAAATTAAAAACTGGCAAAGCTACAAGAAAGGTCTGCCTGCAGAAATTTCTTTCTCATTAGCTGTATAAGTGCTAATTATGCCTTTCCATGCATTTTGAAGTATTTTGACGGTTTGTTGTCGACTTACAGCAGCATTTAGTTAATTGTGGTGTAATGGATACATTTATGTTGGATGGGTAAAGCATTGGTTTCTGCGGTGTTTATGTTCGCGGTGAATTTACTTTTGAGGACCTCAATAATAAAAAAAAATGTCCAGTCTCATATCCAGTATTTCAGCTGTGGTACTACTTTGTAAATGGCAGGTAGATACACTGTGTATGTATATGTGTATGTAGAAGGGTTATTAACATCAAAAGACAGCCTGTGACTCTCTTCAGGTCTTATTTTTGACACATGAACGGTCGGTAATTTTCTTCTGTAAACCAGTATAAAGGGTCTTCCCTAGCGATTTGTCACATTTTTGTTTTGCTTCAGTTTTGCCAAAACACAATGGTCAACACCCTCCCTCTTCAGAAATTTTAACCAGGGGATTGTTTTCGTCTGTAGCTGATTAACTGTTTAAACCCCTATATCTTTTCTGTAGTTTGCAGGCTGAGAATTAGTGCCGGTTTTGTATTTTTTTTCTCCTTTCGTGTGTGACCTATGATTTTGGATTCCCCTTCCTTGCCCCATTTGTACCCAATCGACCATAGATTGCCCACCAACTCTGAACGTCGAACTTCTGAATCTCTGGCATAATACCCCATGCCTGGATCCAAGACTGGTGCAGACATTCAGTAATTATGAAGATTAAGACATTCAGAATGCAGTCATTACCCATTTTGCTCACAGAGGCCTCAGGTTGTTTTTCATCCATGTATCCACAGCAGTCCACAAATACCCCCAAGGGAATCAAGATTATTGTAGTGAAAAGCTGATTTTTGCATAAAAATGCTTTCATCCTTACAATAGCAGAAATATTAAAACCCAGGACTATAGTAACAAATAAATGGAATGCTGTATTAGCTGGCCCTGTTTGCCTTGATTCAAATCACCTGTTTTTTATTCCAGTCATCTTTCCATATTTGTGTGCATTGCTTGTGCTCCAGATAATCCAAACTGAATGGCAGTTTCAATTGTCAAAGCACTGATAAAACAGTAAGGATGATGTTTGGCTTTTTGTTTGTTGTGGAGGGGGGGGGGGGGGGGGGGGGGGGGGGGGGGGGGGGGGGGGGGGGGGGGGGGGGGGGGGGGGCGGGCGGGGGGGGGG
>JAODKC010000130.1:4221567-4250224 GCA_026777985.1 Mormyrops attenuatus | reverse complement strand
TTCCCTGCTTAGACTGCTGCCCCCGCGACCCGACCCGGAACAGCGGTAGAAAATGGATGGATGGATGGATGGATGGATGGATGGATTTTACTTTGGCAATGAGTCTAGCAGACATCTTTAATAGCAATTAGCAGAACAGAAAGACAGTAAGCTAGCAGCATTAAAAAATTTTGTGAAGGGATGCACTGGCGGTTCCAAAGTCTTGGATAAGTTGGATAAGAATGGATTTCAGGGATGACTGTGCACTTTTTTAATTTTTCCAATTTCAGTGCCCTGTCCACTCAAAGTTGTCGACAGTGATATTATCATGGACTCAGGTCATATCTTGCATGTAGCTATTTTAGTACCCTTGTCAGAGGTTGAATAGGAATTGCATTTTTTATAAGGTTTATCAGACTGCAGAGGGATGAAGAATCTCAAGGTAGTATGGAGAAAGAGTAGTTTGCCAGATTAGTCTGTATCAAATGTTGGATATTCTTTATGATTACTATTATAGATATATACATTATATAGCCTATATATTATATGCATGCATATTATGAGCCTCAAGGATGGTGAATAGAACCATGTGATTGGGTCACATGATCAGACAGTGTAGTACACACAAGAGTAAAGCTATTGCTTTAACAGTGACAGGAAATACAGTAGAAACCAGGTGTGATCGGGACATTTGTTGTGCTACGTAAGAATCATATTGCAATGGGACTTTGTAAAGGTTTTTTTTGTCAACTATGGACAGTCTCATGGAAAGATTAAGATATCATGTATGTTATATGTGATTTGTGATCATGCCATGTTGATCTTTTTGAAATTTCACTTTTTATGATGATAAAGCACAAGGCAAGCAGTACAATCTTGATGAGGTCATGATAATGTATCTCAGCCTTGCAAACATAATTTAATATTATGTTTTCTTTATGTATAAACACAAATATACACATTTGCAATTATCAATATTTAATAATTGTCAAATCATATTTTGTAATATATTACATACATATATGCATGGCTCATATATATATATATATATATATATATATCCTCCGCTAGTCCAAAAACATGCAACTCAGTTGGTTTGGTGCCTCTGAAAGTTGCCGCTTCTGACTATGATGAACTGACATCCGGTCTGGGGTTTGCCCAGTGCTTTCTGGGAGACGTTCCAGGCTTTCAGCATGCCTGCCTAGGATTACTGGATGTGGGAAAATGGATGGGTGGATACCCTGATGAAAGATCTGCAAATATTATATGGGAACCTATAATTAATGGTACTCACATAACAACATCCCTGTCAAAGTGAAGAGGAAGATGGATGGATGGACAGAGCAACACAATGAATGTTGTGATGTTCACCCAAATGAAACACTACACTAAAATCCAGGGGTTAGTATAAACCATTTTGTAAACCAGGCCCCTGCGACGGGTTGGCACCCCATCCTGGGTTGTTCTCTGCCTTGTACCCGTAGCTACTGCTATAAGCTCAGGACCCCTGCGACCCTGAATAACACCAGCAGGTATGGAAAATAGATGGATGGATGTCAGCCCGACGCTCTGAGAGTCGGGTTCAGGGCAGGCCAGACCAGGAAGAGAGAATGATGGCAATACAGTGCTATTCAAGTACCGTTGCCAGGTGAGTTACTTTATGCTGTTACATGTGCAATCCTACGTGGGACAGGTCCTCACTGGGGGTCGAAGCTCCCTGGAGTTGGATTTAAAAAAGCGATATCCCTCTTTCATTCTTCCCTTTTCTCAACCACCTTCTTGGCTTACTCTACTCCCTCACCTTTCTGCCTCTTTCTGCTGTCCACTTTCCTTACTGCAGGATTGACTCATTCTCCTCCCTCTTGACAATGCGGAGCGTGGTTACACTATCAAATGAATTGTCCAATTTCATGACTTTTCTCCCTTACTATTCATTCTCTGGCTCCTCCTGGCTCTTCTCGTACTCCTCCCTCTCGACAAAGCAGAGCATGGATATAGCATCAAATGAATTATCTAATTTTCTGACTTTTCCCTTACCAATCATTCTCTGGCGAGCTCCATACCTGTAATTATGAAATCGATGATTCAGTGTGATAGGAATGAAATGGCTGCAAATACCTGGTATGGAAAACACATTTTGACATTTGACTGTGTTTTTTGTCACTAGTTTCAGATATTCTGTAATCACTTCATATTGATATAATTTGTAATGGGATTGTTTTTTTTCGCTTTTATTGCAATTAATCAAATTTGCTGTATAAGAAAGTTAGTTTATAAAGGGTGTGGCTGTTTAACCCAGAATATTATTTTGAATATTTAACACTAATAGTAACGAGAGTTGTGTTTGGACAATTGTATTCACTTGATCAGACAGACTACGGCCTTACTTATATAGTGGACACTGTCTCAATCTCTTTATGTAAAGCAGTTCAGTTCAATTAATTTTGCTGGAGATCACTTCGAGCGTAATATCAGATTACACATGTATGATCTGATTTGTATGTATGTGTGTGAAAAGCATTAGAAAATCTTTAACATTTAAAAGAATATAACATTTGCTATTTATATTTGGAGGGCGGGAGATCAGGGAAAATAATAAAAATAAATCTTGACAAAAACAATAACTCTGTGGTACTGCTGAAAGATGGACACAGTCCAGTAGTGTGTTCTCGCTTCAGGGACAAAATAGTTCATTGTTTGTCTCAAAATGAAAGTCTTGCATTCCAGTCAGATTCCAGATCTATGCTCCCCATTATCTCAAAATACTGTCTATCAGAAAAACAGCAGAGAAAACTGTGCTACCAGTTATATAGGCAACAAAAACGAAGTGTAACAGGTTATGGACTGAAAGAAATAAATATGAGGACTTCCTGCCAATGTACTATGATGCAGAACCCTTTTCTTTCCTGGAACTGAACCGCAACCAGACAACACACAAGATCAATATTGTTGCTATATAACTAGCGCATCATTAATCAGTCAAGATGTGCTTGTGGAGAACATGCAAGTAACTGTTTGTATACTCAATCCATCACTGTTGAACAACTCCTCAGACTAGACAGTTTACCTGACTGGCACCATGCCTGAGAACCACAAAGACTGATGCCAGATTATAACGGTGATTAGGCTATTCTTTAAAAGCAAAATAAACTAGCAACATTCCTCTACAGTATAATCATAATAAACTACAGTTATGGACATGACTGGGTATTTTTGACTAAGAAAACAATGTGTGGTTAATAAAAATGAAACTTAGAAAAAGGATTAATTTCTATTTGAGGCACAAATCAGAGCTATTCCTTAATGGCGCCTGCTTAATTTCTACTCGAGCAGCTTGGCAGTTGCTTAGTAATTTCCAATTAGGCGAGAGCCAAGGTGTCACACAGCTCGGTCCCATTTTTCCCAAACAAAGAAAAGATGCAGCATTACCATGATTAAGTTGCATTTTTGTACATTTCCTCAACTGCCCACTTTTCTAATTGAATTCAGTTTTCTTGTCTATGTGTTCTATTAGAGAGGGCATGGTGTAAATTACCTGTTGAATTATTCTTTGTCTCAGGTAGTTGAAGGACGTCAGAGTTTGGCAGGGGGTGCACCTTCCTTTGATGTACTTATTAATTCAGACTCTGCTCTCATCCTTGATTAGCTTTCATGCTTTTGTGTGCAGGCAGCAAAGAACATGGACCGTGGACTAGAATGCTGTTGGCTTTTGTCCCAGGAGACCCACTAGTACTTGTGTATGAGAAACTTAATCCCAGGTGCTCCACTGTTATATTATGTATGAATAGATGCACATATGTAAGTCACACACTGAAATGATTAAAGACAATAGTGATAATCAAATCGCAGTCTAAATCCGCCTAGATTTTTTAACATTCCAGTGTTAAAACCAAACAATTCATTAGAACCAAACAATTCATTAGAACCAAACAATTCATTAGAACCAAACAATTCTAATAACTCTAGAATGTTTCTTTTTTTCCACAGGATCAACTGTTGATGAAGGTTAGATAAGACTTGCTACCACAATTATCGTACTTGCAGATAAACGGATTCCCTGGCCAGGCACTGCCACGGTGTTTAGTGCTTAGATGAAAGTGTGGAGTATGATGAGAGAGTATTGATTGAGCGTAGTCACACACTTTAGATTGGAATCTAGATTGAAATCAAAGGAGCTGCATGTCCTGCATTGTGTGTGCGACATCAGAGCATATATAACTGGAAAGATTAAAGTGCTGGATATTTAAAGGGTGCACCACAATGGCTACATTATTGTACCTGGGCAGATGCACTGTTTTGCTTTCACAAAGCATGGCAAAACACCATTACTTTAAATTTTTTAAACTGAGAATTTTACCTCAAGACCAAACGCAGGTCACATCTCCCTCTGGAATATGCAGAATCGCAAAGTGAAAGGTAAACTCAGTGCAGCGCCAAGTGGGCATGCTTGTCTTGTTTAGGGCATGCACGGTCCCTGCACATTTGCTGTCGCATGGAGGGGAGGATATGTCATATATTATAGGCGTCTATTTCCCCAAAGCCTGACTGAATGTGTTTCAGATGCTATCTCATTCAGTACCAGTTCCGCAACTCAGGGATCTCACTTTTGGACAGCTTTAGAAAAACATCACCGGCAGTGTGACTTGGAATTTAGCGTTACGGTTTCATTTCCGCGGAGACACTGTATAATTCATTGCAAGTGGCAGGAAGATGAAGGATGATGCACCCTGTTGGTCCCATTTGGGGACTCCACCCCTAGGAGAGAGTATCAGAGCAGACGTTTATGCTTAGTGAGAGTCACTGAACTTATGAAAATGGGGTGGGAGGTGCAGGGAAAAAAAATCAATAGGCAGTACGTTGAGAAAATTGTAAAGCCTTCTCGGTTTTTCTGTGTGCATCTTTGTGTTCATCAGATGGTCATTTCTTTTGGACTTGAATGACCTGAAAATCTGCTCCTCTGCCCGGATCTTGGCCAAAACAGCTCAGCTCCTACGGCAAGTAAATAAAACCCGTTTGTTTAAGAACGGATTTGCATTGTGTGTTATGCATTATGTCCAGAATTGTGGGTTCCTTCCACTAACATATATGATTCTGTGTGTTATATTCAAATCATTAGTCAGTATTCCTGCTGCATGTCCACCCGTGTGCTTCTTGCAGTACACCCCTATGCCTTACGGGTGCAGCAAGTGCTACCTCTTTCACTCGCATCTCACCCCAGTGGAATTAAATATACATTCATTTCTCTCCAGATTCACATCAATTACATTTTATTAATCCTGTCTCTGCAAGTCACGTCATTGCACATACCATCTAATAGAATATGATGAAATTCATACTCACTTAAAAGCATACATTACTGTCTATATTTTGCCTTAATATGAAATATCTGTATTGCATAGACAGTTGCACCTCCGCATTTTTAATAATACAACCACAGAGGAGAAACAAACATGTTGACAGTACTAACACCTGCAGGACCAACACACACTGAACTGGATGCTCAAGCCCTCCAATTCTGCTCCATAGACCATGGGGCCACACCCCTGAATCTAAATGAATCCATAACAGCAGAGTTAATAATGACATATATTTTTTTTAAATGTTCAGAAATAAGTGGGTCTCAGAACTAAAAAAATAAAACACAGAGTGGGGAGCGAGGCCTGAGGTGCCCAGTCCTGTGGGAATGCCACTTCTCTGGATGAAATAGCGGAAGATTTATTGCTTTTCGTTGACGCTGCCAGTTACGGTTTAAAGCTGTGGTCCTGGATGACTGCAGCTACACACGCAGGGGGATGAGGAATAAGACCAGGCAGCTGTGTGGAGGCTCACGGCAGCCTTTCCCACAAAGCCTCACGGTTGTATTTATTTCGTTGTTTTCTATCTTTCTATTCATTTATTTATTTATTTGCCTTTTCCCCCAGAGACTTCTTTAATAATTTAATTCACTCCCAGGCTGCAACATGTAGAGAAGAAGTCTTTGGTCAGTTGGCTCAATTTTGATCCAAACACTAGGAAAAATAATATGTGTGCATATGAATGTATTTATTTAAAATACTCCTTTGCGTCTTCATGATTCTGACAGTACAGACCATTTTGTTTGTTGCTTAGTACTGACCCAATGTTGGGTGGCACAGTAGATCACTGGATAGCACTGTTACCTTACCCCAGTGTGCCGGCCTCCTATGAGGCGTGTGCCTTGTGCCTGGAGCTCGTGGGACAGGCTGCAAGCGCCGCAAACGATCCTGTTGAAGAGGAAGAATAAGAGGTTTGAGGATGGATGGGTAACCCCAAGAGAACATATAAAGATAATTACGTTAATACAAACATTAAGTTGTTTGACTATTAGTTTCACTTAGCAGTCAAGTACTGCATATAAATAAAAATCAGTGAGGCTAGTTTTAAAATGGAATATAACCTGAGAAGAAAGGCCAACGTCCCACCCTTGATTCTCTTTGTTTTTTCCACATATATTTAACACTTTCATCCAAAATGACACAAAACATATGTTATAATAATTAGTTAAAATGCCCAATCCCTGGAGTGATTGTGGATTGTGATTAAATTCCTTGCTCAAGGGCCTGATGGTGTAACAGTTCTGTTGACCATGGGATTAGAAGAGGTGACCTTCGAATCACAGACACAGCACCCTATCCTGACGGGCCACACACCAACCCCTTGTTATAATGGAAGTACTGAAATAATCAAGTAGCTTAGTCTTAGCTTTTAAATTACAGCCAAACTTTACTGTTGGCGGAAAGTGATGTTACATACTGAATGAATGAATGAATGTGTGCCCGGCGCAAAATAAAGTTTGCTATTAAAGACGTCATCATAAGATCCATGTAACACCTGTATACTAAACCCACAACATATATTGTGGTTTTTCTTAACCATCGTGGTTTCGTGTTTGCTAATTGCAATATTGCATTAAGGACAAGATTTATTAACAGCCCTCTTTTCGAGTTAAAATAGTACTGTAGGAATTTAATAGTACTGTATGAATTTACTGTAGGAAGATGCGCAGTGAAAAGTTAGCAATGGAAAGGCACTGACTGGCCACATTGCTTATGCCTTTGTTAGAGTTCCCTTTCAAAGTGCATGTGGGATGACAGTATTTCAATGAATCATGCAACGTGATGTACTAATGTTTGAGTTGGCAATTCACTGCAAATTGCGCCATAATTTAATGCCGAAAAAAGCATGTCCACTTTGGGCCTATCATGGCTGCGACAGTCATATATATATATATATATATAAAATTGTTTTTCAGATTTTTTTTTCATACATTGACAGGTTACTTTTTAAAGGTGTGATGTTATTATTATAACATATTCACATTTAGCACGATAGTATAACGGGCATGAATTATTAGGTTATTAATGTATATCCAGTTCAATAGCGACATGTTGATTATAACCATATATTTAGCTTCAGGGTAGTAGCTAGACATCCTACCCGCCCTGAGAAAATGTCACTTTAGTCCCCCTGTATGGCGTTTAGTTAGTCTCAAAACTGACACGCATAAAAACCCACGCGCGAATGCGCTAGCGAGCAGAAAGCCCATCCTCTTTGCATGCTTGCATTCGTTGGACCCTCTCTACACGCTTGCATCAGTACAACACTCACTCTCCCTGCAGATTGATTGAGTTTTGAGACTTTGGAGGCGGAAACAGTGGCTGATTTCTCCACTTCGTTGATTGGTGACTTTGAATCCCATAATTGGCTATTTGCTTTGAAAGAAGATGAAGAAGATGATCGCTGATGAGAGAACAAATCAGTTCCACGCCCTGACATGATGTCACGTACACGGTTTTCTGCTCACGAACGCATACAGTACGAGTGCGTGGTTTTAATGCACACGAGTATTGAGACCAGACGCCATTCCCCTGCTTGGCTTGGCACTTTTAGTTGCTCTGTTGATTTTGCCGAATGGGGGGTCCCTAATTTTGGGGCCCCTACAAAGTGCTGGGCCTAATAAATCTGCCATGGTGTTCGTGCCACTCCGATATCCCCTGTTTATCTCCGTCAAGATATTTTTTTATTGATTATAACCATAAATTTAAATTCCTAACATGTTTGATTAACCAGCATGGTTTTAATAATTATTACAACAATTATGACAAATCAATAATATTAGGGATTTCGCCTTTCATATATGCATTTAACAGCAGACCCAATTTTATTACACATAATCAAAATCTGGGCACAGACTGAAGCAGTAGCTATAAATCCTATAATGCTGAGCAGTAATATATGTGGAATTATTTTGTTATAAAGCTATAACTGTTAGTAAGTATAAAGCTGTAACTGTTAGCAAACATACATTCTGCAGAGCGATCTATAGCGCTTCCATAGAAGCGAACAATATTATATATATTGTTAATTTTGTTCATCAACATTTTCAGGCAATATGTTATATATTGAAGTGGTACAGCTTTTGTTTCTGCTATGCTATGGTATATGGAAAATTAAAACCGGTATATCGGATGAACCGGTATACCGCCCAGCACGGCCTACGCTTATATTATGTTTGTCAGAATGCAACAAGCTGTGTCTCTGTTCTTAGGAGATAATTTACACTGCTCTTGCAGGATTAGGTTGGTCATTATTGAAATTGACTATGGGTGAGTTTCTCGAAGACTCCTTAACGCTACGTCGTTCGTTAGTTCTATCTTGTAACACAGAACTTACGAACGACGTAGCGTTAAAAAGGCTTCGGGAAACTCACCCTATGTCTGTTTTCATAAATTTGCACAGTCTTAGTACATGACCCTCAGAACTGGCTACTCCCATTAGCGATTTTTTTTGATTGTGCCCTCACTTTAATTTTCCCTTATTAGTAAATCTGGCTCCAAGTCTGTTCCCCATGGATCCAGCATGACTGATTGGTATCCTTCCATACATACTGAATTCTGCTCTACTTAGATGAGTATATTGGCAGGAGGTAGTGTATGTAGCTAGATAATCAATGACGTTGGTGTCCAAATGTCACAGTTGTAACTAGAAAAGCTGGGAATGTTTTAGCAAATTGTTTTAATGCACTACCATGTCTGAGAAAAAAGTTTGACAAAAAAGTCAATGGGTCAGCCCTTCATGCTATAAAGGCCAAGAAACTGGAACAGAATTAAAAAAAAAAACAGACAGCTTTGATTCTGGGATGAAAGCCATAGGCTGAATTGAATATCAGCTCTGCAGTGATTAAAAAGAAAATGTCAAATTATGCATTTTCAGAGATGTTCCACAGTCTCCTTTGTCTCCAGGGTTTGCCATCCTTCAACATCTATGTAATAGAGCCATTCTAGGACTAATTGATTTAGAATTTAATATTTTACACAGACATCCAATGCATTTATCGATATCACCTTGACACCCCCGAATATTTCCTGATGCATCACAATCAATTCAAGCAAACTGAATTAAAATCTATGTATATTTAGAATGTTATTGAAATATGTTAATAACATCACTCTAGCGGTCATATCCCCTTTGTGTTCAAGTTTTGTGTTATGAATGTGTAGACTTTTATGTAAGTATTTTTCTTAAAGAGGCAACAAACCACAATAATATATGGCAAATGGATTGCATTTATACAGCGCATCTTTTCACTTCTTCGAGCACTCAAAGCACTTTACAGTTTGCTTCATATTTACCCATCCACACACACACCTGTGGCAGAGGCTGCCACGCAAGGTGCCAACCTGCTCACCGGGAGCAATTTGGGGTTCAGTGTCTTGCTCAAGAACACTTCGATGGGGTGAGCCGGGGCTCGAACCTGTAACCCTGCGGTTGCCAAACGGTAGCACTACCACCTGCTACAAATTTACCGCAAATAAAACTTCCTTAATGCCTGGTAAATATCTCTTACCATTTAAATTTATTTCAACTTCAACAAAAAAACAAAAACAAAAAAATATCACACAGTATCAATACGATTCTGTTCTTCAGTTTATATAAATACGAGGCTCTGCCCTTTGTCACATTCTTACATTCATACTCTCTTAAAGTATATAAGTTCTTATAAAAAAAGGATTCAATTTCATGGTAATGCCTATGTCACCATTGCCATGTTCCAAAATTACATTTTCAGGCAAAACCCCAAATCTTCTTTTTCTGATGTATGTGTTGTTTTGGCCCATTATTTTTGTAAGGCATTAATGAGTGTCTTCTTCCCCATCTCCTCCACTGTTCCACTTCATTAACAGCATAGCCTCATTACCTGAATCCAACTTGGATGGGTCAGCACAAGATGCAAGAATGTGAAACTGGTGAGCTTGTCAGCCAGTTCTGGGGGATTGATCTATGAGTCACGTACAATGCTAATGTCAGATAGTTTGGAGAAGAATGCCCAGAGGTGCTCTCAGAGGGAAATTTACCATTCCAATTGTAATGCAACATCCACCTGAGTGCTGATCTTAACCTTAATGAGCCTATTACTTTTTCTTTTTTTTTGTACAAATGTATTCACTGTTACTCGTTTCTAAGATCTTTGACAAAGAATTTTTTTTGAAGAATTAATTTTTACAGCCTTAGGAAACAAGAAAGATATTCTCCCCACTACAATACAATAATCTAACAGTGATCCTATCATGAGGATCAGCTGGCAAGAATGTTATCTTACCCAGTGATATTCTATATGAGACTGATATCTCTGGTGCACAGAACAAGAGTACTCAGAGAGCAAATTCATCATAAGCCTACTGCTACGTCACCTCTGTGTGATTTTTGCAGTGAAGTGTTGTCCCATTCTTTCTGTTGTTTCCCTTTTTAGCCAGCGGGTGTTGCTGGTCATCCTGTTCTGTTTCTTGTATTCCTCTAGGTTTACCCAAGTGTTAGTCCTCACTGTTTCCCTCCTGTGTGGCAGAATGCGCAGACTGCTGTGTGGCAGAATGCGTTGAGCATGTGGCTGCTAATCATGCATTCCATAGTGTTGCGAGTTTAAGTCTGGCCGGAGGCCAGCTTCCCTCACCTTGGACATTTTTAAAATTTTTGTAAACCCCATATTAGTTATGTTTTTTGAGTTTATGTATTCTAGAATTGGTCCGTGTAGTTAATGCCCTTGTTTCTGGTTATCTCTGCCTGTGTCAAGTTCTATACCCATGTCCTGTAATCCCTGTATACCCTGTGTACCTAGTATCTCCTGGTGTTTGATTGATTATTAATGGGCCGCAACACTATATGTGCCTGGCCATACCCTGTTCCTCTGTTGGCTATTTTATGTGATTGAATGTGCTTGTTTGTGTTCGATACCCCTTGCTGTAAACCCCATGCAATGTTAGATTGCGCTTGCTCTTGCTAGTTTGTTCCAATGCTGCCTACCTGCCTTTGTTTAGACTCCTTGTGGTCCCTTTATTTCTTGATCTTTTAAGTTACATTTGGAAAGTTCCCTGTGTGATGAAAGCTGCCTTGTAGTCCGTCGATTATGCCTTGTCGTTACAAGGGTACACAGACAGCTATTTAAAAATAAAACCTCCTTTTATGATAATCTCAAGGAATTGATTTGGCTGACTGGTTTCTGTGTTTACACTTCATAGCACTACATTGAAAAGTGAGCAGTGCTTTCAGACTAACACACATACTCTGAGAAGCTGTCATTGTTTTTAGTGGATTTAAATACATTTGCACGCAGCTCAAGGCAGTAACTGTGCATGCATTTAGGAAATTTGGGGGCCACCATATGGTGGAGGCAACCACAATGATGTTATATAACTGCTGAATTCTCAGAGATAACCAAATGCATTTCGGTGCACCCCAACACCCTGCCCCCCCCACAGTTCCAGTAGGTTTAAAAGCTGAAATACAGTCATGCAAATTAAAATTAAAAGTGCTCATTTGAATGTCTAAACGTTAGACACAAATAGATATCCTTTATATTATTCAGCTGAAATGTTAGATGCAATGTTTGCAGCTCTGATGGGTATACTGGTATTCCACTTAGCTGACAGTGAGGTGATACCGATGACAATGCGGGAAATGTGGCATGGAACCACTCTTTAAAGAATGAAGATCACATTTTCTGCCAAGGTTTCGAGTTTAAAATTAATAAAGAAATTGCTATTAAGGTCAACGGTATCAAAATGTCACCAAATATTACGAGGGCTGAAAGTTTAGAGTTTAGAAAAATCTGAGTGGAACTGCAGACTTATTCAAGTTATAGTTCCAAAGTGACTCAAAAAGCATTTTATAATGTCAAACACAGTGCCACATCATTTGTGAAATCATAGCATGCTGCCCACTTTTATCAAAGAACATTCCATGCACTGCAGGATAACAATGCAGTACCTAGGAAGAATTCGTTGATATGCTTGTCTTGTAAGACGCTAAGAATTCCAATTAACTTTCAAGCATCTACTTCCTATAAATTTATATTTATAAATTTATTTTTTGAGCTGAAAGTGGGTAAATGTTTTATTTTGCTGATAATTTTGATTTTTATTTGTTTCACCTGTGGATATAGTTTTAAAGTGTAAGTACATTTAAATCAATACCCTGGGATAATAATAGATGGGATGGTATGATACTATGTTTTTGAATATCACAAATCGTTTTTTTCTTCACGTTGTACATTTTCTAGTACATAATCGTTAAACCCTGAACAATCTACTGTCAGCTCCTTTGACAAAAGCATTATGTTTTTCATACTATCCACAAACAGATGACAGTTATCTTAAATGTCACCAGACTTTATCTTAAATGTCGCCAGATGTATAGATTGTATAGATCACATACAGCTGAATATATTTCATATATTTTTTATTTTATATTGTTATCTTTATATTTTATATCTTGCTCTCTTTTTCCATGTTCTTATTCTCTTATCATGCACAGCTGCTCGGAGTGACCAGGGTTTCACTGCATGCTGTGTGTGTACAACTGTGTATGTGAAAAATAAACCTCTTGATCTTGATTTCAGATATTTTTCACTAGCTGCATTGCAGAATTCAGAATCTTTACACAATAAATATGGCTGACTGTCATTTCATATGGTGTCATATGAAATATCTATTAAGTAAAACAATTTAAATTAAACTATGTTTACAGACTTGCGGTATTCTCCCATGGAGGTCAGGAAATATTACTGACTCATGTCAGAAACAAATGCATTTTTCTATACATTTCATATGGTTGTTAAATAATGGCTTTACCTTCCTCTTTAATGTTCTCATGTCTGTGACATGAATAATCATTGTTTTATGTAACCTGTTAAATTCTGAGTTACTCATGCTAGCCTTTATAGATCCATTTAAGGGTCACACTGATTTGTAAGCATTTAATAAGAATAGATCACCGTATACTGAAAGGATGTACATAAAATTGTAGGGATGAGTGCAGAAAAAGTAAAAATATATATGATTGCTTTCCCTAGGTGGTCATTGTAAGAGCAAAAGTGTTGATAATTTGCATATTTATAGTTTTATGTAGACTGAAAGTTATGTTGACCTGATGCTAGTTGCTATCTTAACTATATTGTGCATTATTGAGTTGCACACTTACAAACATTTTGCTTTCTCTGTTATACATTAAATAATCAGATTTTTTTCTTTCTATATGATACATTTTTCACAGGTGACTTTTTTCGGGGTTGGGTTATTATTTATAGAAGACTATCACAGCACTGTGGTTTGAATGCCATCGGGGGAGAATGAAACAACGTTAAATAAATAAATAACTCAGGTGAAATGGTCGGTCCAGCAACAGTAGCATAAACCCACCCTTCATGGGTTTATGATTTCTTGGAAGGTTCTGTTCTAACTAGAGGTTGTCCTACTTCTCTTTCACCTTGGGGAATCCCGTTTGGGTTTACACAAACTTTCTTTCTTTGAAGGTCATCATATCACCATACACCTATAGATTGTATGGCTTTCCAGTGTTTTTAATTTTAAAATGCATTTATGCATACATTCGTAGCCTATGGAGAGGAAAGCCGCCGTGCATGTACGGCAATTTGCATATTTATAACGTCAATTTTTACTTGGTGTTTTCGAGAAAATTCATTTTTGGAGAAACTGATAATTTTTTTTTTGAAAAATGGATTTGTACTGTTAAATATGACCCAAGACGCTATACTTTTTACCCTGACCGCAAAGGTTAATTAAGCAGTTCATCTTTGCATTAGCCTTGGGGGGGGGAAGAAGGTACTTTGGATGTAAACTTACCAAGGCATCACTTTATGTTGTTTTAAATTGGCATACTTCTTCTCTTAAAGTTCCTGTAGAAGCTCAAATTCAAATTTTACGCTTATTTTTTTTCCAGTAGCCCAAGGGTTGCCATGTTGTTGTACAGATTTGAATTTTTTTTGCCCAGCTCTGCACTGACCTTTTGTGCTGCTTGGGATTCCCAAGGGCTGCGTGGGAGTATTTTTTTAACCGCACCCCTGCAGAGCTAAATACGGTATATTACATTTTATTTTGAAAGAGCTTGAAGAGTGTCGGGCCTTGACAAAGGCCTGCTTTCGAGAAAGAGCCATTTTAGAGTTTAGATGATGCTTAAAGGTTGGGTCAGTGGCTATGAGTGGGGTTGGGGCTTCATCTTCAGCTGGTTGCTTATATTTCTGTACAGTAGGCCTCAAATGATGTTGCTTCAGTCTTATAAATGTCTCTGGTCATCATTGCATTATGATTCTTCAGGATACAGATATGCGTCCCTAAGGACAAACCTATACAACTGACCAATATAAGTAAATATGTATCCAAATAATATCATTATTTATGCATTTACTTACATGGTTGAGTTATTTTCACCTTTTACAGTGTATGATCCAATTTATGGTTAGGTATTATTATCGCCATCTTTTTGCTTGCAGGGTAACAGAATAATCTCTTTATTTGTAACATATTTGGGGATTACATAAATCTAATAAAGCATCTTAGTGTTTACTGAAGTTTTATGAGATCCTTCCAAAAAGGGTCTCCAGGTTCATCACAATGCTCCTTATCCTCTCTGGGGCTTCTTCATCAATTGGGGTGCAAATAATTTTGAAACCTATATTTGTTCAGAAACAGGGGCAGCACGGTGGCACACTGGTTGGCACTGTTGTCTCATACCTCTGGGACCAGCGTCTGAGTCTCCACCATGGCTCCGTTTGTGGAGTTTGCATGTTTTCCCCATGTCATCATGAGGTTTCCTATGGCTACTCCAGTTTCCCCCCACAATCCAAAAACATGCTGAGGTTAATTGGAGTTTCTGGATTATATATATAAAGCAAAAGAGTATATATACTTTTTATGTTCCTTTTTTTGCCATGATAAACCTCAGAATAATATTTACGAATCCCCCCTATCTTTATATTATTTTATTTTATTTTAGAGTGGGATAGTGGCACGTGTTGGGGGCCAGGCAGTCTACGGTGGGTGAAAGCGCGGCTGAGCACTCACCTCTGCATGTGCTTCATGCAGAGAGCAGCTGATTGGAAGTTTAGCTTGTCGGCCATGCAGATTACTTTTAGATGTATTGCATGCGGATGATGAAGGTGGGTCAGTGGGATGCAGAGTTTACGGCCCATGTTTACAGGTTTACTTCGCTCTTTTGTTCAGCATTTACATATTTATTTGTCAATGTATGATATACGCATATACCTACAAACGTGCATTGCTACATATTGTATAATGTGTGCGTATACTAGTATTCTGGCTGGAAATGTTCCGAGTCGTGTAACACAGATGCTCACTGAACACCATTTGGCCGACACGGCATTGTGTGATGATCAGTTTGCAAAAGATGTCATGTCTGAGCCAAGGTGGTGCCGTTTTTTTTAAGTATTATTATTTTTCACATCTCCATAACCACCAAATTAAATTCCATTCAGGAACCAAAGCCTGCTAATAACTTTGAGCAATTACATGCTAACAATTTGCTCTACCTGCTAACACTACTTCTGTTTTTTTGTCAATCAGAACATGCTTCAGATTAATTTGCTCTACTAATTTTCTGGGGAAATATGCTCAGTGAAAAGGCACTGCTTTAGAAAATTGTCTGCTCGAAGCTTGGTATGCTGTTATCAGTTTAAACATGAACGACAAGAAAAGGAAATCACATTTATAGTCATATATAACAGCAGAGAAGATAAAGTTATGCTTTTCCATGTGTTGACAGTTTTGTGCATCACAAAACAGCTTCCTAGTCTTGCAATAAAATAATGGGGAAATCATTTTGAACTATTCATTATTCAGTAACATATTTATTGCTGACATTTTTCTTAAAATGGTAGTATAAATGAATGAGAAAATTGACCTTGACCAGCCATTTCAGACATTCTAAATCAATTTTTGATTACACACTGGCGTTAGCTGCGATAAATTGATTAATACATGGATGACAGGAATCCAGAAAGCTATATAATATTAATAGAGAAACCTGTTGAGGTTCCTCGTAAGCATGTCTGTACCATGTTGAATAACAGTTTCCAAAGAATTGTTTTCCTGGTCTTATTCTTGGTCTGAATGTTGGCTTATTGAAGGCTTCTCACTCTACTATGCATGAGCCTGAATAATATCACTGAATAATCCAACTGTACAGTGCATGTCACTTTGGATAAAACCGTCTGCTTAGGGAGGTCATGTATGTGTGAAAAATGAACGTTTTCCAATAATTTTTTTCGTCATGGGTGGTGTTAGACATTAACTTGTTTTTGTATTCATCTTGCTGTCCTTGATCTTCTCCATCTTCGGTCAGCTTTTTTGCGACACCTTTGGGTTACTGGAAGTCATCCCATTGTTCCTGTTATTTGTTTTTTTGTTTTGTTTGCCTAGTTATTTACATTTATGCAATGTTGTACTGATGCACCATTCCAAGGTCAACTCTCTGTCAAAATGAAACTATGAAATTCTGATGTTCTAAAACTGAGTGAAATGTAACAAAAAAAAAAACAAATTCCTAAAAAATCAGGTAAATAATAGATGAAACACAGTGAAGAAGACGGGAATTCTAAATGGAGCTGCTCTCTGGTAAATCAGGCCTCCTTGAAAAACAAAAATATGACCATCTGCACCTAAGAATGACTAGAATGACCACTTACACTTGTACCTGAGCATTCATTGGAAGCTCAGCCTAGTTGAACTTACAGTATGCTTAGTCGACTCCTTGATGGATGTACGTTTGCGGTGTGTATTTGCCTTACTTGTGCTTTGCTTTAGATTAAAGTGTCCGCTGAATAAAGTAAATGTAAAAGACTTCGCCTTCCGTAGAAGCCTAGCTATCACGCAGTGATTTGTGTACTGTGTAATGCTGGTTCCTGATGCCTTGGGATACTCTACTGATCAAACAGAACTACTAAGCGGAGTGATACACCCTACATAGACCAAAGTCTGATGAGCTTGGAGATCAAAGATTATAGTCTTCTACTTGTGGTTTAGATAAATGCTTCATTTCTCTATGATAAACATGAATATGCTGTCTATGTTTACCTGTTCCTCTTATTTAAATCCTTAAGCGTATTCGGTGATCTCAACAATTTTGCGCACATATCTAAATTAAATAATTTATTTATCGACCTCTTTCCCACTATTCGAAATATTTTACAGAAAAATCTGATAAATGTATTAATTTATTCAGCATCTGTGCAAATGTATAGAATATACAGTACTGTGCAGAGGTCTTAGGCAGGCAAAGAAAATGATGTTTAAATGATCTTCCTCTTGTTTTAAAATTGATATTATATCTGTCAAAGTGTGTCAGCTTAGCCATTTCAAAACCTCTCCGAAAATCACCCCATCCTATACGCCCATGTGTTCTTGACTACCCCGTCTTGTTTAGGTAATCAATACCTCATTAAATGATTTAACTAATTAAGTTAATTAATTAAGAGAGCTGGCAGTGAAATTTTCAAACACATGGAATGGCTGAGGTGCCTCTGGAGGGTTGGGAACTGCAGTGGTGTTTTTCTGTCCATCCAGCAAGACATCAGTGACGTTTTGGAGAGGAGAAGAAATTTTGGTTTATTTTTTATTGTGTTACTGCTAATTTGCCTATGTTCAAATGTTATTTTTTTCTGAACAAATATACACTTACTACCCAGATAAATAGCCTTAAACATTTTCTTTGCACATCTACTTTTGCAGAGTACTGTATATACCAATGTATAGAAGTTCAGCTCTTTTTCTAATCTATTTTACACTTCACAATAACAGGACATGCAAATAATAGTCAACCTTTCCTTTCAGCAACTGGCACTGTTTGGCCTGTATTTTGAGGGAAGAGTACGAGGGCTTTTTTGAATCTCGGCTAAGGGGCCGTGTAGCTTAATGCTGTGGCAGGGACACTTCTGAAAGCCTCTTTGTACTAAAACATTATGGATGAATCCCCTGAAGAATCCTCAGCTGCATTTGTGCACTCAGCCTGATTGACAGTGACAGCTCCATTTCCGCTGGTTTGATTTTCTTGGTGCCTTCCCTTTTATTTTCACAATTAAAGGGATGGCAACAAAAGACAGCAGAATATAATTGATTTAAAAATGGATTTCTCAACAAAAAGTATATCTGTTTGAAAATGATCTCTTTTCTGTTTCCTGTATCCTGGGTTCTCTGAAACTGAGATCTTTCTGTTTGCTATATATGACTTACCTTCTACAGACTGTCCCCGACTTACGACTGGGTTCCATTTTAACAGACAGGTCATATGTTGAAATGGACATATGTCAGAACAGGATAATCGCACTGAGTTCTAGGTGTGAGAATGAGAGTGAGAGATGTGTGCTGGCATGGTAACGTCACATACCTGCACCGCTGCTATCATATGGCGCACAGTGTGCACTAGAGAGTGTAGTTGTACTGGGATTATGGCCAGTCAAAATCAGTCAATCCCATCCATCCATCCATCCATCCATCCATCCATCTATCAAACTTTTGCCATATGTGTGAGTCATTGTGAGTCACAAACATTGAAAGTCAAGGATAGTTTGTATATTAATATGTGAGTATTTCCAAGAGCAGTGGAATCCGCTAATAGTGATCACGTCTGTCTGGGTGAAACTGATTGCTATAAGTGGATGATCATTTTAACCAATGTTCCCTTTTTCTTTGTCTCAGGCAGATTACCATTTAATTCACATTTGTATAGCACGTGAATATAAGCAATAAAATGGACATTTACAGAATTTACACTATTTATGCTATTTACAGAATTTTATTGACTTTCAAAATACAGTATAGCTGTTTCAAACGCTTTTCAAATTACAGTACTACACAAATTAAATTACTGAACTATGTATATTTCAAATACGCTATAATACTGTAGCGCCGGCGGTATTTGCATGTCCCCGCTCGCGAGCGCGTGTATAGGCCCGTGTATTTCTTCTATATAACTTCTCTTTGGATTTTTTTAGTGTAGGTACTTGTGCTGTTCTTGCCTGATTCTCGCGTGTCTGAGCCATCATGTAATTACCCACCGCGTGTGTGCCTTACCGTAATTAGTGTAACTTCCCTGTGTTTCCCTGCCATTCATGGCTTTAGTGTTATTGTTGCTTGTTTTGCGGTCCCTTTAAGGAGTTACGAAGAACAGCTTCGTTTCAGTCCGTCTCTCGTCGATTTCATTCGCCGCTGCCGCGATTCCTCGGTCTGTTCGGCGCTTCAATACGGAACAATGTTGTACATAAAATATAGCTTATTGCAGTTTCGCCGTTGCATCTTGGTGGGTAGTTTTTGGCGGTTTATCATTAACTTCAATGAGTCTATATTTGTCATTGAGAGAAAATGACTTTCTTTTCTTGTCTTTCTGTGCACGTAGCATTAGCCTCAGACAGCTAGCCAGAAGCAGACGGGTTGTCTGAAGGCAAAGTAGGCTCATCAAAGTAAAGTAAAGTTAAAAAAAAGAATTAGCGTAGTTTTATTTTTTTCCGTATATTGTCATGTATAAAAAGACCCAAAATGAACACTGTAAGCCGACTATTTGAATACTATAAGTGAATTATTTAAACAGTATTTTACAGGAATGATTCTGTCTGGAACATCTTGATCCATATAAGTGGATGATCACTATAACTATGATCACTATAAGTGTGTTCCACTGTTTTTCGTTTCACTTAATTGTTACATATAGGAAACTTGCTTTGCAGGAATATACATGATTCACACCATTCAGAACATAAATGTATAAAGAATGAGTGTCTTTTCTCAAAAAAATATATGTAATTTTATATTCCCAGTCTGCCAGTGTTCAGAAATCTGGGCCATATGTATAGATTGGTATTCATTTATGTAGGGGGAAGATAATGCTGGTTAAATATTCCATGAGTACCAGTACTGGTGCATTGAAAATGGTGATATTTATAACCAGGAATTGTGAGAGGGATATAATAGAGTGATGAACTACAGGTCATGAGAACAATTGGAAACTTGATTATTCTTTGTGTTTTTCTAATTGAAATTATTGAGTGAACTGAAAAACTTTAAGTGCATCTGTGAAAAGAGGAAAACATTTCCATAAAAAAAAACAAAAAAAAGGTATTTCACTCAAAATTTCTTGCTAGGTAAAATGCTTCCCCTTATCCATTTTCTTTTATAAGAAAATGACAGAATACTTTATTTTGGAATTGGAAGCAAATTTTAAGGTTCTGTACCCAACCAGGTTTCTAAACTGACGGGCCACGTAAACAGAATTGTGTTGGGGGTAACTTTAATGATATAAGGTCAGAGTGTTATCCCTGTAACATTGCTAATCTTCCAATACAATACTTGGGTACCCTCTGATGGGAGAAGAAAGGAATTAATGTTATGAAGGATGAAAAGTTGGAACATCTGCTGTAGTGAAGTTGGGCATAAACATAGCAGTTTCATTAGTGTGGACAGTCTTGCGTAGTGGTCAGTTTATGGCTTTAAGTTATTTAAGAGTCACTATATTGATGTGTTTCCTACAAAAATAACATACAAACATGAAATGGTGGCAGCGGAAAAATTGGTTATTCTTTTTTATTACTAAAACTCTCATCCGCAAAATGAAAACACTGAATGGTGTTACTAGAAAGCATTTCAAGATACTACAGAGTCCTGCAAGTACTGCAAACATTTCAAAGACTAAAGTATGTTTTGTAGAATCCATTTTGGTTAAATCTGAACCATCGTCAATGTGGATGTCCTATCTCTTGCTGTGATTTGTCTTACTAGATCTTTTACAATGTAGATTTTGTCATTTTGAAATGAAGCCATATTTTAGGCCGTTGAATGTGGATAAAGATTAGCCCAAAAAATGATAACTTAGAGTAATATTTTGCCTTGCACTGTGCAGATATATTTTAGAGTCCCAGCTGGAGTACTTCATAGTACTTGAGCTACCACAGGCTGCTATAATTCTGTGTCTCTGTGTGTTGGCAGTCTTATGCCAGCCTCACAGAGTCTGCAGGATAGTAGAGCACTGTGATTCACAGCTGGTTCAGGAGCGCTGTCATTACAACATCCCTTGCCTTTCAACATTAGTCGTACAACTAGAAATCCAGGAAAGGTACTAATTCACCTGAACCACTGTAGTTGTAAAAAGGTGAGTTTTTTTATCATTGCTGTAAATCTTGTATCTCCTGCAGGGTACAACCCAAACTTCTTGCCCTCTGCTTTCCTGGAGTATTATGGATGAAGGATAGAAGGATAGATGTGTGGGGGGACAGTGTGTGGGGGGGGGGCATTGAATATTTCATATATCCCAAATTTCGTTTATTGCATTGTTGAGATCTTGTGCCTCTAAGGAAAGACTAACGACTGATCAATACTCTCAAGTGAGAGTTTTACAGCCATTTGTAGTACCTTGTTCACACAGAGTATTAGCACTTATAAAACAACTTTTAAGTCTTTTTGAGCAGCAGTTTTTACACCATTCCTGTTCATCAACCGAATTTTGTAAACAGTTATTTAATCATCATGATTTAACATCAGCTACCAGACTTCCCATTCTTGCGATTTAGAGACATTTTCCCAATTTCCATATACTCGTTGTAAATGTATTTATTTATTTATTTGTTGCTTTGTTTATGCCATCACTGATCATATCTGAATTATTTCTCATATACTTTTGAGAAAAGCAGATAAAGATGGTGCTAAAATAAAGATATTCATGAGATAGAGGGTCAGAGACAGAGAGAGACAATCTGAGCCTTGCAGTGAACACCTGATTTTACTTGTGTATAGTTATATGATTATAGTAATACATAACGAAAAAGATGTGAACCCTGTTTTTGTATACATACATATAGTTCATATGTATGTATGTATGTATGTATTTATGTATATACATTATATGTATAATTTATATAATATATATAATTATATATATATATATAATTTTTATTACATTTTTTTAATTTGACGTGTTATCACACTGGTAATTAAGCATAATTTTTTTTCACAAATAACTAGGTGTGCCTCATTTAACAAGCGGTTAATTTACACATCCTTGTCTCCATAGTTTAACTAAATGTAGCAGCAAAAATTCAGCAGCAGTTTTTACACCATCCCTGTTCATCAACCTGGATTTGTAAACAGTTATTTAAAGGTCCACAAACCTTTACAACCCCATGCAGCTGCTAGCATGCATATCCCCGTCACTCGTCTCTCCACCTGCTCTCGTTTATGACGCTCAGATGGAGGGATCAAAATCCGGCCATAACAGACAGTTCCAACCTCCCCATGGAGTCCAAGCCAAACACAAGTGTCCACCAAGACAAACAGAATTATCCACTATTTACCAATAGGTCCAAATTCTTTTTAACTCCAACAGTATGCTTCACATCCATCCAACATATCTGAATTAATCTTTATCTGTTTGTGAAAAAAATCATTTATACAAAAATCAGTCACAACAGCAAGTATTTCTGGTAACGTTACTTAAGGCCATGGTTTTAGTAATTTATAAACACATTAATAATGCATTATAATGCACTCTTAAACCATTATAAAAACATGCCTATAAATATTGATAAAAAGGCGTAACACATTATAGCCATGTTTTAAGTGTTAAGTTAACTTAAAATTTTTTTTTTTATTTTATCGGTTCATGTAATTATGTGTTAAAAATGATAGAACTTGGAATAATAAGCGCAGTGAACAGTGATATAAAGCTGCAGACAGGATTAAACAGGCCTTGTGTATTTAAATCTCCACTCAGTGCAGCAGCTCAGTTGTAAGTGACCTTGCAGTTTTATTACCAGCCTTTTAATATTGGTAGATGAACAGCCAAGGTGTTTACCTGGAATTCTGACCATGATATAACAAATATGTGAAGGTTGCAAAAAGACAAGCTGCCATAAAACAGGTCTGGCCTCATTATGTTTGTCTGCTCTGTACATTGCTGATCAGCATATTCTATTCTTATTGCTATCATTAAAAAAAAATTGCCAGAACAGAACCTTACTCCCCCCTCCCACTGCAGGTCCAAGTCTTGGGACAGAATACAGTAGCCTCTTTTCATTTTTTTCAATAGAGACCAGGACCCAGTTCATTACTCACCTATAAAACCATCAGTTTTCAGTTTGTATCTACATATACTGTAAAACCTGCAAGTTTGACTTTTAATGGACAGCATGTGTTTGTGTAAAAGGCTTCATTATGAAACATGTCTATTCAGTCAGTTACTGTGTTTATGTGTATTACAAATATCTACATGTTTGAACATTACCACAAGAATTGCACATTTCAGACACCTTACCTGAGCAGTATTAGCTCCCATTAAGTCACATTTTAAAATAATTTTTAATGGATTAATTATAGTGATAATATCCAGATTATATCCAAAATTCTTCTACAGATTTACCATGTTCAGCCTTGGGGAGAAAGCCTACACACACACACACACACACACACATACGCACACACACACACATACGCACACACACACACACATACGCACACACACACACATACGCACACACACACACGCACAATATGGACAAAAGTATTGCGACACACCTCTTAATCATTGACTGCATTGCCAGGGTTCTCATCATTTCCGTTATATATTATTATTATCACATAACCGTGCACCAGTTTTTAAATCAAGTGTTCACTGCAAGGCTCAGATTTTCTCTCTTTGTCTCTACCCTTCTGTTTCACATTTATATATTGTAGTAGCACCTTAATATGTTTTTTTTTCTCCTAAAACCCTTAACCCATTGCCACAGTTATATAAGATGAAGCACCTAGCCATGCAGTCAAGTTTACAACCATTTTTGAAAGTATGTGTCATTCCGAAGAGCTCAGTGAATTCAAGTGTGGTACTGTCATAGGATGCCACCTTTGCAAATTGCTTCCAGCAAATTCTGGAAGCAAACCTCACACCATCTGTAAAAAAGCTGAAGCTGAAAAGAGGATGGCTTCTACAACAGGACAATGATCCTAAACATACCTCAAAATCCACCATGGACTACTGTGCATGCAAGACGACCAAAGAATATTACAGAACTAGAAGCCTTTTGCAAGGAAGAATGGGAGAAAATCCCAAGTACAAGAATTGAAAGACTTTTAGCCGGCTATAAAAAGCGTTTGCAAGCTGTGATATCTGCCAGAGGAGGTGTTACTAAGTACTGATTATGTAGGGTCCCAAACTTTTGCAGAGTGCCACAATAATGTTTTTATTTTTTATCTTTGTTCAATTTATGACATATAAAGTAACTATGCATCAATGTTTGCTAAAAATATTGTGCATTTTTTCCATTTCCTAGAGAGACTGTGTTTACATCTTTACAATTAAAAAATGACCAAAATATGTTATTTATCGAGGGGTGGCCAAACTTTTGCATAAGACTTGTAGTATTATTGAAAAATACAGTAGAAGCGCTTAGGAACAACACAAACTGCCACAGAGTGGCGGACCACGTAAAGTAACAGAGCGCGGTTGCCAAGTGCTGAGGTGCATAGTTTATAAAAGTTGCCAATGCTCTGTTGACTCAGTAGCTGCAGAGATCCAAACCTCCTCTAGCATTAAGCTAAAACTGTGTGCTGGGAGCTTCATGAAATGGGCTTCCATGGCTGAGCAGCTGCATACAAGCCTCACATCAGCAAGCGCAGTGCTAAGTATCGGATGGAGTGGTGTAAAGCACGCTGCCACTGGACTCTACAGTAGTGGAAATGTATTCTGTGGAGTGAAAAATTATGCTTCTCTGTCTGGCAGTCCAATGCATGAGTCTTGGTTTGGCGGATCCCAGGAGAATGTTACCTGCCTGACTGCATTGAGCCAACTGTAAATTTGGGTGGAGGAGGGATAATGGTATGATATTTTAGACAAGTCAACCCCATCAAACACCTTTGGGATGAACTAGAATGGAGACTGTGAGCCAGGCCTTCAAGCCCAGCATCAGTGCCTGACCTCACAAATGCTCTTCTGGATGAATGGGCAAAAATTCCCACAGACACTCCAGAATCTTGTGGAAAGCCTTCACAGAAGAGTGGCAGCTGTTAGAGCTGAACCAGCTTCACATTCATGACTATGGATTTAGAATGGGATGTCATGAAAGCTCCTGTAGGTGTAATGGCCAGGTGTCCCAGTACTTTTGTCCATGTAGTTTATATATACAACCCATGACAGAATAAATAACAGCAGACATGTAAAATCACATCTGCCCTGCCATCAGCTTGAGTGAAAACAGGCGACACAGCAGTCAAGAATCAAATTAGCAGAGTAGAAGCGTGCCAGAGTGGCAGATTAGCCATGCGCGTCAGGTGGGCCATGCAAGCGCCGCTCTCATTGGTGTGCAATTGGGCGCAAGGGAGGCGAGAAGGAACCGGCAAATGGCCCTGGAGAGTAGCTGCCGCGGCAGGGTCATTATGGCTAATGTGAGTGACGGCGTGATGTGCTTACGACCTGGAGCAGACGTTCCGGAGCGGTCCCCACCTCCAGAAAAAGTGAGTGGGTGGCCACACGGCTCCTGTGCTACTGGGGTGGCGTGATCGTGTGTGTCTGTGTGTGTGTGTGTGTGTTTGTGTATGTGTGTCGATGTGTCAGAATCCTGGGTGTGTCCGCGGAAGTGTGGGGGGTGGTATAGCAGTCACTAAACGTCCAAGCTGTTTTACAGTATTACAGTGTGCGTGAATGGAATTTAGATCAGCATCTCGCCTGTGTTCCACACGCATTCTAACTAAATCCAACAAAAAAGTCCAGACATATGGACTGCTAGAAAATGGCTATTTTTTCTGCAATGATAGATAATATATATTGTATGATTATATTAATGAAACACAATTATAATAGCACTCCATCATTGCTTAATGTATTTTTTTGCAAAACATACATAAAATAGGGCTTTAATATTTTATAGATACTTTGTATGGAAACACTTTGAAACACATTTTTGAATGTGTACCTGAACTAATGTGACAAAGATTCCATCCATTCATCCATCTTCTGTGACCTCATATCAAGTACAGGGTTGCTGTGATACCAAACATTGGCTGTAATTATTATTATTGTATATTAATATACAATCCAATGTATTATTAATGACAGTAGTATCACCAAAAACAGCTATTATAACAGTTATTCATAATTCTTGTCTGTGCTTCATATGACAAAATGCAAAAATTCATACAAAATAAATAAGCTCTGGTCTGATCTGGTCTGCTTCATTTGTTACCTGCCACAAATGGAGCTGTTTTCAATGGCCACACCCACTTCCAGATGATCACAATGTATAATCACTCATACCTAAACACTTGCAAATGATGTATTGAAAGCTGATTCAAGTCAATATCCCCAAAATGAACTATTGAGGTTTGCGTTTTCCTAGTTTTGCTAGAGTTTCTGTTGTTTGTTTTTTCGTGTTTTGTTTTTTGTTTCTGTTTCTGTTATCTTGGTATCCTGGCATGGTTTCATTATTCGGATGTCTCTGATTTTGGTTCTGACTTCGGTTTGTTGTCTTTTTTTTGGTTTTGTTTTATATCCTGGATCCTGTTTGCAAAAACACCTTGATTGGTTCCATATCCGCGTCCTTGGTGATAGCTATTGTAATTCAGCTCTGGAATCCTTCCTGGGCACCTCAGCTGTGTACCCCACAGCCTGGGTTTTGTCAGCACTGAGTACTCAGAGGCTTGCCAGCTGAAGAGGAAAGCACCGACAGGCAGAAAGCCAGAAGTGATATGGGTATGTGCAGTTCAGGGTATACCCTTTTGCCTATGGTAATATACAGTGCTCCAGATCTTGTTAATAAAATGTGGTTTTTCTTGAACTCCATTGTCATGAGGCTTCTGCACTGTTCATGAATTTTTTTCCTCCGGAGGTAAAGACCAAATTCCAGCTTAGCATGGATATTTCTCTTCAGCTAAGTTTAGTCGTGCTCAGGGAGGATCTTGTTTTCGTGCCCGAGGCCTTTCTCACAAAGGAAGGAAGGGCCTTTGAATTGTGGAAGTCAATTTCTTCTGTAAAGCTACCAACTCAATGAATTAATTTCAGTTTGGCTTTCTGAACCGAATCAATAGCTTAACTGTCAGAAATGCTACTGTTAAGTTTTCCCTGCCTTTTGGAATATTTGTCATAGATAATACACCAAAGCCAAAACCAGTAAATAATTTTAATGGCAGAAAATGAACTTTGTATCATACATTGATGTTTATGTCTTAATTTCTTGCCTCAAATATGGTAATGTTAGTCTTGACACTCAACAGGGAATCAGTAAATGGCTGTAAAATTTTGTGGTGCTTTGATGTCTTGTTAATGTGCAAGAATGCTACAATTGATGTTGTACAGGACAAGCAGTGGTGGATATGCTAAGTGCTTTTGGAAGATAAGTTGGATGCACATGCAGCTGCACTGCAATTAGGCAGAGCCAGAAGTGGATGTGCTGCAAAGGACTGTAACATTATGCAGTAGAAAGCTGCCGACGTGTTCGTTTCCAAGATGTTTTCGAAACTAAAAAGCTGTCACGGGCCAAAATTTGAATGAATGGTGACATACTGTTGAATGTAATTAGGTGACATATCAATGCAGGGTCATTAGTTTGATACAGTAAGTGGAGTCAGAAGACTTCTGGTTTGCATGCCTTATTATCAAGGTTATGTGTAACACTGTACAATCGGCACACTTATCTGTAGGCTTTAAAGAGTTAAGAATCCAAGAGAAGGATTGTGATTACATGTGTCATATACTGAAATGATTGAACCTGGTTTGAACATTGAACATTGTAGTAATTACACTCAACAGTATACTTAATTCAACTCAATTACTTAAAAGAATCTATTCAACTGGACATGAAAATACTATTAGCCTGTTATTTTATTAATTTAGTAGTAATTAGTGGGCATCATCATGTTAATATTATGGACGCCTTTGAAACATTTGGGATGCATTTGATTTCAGCTATTTCATATACACTCACTGGCCACTTTATCAGGTACACTTTGCTTGTACCGAGATAGACCCCCTTTTTGCTTTCAGAACCGTCTTAATCCGTCGTGGCATACATTCAGCAAGGTACTTGAAACATTCATCAGAGACTTTGGTCCATGTTGACATGACAGCATCAGGCATTTGCTGCAGATTTGTCAGATGCAACTTCATGATGTGAATCTCCCATTCCACTACATCCTTAGGTGCTCTGTTGGCTTGAAATCTGGTGACTGTGGAGGTCATTTGAGTACAGTGACCTCATTGTCATGTTCAAGAAACCAGGCTGAGATGATATGAGCTTTTTGACATGGCACGTTATCCTGCTGGAAGTAGCCATTAGCTGGGTACACTTTGGTCATAAAGGGATGGACATGGTCAGCAACAATACTCA
>JAODKC010000130.1:4198692-4208751 GCA_026777985.1 Mormyrops attenuatus | reverse complement strand
ACTTTGACAGGCAAACTTTCATGGTTCTACACCAACATGAAGATCATTTAAGCATCATTTTCTTTGGCTGCCTAAGAGAGAGAGAGAGAGAGAGAGAGAGAGGAGTGTGTAACCGTATATTTAGATATCATGAGCGGATTTAGCACAACAAAATATACACTGATTAAATACATTAAACCCAATATAACTAAATATAATAAAATCCGAATATAATAATTATAATCAAAATATAATGAAAAGTATAAATTATGATGGCAATAAAGTTACAAAGGAATAGGAATTAGTGTTACATAAGTTTTGGTAATGCGAAGGGCAGGTTGTAATAGAAAGCTTTCCAGTGCTCTTGAAACATTTAATTGCAAATGGACTGGCTGGATCAGGGAAGAAATCACAGCATGAATGATTTTTACAGCTTGGTTAAAGGTATATAAGGGACTTGGTTAAAGCCATAAAGCTTATATCAGGACAATATGAAAAAAAAGACTAATATAAAGGCTGTTTTATTACAATTTACCGTGGAGTAGCTTGTATAAAGTATTATGGCAATAAAAGATAGACAGTAAAAAATGTGGTTACAAGGAATATTGTAATGCTCAAAGGATTGAATTGATTTCCAGGGGGTTGCTGTTAGGGGCTAAACCCACAGACATGCGACATCTAAATTTCTTGAAATAAAAAATAAAAGTTTTGCTTTCGAAATAAAGGCATGAAGGTAATGGCAGTCATTCTGGATGATCGTGTCGTCTTCTTAGCACTTACATAATCGTCACACCCTCTACTCTGGCAGTTCAAAAGCTTGCCATGCTTCTCAGCTCTCCCTCCCTTATGAGGTAAACTAATTATGCTGTTCCTAAATATAGCCATCAGGTATGACATAACCAATGAAGCCACATTAATTCAAATGAAGCACAGTAATTGTATACACATTCAGCTGGACCCGGTTATGTACGCGCTTCTGTTTTAGACATAAAAACAATAAATTAATTATTACACGGTGTAGGTCACTTCATATTTATCAGCATATGGATTTGTTAAAAAGAACTGAGTTGCAGACTATCCAAATTCATTACAGCCTTCACTTAAAGTGTGTGGAAAGTTGAACCATGCCTTAAGTACTAGGCATCTGAATACTCGGTACTTATGGCAGCGCTGCCTTTAAGCATTGTTACAAATCCACTGCAGAATCTTCTTCCAATATCATAAAAAACAGATCATTACAAACTGCATGTAATAATGATGAAACAGCACTGGACCTTTGTACTATTCTTTGGTCTGCTGATACAGGTTTATTATAATAACCGGCAAAAGGCAGAAAAAAGACCTGCATAATGGAGACATTGGTGGATCCTGCAGCAGAACCCCAACCATGGTTTTAAATTCTTAATGTTGCAGCTCCGTGGACTTTTCTGGAATCAGCTGCATATGGGGGACGAGGTGGAAATGTGGATTATGTGAAAAGCTGTCCCCTGAATGCTGAATTTGCAGTGTGCATGGCCGCCACATGTGCCTATATCTATGTAAATCTTGACCATGTGTGAAATAAAAAATACTCAACATTATATATAGCTCCTTAGACAGAAAATGCCTTAAAAAGATAATAACCTTTTCATACTAGGAACCATCCTCGTGGCACCTGAAATACTTGCTTTACTGTTTCTGAGATGACTGGGGTTGAGTGTCTGCCCTGGATCTAGGTGTGTGGAGTTTACATGTTTTCCCCGTGTCGACGTGGGGATTCTTTCAGGTTCTCAGGTTTCTCTCCACAATTTCAACACATGCTAAGAACTGGAGTTGGCCAATTGCTCATCCTGCGTTATTCCCTGCCTTGCACCCATAGATTCTAAAATTGGCTCTGGAGCCCCAAAACACTGCATAGGACAAGCAAGTATAGAAAATTGATGGATGGATGGATGGATGGATGCATGGATGGATGTATGTTTTAAAGGTGTGTGGCCTAATATTACTCCGCATCTCTCTAGGTGAGGACGTATGCCTCAATCTGTTTAATTGTAAATATACTGTGCATCTGCTGGCGTGTTCCAAACTAAATCTCATTGTACAATAAAACATCTATCTATCTACTAATAGATTATACAGTAAAGCCTCAACATGAATTTCACGTAATTAAATTCTGCTTTTACAAATTTATCCAGGCATCTTATTTACCATTTTTATTGGTTCATTACAGTAATCCCACCTGTATAAATGTTATACTTAGTCTGTTATCTTTGAGCCTCTCATACACTACTTGTAGTGAGTATTCCAACTTGCTGATTAAACTGGTTTCTATTGCTCTTCATTGAATTTTATTTTGTGCCAGTCCGCCACCCTAGAAGCTTCTTTCCTCCATACTTCTTCTGGTAAACCTTTTGCTGGCTGTATGCCACCTAGCTTTGCATTTCATGCAACATTTAGGCAGTTTATTACTGCAAACGACACCGAATCCGAGTCATCATCATGCTCTAAGGAGACTAACTGCCCCAATGCAGAATCTACTGCTACTCTGCTGATTACACTGTCCCAATTCTGGCTTGTAACCTCATAAAATGGTGCTTTTGCTGTTTGTCAGATTTGGCAGTTCTATGCATACAAGGCCTTTTTGGATTCTGCTGGGCTGTATGAAACACTTCTTCCTCAATTCACCAATTAGGAAATGACAGAAATGCCCCTTGGCACATTAAAGGGGTCTACCGACTCTGAGCACCATGCTCGGCATGTTATGACCTGAGACCCATGAAAGAACAGCACGCCTCTCATCTCATCTTTGCTATTTCAGGATGATTGACTTTCAATTTCCAGAAAGTTCCCAGCAAGGTCAGACACTGCTGGGCAATGGCAGTCCCAGTCTGGTAATATTTTTTAATGAGAGGTGATCAGGAGTTCAGATCATTCATGCCGGTGTTCCTTGGAATTGTACAAACAAGAAGTGTCCTTTTATTAATGTACGGAAAAGTTTACAAAAAGCTACTGGACATGAAGCAGCATTCTGGTCAGATTAAATGCCACATGACAATCGACGAAGGTCATAAATTTAGGGTTAATCCCAAAAGTAATGCCTCACAGGATCCCATGTGGTACTATGGTGTGTGAAGCCCCATATACTATATATAAGAAATTTTTAGATAAATCATTCAGATTTACCAAGTAAATTAATGGCATGCATATATAATAAACATAATCTGGATTCCTTGTACAGCAAATTATTTGCTGTTATAATTGAATATGTTTAACGATACCTTTATTTTGTCATGTTCAGTTAATTTCTCACAAATTTCTGGTCATTGTGCATCATATTTTCAAGCGTAGTTACCTATTGACTGAAAAAATTGATAATTCTGCAGATTGCATTTCACGGTCTTGACAGACCTGTGATCGTGTGAACCCCCCTCCCCCCTCTGTCCCGATATCGGTATAAACTGTGGTCAAAGCAGTAATAGTGTCACCTCCAACATTTTCCACCTGTATATGTGCAAAGGGGAGGGGGGGCCAAAACATGCAGATGGTTAGAGTCGAATTTCAGTGCAGCAGCATATGGGGTTAGGGCTGCATTGGTATTGAAATGATGTGGCAGCTACATACAGGCTTAGGCTCTTGAGAGAAGCAGTGGATTGACTGGCTGCCAAAGTTCCCAAGGTCCCTTGCAAGAGGAACCAATCAAACTCTTATTTTTTCTCCCTTTTCATTTTGGCATATCATTTCCCATAGTGGGTTCACTCATTGTCTCTCTCTAGCACTTTGCGTTTGAGTCACACCTATTGATTGTCCTTGTGTATATGCATTGGCTTTTCTGTGCACAGGAAAAAAAAGCATTTATTACCCAGTAAATTTTCTGTAACAGAGATTATACGGATAACTCTAGTTATAAAACAGAGAATACATACACACTCAGGCAATATCAGGAAAGGAATTGCACTGCTGATCTGTTTGTCTTAGAATCTAGGCCACAGAAAGTGGAGTCCAACCCACTGGAGAATATTACCATCATTCAGTGATGGTTCACCAGACATGTAGCATAGTGCAGTATTGGATGATAGAGGAAAACAAACTATCCAGTCATTGGGTTGTCTATAAGACCAAAGTGGAATGGCTGTTATTAAAGTGCCGCAATGCCTCCTGACACGGTCGGCTAATTGGAACATGCAAAACAAAAATAAATGGAATGGTAAAAGATCAAAAAATCGCATGTATTGGTGTTCCTTGGAAGTGCTGCGTCTGTTTATTTTTGGGGTAGGAAAAGAATATTTTTCAGGGACACCGGGAAGTGTAAAGGGACCGTTTAATGCGTTTTTCCCTGCTATTTATATATATTTATTTCATTGAGGCTGGCAAGTATTTTCCCTCTGCCTCTACCCCCTTGATAAAACCTAATGTAACAGGATTTCCCATGTTTCCTTGCTACCCCACGATGCTGCCTTTTCTGAAAAGATTTAACATGGTAAATTTCTATCTATGTCTCCTCATACCTGCAGCAAACTGTCATCAGCATATTTAAGTACCTGGGCAACTGGAAACTTACAATGGGAAGCAAAGTCCTCAAAATGATGACGTAAGATGCGTGACCATATGGGAATCATGAATGTGTAATTCAGTGGTTGCATGACTCCTGACCTCAAGGGCTGGAACCCTGCAGGTTTTAATCCACAACTGCTTTTTATGCCTAAATAGCACATCAGGAGTCTGAGTATCCAAGTAAATACTCTATATAAAAGCTTTAACTTGGAGAGAAAGAAGCACCTCATGTGGCTCTTGGGGACTGGGGCACTAGAATACATTTTTATTCTTTGGTAACATCCAAAGAATTTTATTTAAAAGACCCCACTTATTTTCCCTTCGCTGCAAAGACTCAGAGGACAGAGAGTAACATTTTTTCAAGACTGAGACTCAGTTGTAGACTGCTTTGCCATAGAGAGCAGTGAGACCTATTGCAAGGGGAATGGAAGAATCATGAAATAGGCAACTGTCTACTGGCGATGTTAAAATATAGTTTTACTGTGACGCTACTGCGTAGAAAATTATATGTTCTTTACTCTTCTGAAATGACCCCACTTGCAGCCCATATTTAGATTATATAATTTTGGGTAAAAACTCAAATCTTACCAAGCTGAAAGGTGTCATTTGAAAGGTCAGAGATTCATATTGTCATATGTTCTTAGGAGCTTCATGCAGTCTTTTAGAAATGTACCAGTATCGAGACAATTCAATATTACCTCTATAAGATCTGACGATATTCTACTGCTGCTGTACACTAGATCATCAGACATGCGAGGTTTTCAGCTAGGACTATCCCGCAAGCAACACGAGATGTGTCAGGGAAGAGTAAAGAGTGTTATACAAAATATTGTTGACATACAATATGTTTACCTTTATCCTATACAACAATGTTAAATAATTAATAAATATAGCTTAATTATTTATGTATACTGCAATCGCCATAAATCTGCATAATTGACCGTAATTGCTGCCTATCCGACTTTCTTACCTGTAGGCCAAGAACGGATCGGAACAGACTCCAAGTACGAGCAGGAGGGCAAGGTGCAGTTTGTGATTGACGCTGTGTACGCCATGGCACACGCTCTGCACAACATGCACAAAGACCTGTGCCCCGACCACCCCGGGGTCTGCCCGGAGATGGACCAGGCGGGGGGGAAGAAGCTGCTTAAGTACATCCGTAATGTGAGCTTCAACGGTGAGTGAGTTTAGGGCTGTGAAGGCTAAAGGCTGCAGTCGCGGCTATAAGATACGGTAGTTTAATTAGGTTTACAGTCTGCATTGGACATGAAGAGCTGAGTGTTCAGTATGTATGTTCCACCTGATATAGTCTGTGGGACTCCATTTTTCACAGTTGTCTTTGTTCAGGCTGTGTGGCTGTAGTCCGCACTGTGCTTTATGAGTCTCATTAGCTCTTCAAAAATTAAATGTCCCTCAATGCTTAGCCCCAAACTTACCGAATTCTCCTTAGAAGTACCTTGTTCATTTGAGTACGGCATAACTCTTTTAGGTTTAGGCATTGTGACCTGATCCGATGACAGACGAGATGTCTGATTTTTAAGTTAAGTAGTATTCATAGATATCGGGGAGCGATTGCTTCCACTTGAGGAAATTAGCCTGGTTGAAGGGGCTGTCAGCGTTGAGGAGAGAGGTTATCTGATTTAGATATTTTTGCAATTAATCAAGAATATGGGACAGACTATATCTGTGAGGTGCTCACCTGGAAAATGGAGAGGCGAAAACTATTCCTTCGTGCTGAATCCCCTATGTTAGTCAGAGAATGGAATGGATCAGACACAGATACTGGGCAGGATCCAACTGGTGAAGTCAGTACAGCTGGCATAATTGCAACTATTATTATTTATAACTATTTTTAACTATTATTATTATTTAACTATTATTATTATTATTATTATTATTATTATTATTATTATTGCTGTTGTTGTTGATAATGTAACAACTGGCCCATAATGTGATACATTTTTGAACCAAAAACCTAATAATTTTTGCCTATACTGGACCCCCATAACACTGTATAGGACAATAATTTATTTAATTATTTTCCAGTTATTACTTTATTGCCTTTTATTACATTAAGAATGTTCCTTGCATTTTGGACATCAAGTTATCAGAGTTACTATATGTTTACGTATGAAGCAGAAAACTGAATTGTTCCTAAACTTTTCCAAGAGTGTAATTATTCAAAACAGGGCCATATCTCTGCTTCTTAGGGGAACCATATTTGTCCTGTGCTATACATCATGCAAATTCCTCGCTCCACTGGAAATCCATCTTACTCCATATATGTACATTTTTAAGCGACTGCAGAAAAGAATTATCTGCCGTAAACCAGAAGCAGAAATATTTAAATGCCTCTACACTGTTTTCTATGTGGATTCCTCCCCCTTGATGAAAAGCTGAAATTAATCATGGGGTTACAGTAATTTTCTTTCACTCAGTATCAAGATCATAAATATGTAGTGATCAGCTGGCTGTGTCTTCATCTCGAGCTCAGATTTCCATCGCAGTGATACTAACTTGCTTCCCTGAGTCATGTAATTAATAGCACAAAGTCATTAGCAGACTAAAGACTAATCAGAACTGTTTTTGAATTTTTTGAATAATTATTCTCATTCTCCATCATCATCATCATTATAATCATCCTGTATTAATAATATTAAAAACACCATTAATCATAAGCAGCTTTAAGTAACTTGCACTCATTGCTCTGGTTTTTTAAGAATAGTACTTGTAAAATGCACAGTTTTGTAAACAACTTGCATCTTTTCACATTTCTTCCCCCCACCGCCAATGGACAACTGGGTACTGCTGCTTATTTTGATCAGCATGTGGCATCATTAATATGTTATATTTCATCAGGATATTTCAGACTTGTCTGTGTCCGTAATTAACAAAACAAAACTGTCTGGCAGAGATCGTTTCTAGATATCATATCAGGGGTAATAATTTCATTTTGGTCACAATGTCCATGGTGTTCTCCATGGCAGCGTTTCCCAGCTCAGCCTTCAGGGATCCGCAGACGGTCCAAGTTTTTGCTCCCTCCCAGCTCCCTGCCAGACAGTCCGCATTTGCAGAGCTGCGAAGACCGGATTGGGAAACAGTGCTCCATGCTGTTGACCCCCTGGTGTAAAACCTTTTTATAACAAACGGAAATCTTAATAAATCCTGTGCAATTAATGTTTGTGGTATGGCTTGATAATGCTGAAAACATTCATACGCCTGTTTCGCACGTTGACATGAAAGTGCCAGTTGATGCTCAGGAGAGCATTTGCATTTGCTATGGCAATCTGTGATAGGCAGACTCTTCTCTGACAGGCCAAGCTCTCTTTTGTGACGAAAAGAAAATTAATGTTGGTGAACATACACAACCCAGAACCTGACAGGATGACGCGCGGTGAGACGAAACCAAAATCACGTGCACTTTCGTCAGAAAGTGTAGACCGTGCCTCTACATGCCGGGCAGGCTTCAACTACCCCATCGCCAAGCCGCGTTGCTAGAGCTCATTTATCTGGGGTCGATTTCACCACCGAATTTTAACTGAATGAGGCCGTGGACGTAAAGCAAATGAGCCAAGCCTAGCAGGGTTTTCTCTTCACCCCTCCACCTCCGTGCAGAGGACGGCAGAGCTCTGAGAGAAAGGATGATGAAGCGACTGAAGAGAGTATCTGTGCTCCATTCTAGGTCGCCCACATAGCAGAGAGTGGCTCGCAGTACTCAAGGCCTTTTCTCATTCCTCTGCTTCATCTTTTTTTAAAATAAAACCCGCTTTCTCAAAAGCCTGCAGCATGTCTGTTTTGGTGTCTTCGGCATAATATTTATGTCGGCTTCTTTCCAGCGTGTTTTGGAAGGAGAGATGGGGATAGCCAGGCACAAACTGGAGTCAGCAGGGAGTAATTAGTAACTCAACAACCCCCAGTGCTCCGTTTCTTGATAACTTTCTTGTTTCTTCTTTATAGCTGTTAAAGAGTCGGATTAGATGGTGATCTGTTTCATCAGCAGACACCCCAGAAAGACCCAGACCCTCTTCCGATCACACCAACCCCCCTCCCCGTCTCATTGGACACACACGGGGCCTTATCAGTCGCCGGTGAAAGGCATCTCCAATCAGAGAGTGGTGCCTTGTGGCTTCTGACTGCGTGTCCTGGTCCTTCTGGTGAAGCAGATTGCACACTGGAGGAGGACGAGGAAGCTGGATGAGTGTCAAGTCCGACCAGCCCGGACTTCTGACCCTGAGTCCTATCTCTCTGGAGCAGAAGGGACTCAGCTGGGGGGGAGAAGCGAGGGGAAGAAAAACATGCTACAATTTATAGACCTTGGCTGTGGAACCTCTTTGTAAAAAAAAAAAAAAAATCAGTAAAAGCGAGAGGGCAAGGGTTGTAGATATGCTGCCAGCGAATTCTCTCAAATTAAAAGAATGAATTTCCTGGAAGTCAATGATCCCAAAATTCAATACTAGATAGGAAATGTCTTCAAGTCATCTGATAAAAGAGCAATAATATCACAACCCTTGAAGTTTCATTGAAATTAAAATAACATTTTGAAAAATTTCACTTCAGAATGCTTGTTTTATTTTTAAGAGGGATCAGTCCCTCTTAGAAAAGGGTATTCATGCCACTGGAGGATAGTCTTGTATTCCAGTCTTATTTCTCCAGGCAGCGCTGGCACGTCTGTGACGTTTAACAAGAATGGCGACGCGCCTGGCCGCTACGACCTGTTCCAGTACCAGATGAGCAACAGCAGCGGCCCAGGCTACAAGGTGATTGGCCAGTGGATGGACACTCTGCAGCTGAACGTGAGTCTGTCACACGCGTGGGACCTGAATGACCTGCCATAAAAACTCACATGGTTGTGTTCCTAACAATGAGACCCCCCCCCCCCCCCCCAAGCAAGGTTAATAAGCGATTCGCAACACTGACCAAAGACGGTCAGTGAATGAATGAGGCAGGGAATTTCTCCACAAATATTTGCTCTCCCTCCCAAAGTCTCCCTTCAGCTTTAGTGGGCGAGACTAAAGCAGGAAACTCTTTGACCCTGAAAAGATGGATGGATAGAGTAGGGTTGAGTAAACAGATGGATGGATGGGTCTTTGAAAGACACAGATGTGTGAAGTAATTGCTACACCTCACTCTGCCTGGAGCCCTTCGCCCAGGCGCTGATGTGCAGGTGTTTACGTATCGGAAGAGAGGAGTCACTCCGTTTTGCTGGCTTGACGGCCCTGTGGCTTGTTTCCACATGTTAGCTGTGATATCCAATATCAGGAGTGTTTTAATGTCATCTCCTCATGACAGGTGCTGTACGACTCACAAACTCCCGACTGGACTAAAGATTAACCTGCCATTAATGTATCCCGGGGCATACATATAAAATCTGAGTCCCCTAACTAAATGTTCCCCCTCCCCAATTTTGCATAGAATTTTATGTATTCAAGGGTTCTTGTCAAGTGCTGGGGGGGGGGGCCCCCCCGGGGGGCGGGGGGGGGGGGGGGGGGGGGGGCCCCCGCGGGGGGGGGGGGGGGAGCGGAGGCACGAAAAAAAATATGAAAACGGAAG
>JAODKC010000130.1:4172926-4198592 GCA_026777985.1 Mormyrops attenuatus | reverse complement strand
CCTCCCCATTTTTTCATAGAATTTTTTTTTTTCATGGTTTCTTTTAAATTGCTGCCCCCCCCCCCCCCAGAATCTGCCAGGGTGTCCATGTCCCCCTGACACCACTGAATGTATAGTTACAGTCCATCATAAAGAATTGTGTTACAGCAGGGCATGTCAAGGAGGGACGAGTCAAACTGCAGCTGCAACACAAACCGGGTTTTATTTAATAGAACAGAAAGGGAGAAACAGAAAACAAAAGGCACCACAAGGGGTCAAAACAAAACTGATAAAACAGAAATAAAGGCTGGGATCAACACAGAAAAACCACAATAACTATCAGGCAAAAATACAACTAACAAACGCATATCAACAAGGGGAATCAGTCACAAAGGGAAAATGGCCAAAATCAGGAAGACAGAGCAAAGACAAAGAAAACAATACCAAATACTAAGAAAAATAAGACCAATTTAAATTAACCAAAAGATAAAACTGGCCTCTGGCAGTGCGGCGAAGAGTGGAAACAAGCTGGGAACTTAGGCACACTGGGGCTGAAGGGCAAGAGACAGGGAGGAGGACAGGATGGCCAGCGACACCTGCTGGTCGAACAGGGAGGAGACAAGAAGGGCGGGGTCGGATGGGCACTGACCCTGACAGAATTCATCATTTATGCTATAGTTTGTGTAGGCTGTCTGATTCCCCATCTACTACTAGCTTTATCAAGAGTCATTTGCTGTAAAAACGAAGGACAGATATGTTACTACTTACTGGTAAGACTCCGTCCGATACACAGGACAGGGATACTCTGAGTTTTTAATGTTCATGGACAAAAAATTTAGGCACGATTATAAAATAATTAATATGTTATAGTGATTAGAGAAAGGGAAATTTTTACGCAGCCTCAAGTGTAAAGTTAATGATCTTGTTATAATGGTGTGTGCCATATGTGCTAAGGGAGAATATCAGCAGAATTTGAGAAATGAACAATGGAGGTGTAACAGAAACAGCAGCTTTGGACAGATGCGTTTTTTACCTGGCAATAGATATTTTATAGCTTCTTTCTTTACCGAGATAAAATCACGCTTAATATGGTAAAATAGGTAACATAGGTTACAGTATATAGGCTTTAAAATTTATTCTGCTTTTTTCATGAATCTGTATCTTCTGTGTATTTTCATTTGCATTTGATGGTTCTTGCAGTGCTTAAATTACAGTTTGGTTTAAAAAAAATGAATGTTGACCAGCAGTAAATACTAGGCCTTCCTGCCATCTGCGCCTGTAGCCTGAGGATACAGCTGGTTCTTCAACAGAGGAGGTGGGGTGATGGAGTGGGAGCTACATTTTCTTCTTTATTAATGGGATCTGGTCAACAAACAACCATACTAATCTAACAAATACTGTCTCAGTATTTTGTATATTGTTATATAATATAGGCGACTCTCCTTTCTGGTAAGCCAAACAATTTTACGGAGGGGGGGGATGGGTGCAATGAACTACTAGGAACACTTATTATAAAAACCTTTCAATAAGTTTTTGCATTAATATTTGTTGTTTGTTATGATTACAAAATTTAAAACTGGAACCCCTGCAGTCATTTTATACTTTGTTGTTGTATTAAGCCTAAAAACTAATTTTCTGATAGTGTGACGTTCCACGGTTGGTCTGTCTGACACATTTTCAGTCTGTTCATCAATCAGCTACTTAAATCTAATTGAAAATCCATTTGGCTTTTCGGCTAATGTTGAGCCATTGCACGCCGTTCAGAGAAATGCTGTTATATATTCCTCTCGTAGCTCAGATTCCACCATTGGCTACAAGTTCATAACGATTCCACTCAGTGGAAATTAAATGATTACCATCTGCGCGTCCCAGGCTGGGACAGAGAACAGGAGGGGTCTATGTAAGAGCAGCCTTACTGAGAAATGGAGAGGCTCGCTTCAGCTATATTATCACACTAGGGTATGATACAAGCTACTGGTGGTAAATCTTCTTGAAACTTCTAGTCAAGTAGATTTTATAGTCACCTGGTGTTGCAGTTTGGGATTTTTTATTTTAACGTTTGTGTTATTTTGTGAATCTCAAAACAACGCATTTGTTAAGTGAGAAACCAACATGTTTGTTAAGTGAGAGAACATGTTTGTTAAGTGAGAAAACAACATGTTTGTTAAGTGAGAAAACAACATGTTTGTTCAGTGATACATGCGGTACAATGGTCTGCTTCCTTTACCAGTATGTGCAGTCCTACATTCAGGACTAAATGTTTACTAAAGATTCCTACTTATGCCACTAACAATGGCAATTTGACGCCCCTTCCTCACTCCAAAATGCCAATGAAGGGCAAACTGTCTATTGCCTCCTTTTGGTAAATGGAAAAAGGAATTCACATTTGTGTTTTCATCGTGGAGAAAAAGATGCTGTTTAGATTTACTTTACATTTAGTTTTGAATTTTGTATTTAGACTTCTGATTTTTTATTTATAGAAATATCTATGGCTCTGGGCTCCTGTCTACAAATGAGCAGTTTCGTTTTAGTGGACAAATTCTAGATGTTAGTAAATGGATCCCATACACAATTTGCATTATTCATGAAGAAATGATAATACTGCACAATTAGCTAGAAATGTTTTCATTTACATAAGCAGTTAAGGAAACGCATTGCCAATTGCTTTGCCTTAATATGATTTGTTTACGTAATGTAAAGTCACAATTACAGTTCAGGTTTTGACAGTCATCAAAGATATTAGAGTTAAATGAATGAACAAGCCAGGAGTAACTCATATTTCTCCAAACCAGGCATACGCCCGGTGTAATTGTCTATCCTGTCTTGACAGTTCAGTTAAATTTTATTTAAGCTGTACCATCAAACTGGCACCAGCTGGACTTCATTAGTACCTCATAGATGTGCATGAGGACTTCTGGCCTTATAGATACTTTTTAGAAAATGTGCTAGATTTTCCATCTGCCTGCGTCAGTGGGGGCCTTGAAGCCCAAGGCAGAAGTGCAACATGGACTATACGTGTGATGCAGACATCCGTCTACTTACACTGGCATAAGGTATGCTCTTTATTGGAAAATCCTCTGACGTGTTTGTTGGCCGGAAGACTCTGTGTGTTGGTTGGTTATTGGAAAAGGGACCTTGAAACATCAACGGGGTGCACTTTCATTCCTTCAGGTGAAAGCGGCAGGTGCTCTGGCCCCCCCAACACACATGTACATGCTAAAATTCAACAAAGATGTTTACAATTACTTGCTCAGGATTATGAAGACAGCCTGCAAAAATCAATCTCTTCCAAGGAATTTTACATGCGTCGTTTAATTAAATATTTAAATGAAATATTAAATAATTGAAAAACAGATGCAGGACTGCATGTTTCTGTAATGGCAATTGCAGCAGTGTTGGTTCTTTGCACTTCAAATGAAAACATGCTCATTCAAGTCAGCACCTCAAGAAATGTTAGGATTTTAAAATAAAGGTTTGAGACCTCCGAGGTCAGTCCCGGCTGGAATCTGCCAGATTCTAGTCAATGAGAGGAATGTGTCATTAATAATGCATGTTTGCAACAAACATTTTTGTACTGAAAACACCATACTTATTATAGGCATAGTTTATTGTATTTTTTATGCTCCCTTTCAAGAAAACGAGAAACAATACTCAAGGCCAGAATGACAAATCTTGTTTTGTATCCATAGCAACGAGGCTGTTAATCTCATTACGGTTTCCATGCTGTGTATGATTATAGGTTTTGAGACTGTGGACCCCAAATGTCCAAATAAGGAACATAGCTCCAGGTACGCAGCAAAAATGAATTGTCATCTAGGCAGTATAACCTCCGTAAAAAGGTTACATGCATTGTATTTCTATGTGCTTATTATTTTCTCATGACTTTCTACCTGCACGCTGAGCTTTAAGCGAGCCTACATACAACTGAATAATTAAAATGAGTACAATTATGGCGGGTTAAACTGAGGACATGTTTAATGAATAATGAAGTGTAAAAAGCATTTTTACAACCTCTGTTTCAGGGTCAATCGTTTGACCAGTGAATGGCTTAGTGGGCTAAGTCTCTGTGCTTGTGATCCGAAAATCTACGGCTTGAGCCCTGGCCTCTGCAAAACAGGTGCATGTCTTTGGGCCCTTGAGCAAGGCCATTAACCCCGCATCTCCAGGGGTGCCACACGTTGGCTGACCCTGCACTGTGACCCCCCAAGCTAAGGAGAGCAAGATGGGGTAGGCGAAGAGAAGCACTGCAATGTACTCATTAGCAAAATAAAGGGTTTGTCATTAAGATAGAAGTTGCCAATGTTTTGATGTTCACAGACCTGTTTACGTCGTACAATAATTCCAGGGAGAAGTGGTGGGGGTTATCAGCACACAATTATTATATATTGACCGTTATATAATAGTTTAACCGTTTCCATTTTTTCAGATGCAAACACAAAGGGATGCAAACATGAGGGATTGTAAGAAACTCCAAATATATAGCATATTTTTGCAAATTAACCAACCCTTCGCAAACCCCCCATGTTCCACGGGCAGGTGGAATAATGGCATTCTTTCAAGAATCAATTCTCTCTACCTAGGACTGCATATAGTTGATTAATTATAATCATAATTATAAGGCAATATTGACCTTGATGATAATTTCCATTTGTTGGATATTATCATCTGGAAGAAAACGTAGTACTCAATACAAGATGGCCTGGGTGCATTTTGTGATGCATGTAGTTATTGAAATATATTATAGCACAAGATGACAGTAAAAAATCTGTCACATGTGATGGTCTCTCACTCTCCAGAGGTATATTTGCGAGGTAATATCACTGGTGTGAAAACAAAACTCAGCCTGTAGAGAGTATGACAGCCCTGGAACATCACAAGATAGCCCTGTAACATGATGCTTGTGGGTTTGAATGGCTGAGCGGGGTGAGAGTGGCTTGAGCATGTGAGAGAAGGTGTGAAGTAAGTGGGCTACGGCCCCAAGGTGGCTGTTTGTCAACCTGAAAACCAAGCAGCTGCTTGGAAAACATTCATTTAGTTTCTGGAGACCCTTGGAGCAGCTTCTTGGCCTGTGTGCTCTGTGCATCACCGGGCCTGATGTAGTTTCCCTGCACCATCCCCATGTGCCACCGGGAATGGGGCTGGGGAGGAGGGTATACCGGCTCAGTCAGCTACAGACACTGATGCTAACGCTTCTTAGCTATACGGAGGGTTAATATACCATTGTTCCTGTTTTTTTTTTCATTTTCAGAATCAATGTTGGGTATCAGACTGGCAAATAATGTGACATGTTGAGGATGTGACTGCCCAGTGAAATCTATATTATCAAAGTATCCGATAAAGTCAATGGACCCTATTGATGTACCACAATAGCTTTTAATTACACATGGCTTCCACTCAATAAATCAAACCGCACTTCCAGAGCAACCATCTAAGTGTGCAATTATCAGTTTCCTTGGTAGTAAATCAAAGTCGACCATGAATGAGGAATAACTTAGCTATCGTTGTTTCCAGAGCTTGTCATTCAAAAGGGGAAACTGGATCCTGGAGCCAAGATACTCAAATAGTATACTTCCTAATATGTGACTGTAGCTGCCATTACGAAAATAGTGTAAGCATATTATAAATATATCCTAAATGGACTAAATTATTAAGGACTGCGTAATTCCCTTGCCATCAGCAGCGGTGTTTACCGCCACACAAACCATGCATTTGACTCCCCGAGATTCTGCAGTCCCCTGTGGGTTACTATTACAGCACTAAATATTAAATAAAACATTTTCCTTGTTTAGAAATTGCTGAAGCTGCATGTTCGGCTAACCAGCTAGCTAGCTATGATCTTCTGACTATACTCTCTAACTGTTTGTTTGCTTACTGAAACATCTGAGGGGTGGGGTCCCAGAAAAAACAAACCCGCCACCATACTTGACGTGTGATTCAGATATAGTTGACGTCAAGTCTTCAATTATTGACTTTGTGTCTACTCCATGTCTTACAGATAGATGAGATGCAGTGGCCAAACGGTGAGCAGGAAATCCCAATATCAGTGTGCAGCCTCCCCTGCAAGGCAGGCGAGCGTAAGAAGATGGTGAAGGGTATGGCCTGCTGCTGGCACTGCGAGCCATGCGATGGGTACCAGTACCAGTACGACGAAACCTCTTGCAGGCTGTGTGCCTACAACATGATGCCCAACTCCAACCGGACAGCCTGTCAGCCTATTCCCATCGTCATGCTAGAGTGGCATTCCCCCTGGGCAGTCATCCCAGTCTTCCTGGCCATGCTGGGTATCATCGCCACCATCTTTGTCATGGCCACATTCATCCGCTACAATGACACGCCCATCGTACGAGCCTCAGGCCGGGAGCTGAGCTACGTACTGCTGACAGGGATTTTCCTATGTTACATCATCACCTTCCTTATGATCGCCAAACCCAACGTGGCCGTCTGCTCCTTCCGGCGTATTTTTCTCGGCCTGGGCATGTGCATCAGCTACGCGGCTCTCCTTACCAAAACTAACCGTATTTACCGCATCTTTGAGCAGGGCAAGAAGTCAGTGACTGCCCCTCGACTGATCAGTCCCACCTCCCAGCTGGCCATTACCTTTAGTCTCATCTCTGTCCAGCTACTGGGGGTCTTTATTTGGTTTTGCGTGGATCCTCCAAATACAATCATCGACTATGATGAGCAGAAGACCATGAATCCCGAGCAATCCCGAGGGGTGCTAAAGTGCGACATCTCGGATCTACAAATCATATGTTCCTTAGGATACAGCATTCTGCTCATGGTAACATGCACAGTTTATGCCATCAAGACCCGGGGTGTTCCGGAGAATTTCAATGAGGCCAAGCCCATTGGCTTCACCATGTACACCACCTGCATCGTGTGGCTGGCTTTTATACCCATATTTTTCGGCACTGCACAGTCTGCAGAGAAGGTAAGAACCTCTTAATCTTATTCTGTCAAGCACACATATGGCATGCATGTTAAAGCAGTGAATCAACTATCACTGACAGTGAAAATTGTTTGTGGGCAGCAGGACAGTCAAGCCTTTGTCTTTCTTTAGCATTATACATAATCTATCAATGACTCGATGTTGTAACGAGGATTATTTGTGGGTCAAACTGATGCTGAATTTCCACATTGCTATAGCTGTAATATATTACTGGTTGTCCCTCTACCTTTGTATGAAAGTATACCTCATTAGGAATTAATATATCATTGGCAGAGCTACTGTATAAAGGCATTTAATGAGCTCAGGTAATTTGTCTTCCTGTCCTTTTGGATTGATTAATTTAAGGCACCTCTATACTATTCAACCAATGACTATATGACTCACTGCCACTGTCATTAAACTATTAGGATTAAAATATATCTTTATGTCTGAAAGTGTAAATATGGGCCATGTTTTTACAGCTTTCATATATTAAATTTCTGTTGTACCACTTGAATATATCTAAACTATCGCTTTGTCAGGATGATTGATGATACAGTTTGCTTAATAGTTAAGGGCTTCTTTCATTGCCACCTTCATTTAATGATGAGAAATCAAGACCTTGGCTAATTATGTAAAATTCACAGGGATATTAGGGATGGATTTCCCCTCAGTGATTTTAATTTAATATTACTTTTAAAAACTACAAAAAAAGTTAGAGTAATTATACTCTCTCCTTTAAATTTCCAAGGATATTGACAAGGGCTAAAGTTTCAGACTAAGGCTATTTTTTGTAACTCCATATTTCATGCATAAATTTCAGTTCAAGAAAATTCACTCAGAAAGAAACGGATCCATTATATACTACAAGAGAAGCACAATTAATTCCCCTGAAAATTTTGATGCCTGAATCATTTGTGTACATGCTATTTTAGCACAGAAAATGTTTTGAAGAAAATTTGAATATCGAAATGATTCAAGCCCAAACACAAAAAGCTAAGGGGGGCAGCGTGTGGCTCAGTGGGCTAAGCCTGTGTGCTTGTAATCACAAGGTCGCTGGTTCAAACCCAGCCTCAGCACATCTGCAGGTCCTTGAGCAAGGCCCTAAATCCCTAGCTCCCTGGGTGCCACTACAGGTGGCAGCCCTTCACTGACAACTTACTCTGCAAAGAGCAAGTTGAGGGAGGCGTAAAAGACAATTTCCCTACAGGGGTTAATAAAGTATCTATTATTAAGTATGTGAAGAAAACACTTGGAAAAGGATATTACTTTGAATTGTGATGTCTAAGCGTTACTTATTTTACCTGTGCTCTTGTCTGTTATTTATTTCTATACCATTAGCTGGTTTTTGTACTACCTGAACGAATAGGCATTCCAATGCACTAGCTACACATGGCCAATAAAACATCTCATCTTGAATCTTGAATTACCTTAGTCTCTCTCTATGCTGTTGCCAAGCAAAGACACAGAGGTTCCAACGTTCTGAAGTCTTTGGTGTCATTTTCCTGGGGACGTTTTTCACGCAACTGTACAAGCCCCTGGAAATAAACCTGGGCTGGTGGGTGTTAATCACAGGAGAGCGATTTAACTGACAGGCTGAGGCCGTGCTGTTTAAGCAGGAAGCACTGTCCATTTTAAAATGACATCACAGGAAGGCAGCGATCGCATCTGACGGCAGGTGTGTCCCTGAAGACGCTCAGGAATATGCAGTATACAGCAGCTCAGTCAAGGTCATGTTGAGAAAGTATGGAATCAAAGTGGATAGAATACTAAATCACCATGTCCCCTATGCATATCACATAAAGCAAGTTGGGTCCTATTTGCAATGCTAATGTCTCCGTGCTTAATGGCCTGTGCTTTTTATGACTTCCATTAAGGCATGTGTGTCTTTCCACTTTTGTCGGACACAATGGGAAGAGCCGTCTTAATTGATTTACCTGATGCGCAGTATGTGTTGTTTTCTCCAGTAGTCTGTGAAAAATAAAAATATGTAGCAGCTGCTGTAGAGCTGAGGGCTTTGCGTAATAACATTACCGCCTGATCAGAGAACATGACCGAGCCTTCTGGACGCAGTTGACGCCAACCCTCTGTTTTTTAGAGTTACAGGATTTATTTATATAAATAGCCGTTCCCTCATTATACTGAATGCTGAAGCCTCTTACTGAGACTAATGCCAGGGTAATATATGACCAGGTTGTTTATCATTGTTCTTCTATCTAAGTTTTAGAATAACTTTGCTCTGATATTTTCAGATCCTTCATTTTGCACATGTGGGATTATAATCCGTAACATTTCACTATTTTAATTGGGAAATTGATGCACTAGGCTATCAGAACATTTTCCAAGATATGAACTGCATGTGTAAGTTTGTGCCTGAATGTTGTTTACTTTTACTACTCTAAAGTTAAGTCATGCTTTATTCATAGGCTACAAGAAGTTGAGATGTTGGAAGAGCAATGAAGTTAGCATATAATACATTTTGTGAAGAGTTGCTATACATTTCAACAACACAACATTTTTGGGAATATGTTCAGTTGTTGTAGATTTTTTAGCCTTAGAAAGATGTATTATCTAGGGGAATACACTCTTTGTAGTGATACTCCAGTACTAAAGACTGAACCTAATGGCATAGCCTACTTGGCTGCTGGCTAGATTAGAATAAGCTTTAATTGTTTAAAAAATAATATTCATGGTTAATATGAGATGAAATGGTACTGTGTTTCTTTAAAATTGACAAATGAAGATTTTGCATTCATTGCAGGCAGTAAATTGTGCAATAACATTTTTTTCGGCAATGCAAGGAAGCCAGAGGACGTAGAGGAAACACACACAACAAGGGGCGAAAACACAAAATTGAATTTTAGTGATTATTTGTCAACGCACCACAGCAAAATGTGTCCTCTGCATTTAATGCATATGTGACATAGCACATATTCAGCACCCAGGGAGCAGTGCTGGGGGGGGCGGGGGCAGGGCGTACCTTGCTCAGAGTATCTCAGTGATACCCTGCTGGTCAGGGATTTGAACCTGCAATCTTTCAATTATAAGTGCACTTCCCAAACCATTAAGCCACCACTGCCCACAAGTGGAAGTGAGTTGAGGTGAGATTCAAACCCAGCACATTGGAGAGGGGAGGCTGTAGCACCACATCAAGCCAACCGGGCTACTAATGCTGTTTGGTCAACACCCAGCTACAAAAGAAGAAGGAAAAAAGAACTTTGTGTAGTTTCCTTGGAAAAAAATACAGATAGATAGATAGATAGATAGACAGACAGACAGACTGACTGACTGACTTAGGGACACTGTAAAATGAATGCACGTCATTAGATATTTTAAACCTAGCCCCGAGTATTTCACCCCCCATGCCCTTCTTCTTTCAAAAAAAAAACCCCAAAAACACAGCCCTGGGTAAACTTGATTGAGCCTCTGTTTTTTTCCAATAGCTAGAAATGCCCCTGGTAAAATACATTGTACACCAGAATTTGTTTATGAGAATCTTCAGGATTATAAACGAAATATCCTTTCATTGAGGTATTTCAAATATCTTTAAAGATTAACTGAAACTGTCAAGAGAGACACGACATGTCTCTGTTTGGCCGCGAGCTGTAGCTGGTTGTTTACTTCATGCAGAGTGCTCCAGGGTGACCTGTCCACCGGAGCGTCTTTGTGCATGAGCAGCTAATAGCAATGTCTTCAGATCAGCGGCAGCTCCAGTATAACCCATCCATTGCTTTGAACATAACACTTGACTAGTAATACTTCAAGTAAAGTTTACTATGTGCAAGATTCAACCAGCTGATAGTAGTACTACCATAGCTATACACAGCCTGATAATCTTAGACACCGGACGTAGTGCAGTTGACCCTTCCAACCTTCTTGCCTCAGAAGACATTAGCGGGTGTGCTAGATAAAGCAAAAAATTGACAAAAGATAGTAGAGCTTCAGCTTAGGCCAATTCCTCTCTACGGTGGGAGCACTTCTGTAAATCTTTTAAATCTCCCAGATTTGTCCCCTTGAAATCACCTTCAGTTATGTGGTCAAATTAATTATTATTATTTACACAGATATGAATGGGACAGTAAAGAAAATGTATTATTGGCAGCAGACATATTTCAGTGCAACTGTGAAAACTTTATCATGTTGTAATTAATTTTGAATTGCTGGAATGCAATTTAATTACAGAACTACTTTAATTTCCCATTTACCAAATGAATATACTGTGTATTTTGACATAATAAAGTTTTAAAACTTGAATATTGTTGTTTTGTGAGAAGCCATAACCACGGCAAGGGGTTGTCTTCCTCTCTTGTCCTGTATTGTTTTGTTGTTTGTTTAATGCTCATTCCTTTTATCACTGTTATATTAAGACTTGTGTCTGTATCTTTCACTTTGGACCAAGTGTGGTGTGGCATAAAAATAAACTAAATTGAATTTAAAGTACACAGCACAATATACTTTTTTATAACATAATTTATTGTGTTAGGATGAAGCAGTAGACAACATTGCATTTATAATGAGGGAGGTTTTTATCTTCTAACTTTAGCCTCGTTTGATGTTTGCTGCGTGGTTGTGAGAATTTCCTTCCACGTTCAAAAATGGTGCCTTTACATTTCCATTAGCATATGACTGTGTGCCACATGATGGACTGGTATCACACTCGGGGGAATCTCTGCCAGGTCCTGTGTCCTTCCCAGGATAGGTTCCTGCTCATTGCAACCCTGTACTAGATAAAAAGTTATGGAAATGAATGGATCAAATGGAGTGTATTTTAAGAAAAAGATTACTGTATTGATCTGCCTGAACTGTATTGGATAAATGAGATTTCAGCGTTTACTGCAAAGGCTTGAAGCAGAATTCAAACTGCAGAGTCTTGTCGCCTAACTTGAGGTCAAGTGAAAGCATATCGTAATCATACATAGCAGTTGCAGGCCTGGCTTTTGTTTCTACCTGGTTGCCCACCTCGTGTCTCCTTGAAGTGGCCTACTTCCAGAACAGAGCTCTGGGACACAATGCTGCTAAAGGGGTTCTGACAGTGCGTCCGTAGCCCAGGGAGGCCTCAGGGCTGTTTTTCATTAGCTGCTGCAAAACACAGACCCTGGCATGGCATTAAAAGTGCGATCAGTGATACCAAGCGGCCTATGAAAATTCCTGCCCTCTCTGTTGGCGGGTGGTGCCAAATTGCGGAGATGCTGGTGCCTCATCTTTGAACTCTCCCATGCACAGCACTCCAGGTTTTTTTTTTTTGCTTCTCAGCACCTCTTTGGCCAAATGAGAGAATATCCCAGAAATCAAAAGTGGCACTCTGAAGTCTGAAGAGAGGCATTGTGGTGGCACTAGACCAATGGAAACCATCATTATGTTCCGTTTTAGATGGGGTTCGCAACCAGGAGTGCGTTTTTTGTTTTGTTAGTTTCAGAGGATTGGCACAGGAAGGTAGATTTGGACAGCATGAGATTCATACTAATTGTGATGGAGATATACTCCACAACAACGTCATATGAAGCGACCATCATTCTTCTGGTACTGAGCCTTGTCGTAATTTTTATGCATTAGCAAGACCAAATAAGACAAAGCTAAACACAAGGATCGCAGAACTGAAATGTGCCAATTACTACATAATGAATAGAACCTAAAAGCATACCTTTATTAAATGAAATCATCGATCCATCCTCTAATTGCATATCCAATACAGGGGATTGGGAGTAATGAACAGTATAGTGACAAATTAAAGTTGTTCTCCATAGTAGGAATATTTCTGCCTGTTTTTATTGCAGCAAATAGAGTCATTCTGTGATGGTGGAGATTTAATGTGTAACATGCTTAGCAGAGGAGTGGAAATGTGGGAGTCTGAAAAATAATTGTACTTACTAAAATCTCAAAGGGCAACTGAGATTATATGTTCCAAGTAATACTGTAATAATGTCATTGGGGAAGTGCTGTAATTAGTTTCTTATAAGTGGTATTTTTACTGCATCTGCCGAGCACCTGTTTGCATATCACAATAACTTAAAAAAAAACAAAAACCTGAGACTTTACCTTGAAGGTGGATTAAAGTAAATTGGATTATGGAGCAAAATAAATAGCCTTATATGGAAGATTTGTTAAATCAACACATTTAAAATATACTTCCTGCCCATTAACAATTTAAGCATTTGGAGACTCTGGACATTTCGTAGTAAGCCTACAGCAAATAGGCAACATGTTTATAAAACATAGCACTTTCGGTCTATGTAATTTGGTGAACTGTTATCCCTGTATTGTGCATAGTGTGTGATGGTCTGTGTGCCCCTTGTGATGGAAAGGGGTCCTATTCAGGGTGTTCTCTGCCATACATCCTGCGGTTCCTGCGTAGGCTCCAGGTTCACTGTTGTAACCTGTTGTAAACCTGTTGTAAGTTGTATAAATCAGTGTTTCTCAACCCCGTCCTCGGGAACACCCAGACAGTCCATATTTTTGTTCCTTCCTAGCTGTCTGGGGGCCCTTGAGGCCTGGATTCAGAAACACTGGTATGGATGGATGGATAGGTGAGTGTTTTAGATCAACCAAGAACATGCTGAGTCCCAGCATGACAGAATAACCTAGCATTGTTCTAGAGTGTACCAGCAGGTACCTTGAAGATAACCAGGCATGTCATTAGGGGTCTTTCAGATGCCTGCAGGTTGGCCAGTGGTGGGCTTCAGCTCACCTCCTCATTGCTCTCCAGCACATGTGTACCTGATGAAGACAAAGGAGTGGTGCTGTGGGGGGGGTAGGGCGGGGGGAATAAAGAGAGGTGAATTACGGCCATAAATATTTTATGTCATGCCTTAGTAACTCATGCTTTAAATCAGCACGCTACTGCCAATAAATCACAATGCTGAAGTTTCCCTTAGTTCTGCCTGTGGAATCATTATGTAAAGTTAGATTAAAATGGTGCTGTGCCTAATTATTAATTTTCAATGACATCACAATGTTTTATTGATCAACTAACGTGTACACTATATGTATAAAACTTTGGTCTTGCTTTTCTTTTGATCGCTGGGGTTATCTGTAGCTGGTCTGCTAATTTCTTTGATTAGAGATCCATGTTTATTTTCGTTCTTTCTAGACATAACACTTTTTTTGTAAAATTAGCAATCAATGCCCAGCTATGTTTGATGGAAGTTTCCACCATATCATTCCTCTAATTAGCCTCTAATTAAAGAATGAATATACTTGGGGATGTAGTATTGTAAAAGATTTGTAAAAAGGTTGGGAAATGTTATCTGACTTTATTAAAACACTAGGTGCCAGCACTTGTAATTAATTGCATATACAAATGGGTGGCAAACACTGAAAATGAATTTCTGATGAGTACTTTTATCTTTTCCATTCATTTTCAAAATCGCAAGCAGTGTATAGGTCCACCACTAGTAACTGTTTTTAATAGTTAAATTAAACACTGTTGCTTAATCGTTCGAAATGCAGGTGGTGAAGTGCTTTTAATTTGTGATGCATGTAATTATAATTCTGCATTTTTGTGAGATAGGAACATAAAAATACAATGAAACAAATAAAATATCATGCTTGACTTACTTGTACTCAGAAGTTACATTGTCGTGTTTCCTTTTCCCTTTTCTGTGTCAGCTGTACATCCAGACGACCACTCTCACCATCTCCATGAACCTCAGCGCTTCGGTGGCCCTGGGACTGCTTTACATGCCGAAGGTCTACGTCATCATCTTCCACCCAGAGCTCAATGTGACGAAGCGGAAGCGTAGCTTCAAGGCTGTGGTGACGGCGGCCACCATGTCCACACGGCTCTCCCACAAACCGAGTGACCGGCCAAACGGAGAGGCCAAGACGGAGCTCTGCGAGAACGTAGACCCCAACAGTAAGTGACAGTCCATGCCACACTTATGTGTTTTATTTTCATGGAAAGCAAAACTTTCTTAAAGCTATTGTCATGACCTGTTTAAGGGAGGTCATCAAGGTTTTAGATGACATCTTCAACTCAGTCAATTTTCAGTCATCAGACCAAGACAAACCACTTTTAATTATAAATAAGAAAAGGACATCATTTAAATTAATCCAAGTATTTTGAGGTGAGCGAAGCCATAATAACAGACGAAAATGATACTAACTAAAGCAAAACAAAAGTACAGTCATGTGCCACATAACATCCTTCCAGCCAATGACGTTCTGGTCAACAATGGACCACATATAGTATACAACGGTGGTCCCATGAGATTATAATGGAGCTGAAAAATTCCTATAACCTATTGATGTTGTAGCACAATGCATTACTCACGTGTGTGTGGTGATGATGGTGTAAACAGACATACTGCACTGCCAGTTGTATAAAAGTATAGCACATAACACTTGATGATGATAATAGACAACTCTGTTATTGGTTTATGTATTTATTATACCGTACTTTTTATTTTTATTATTTTAGAGTGTATTCTTTCTAGCTATAAAATAAAAAAATTATTGTAGCTTAGGTGTGTAGTAGGCTACACCACCTAGGTTTGTGTAAGTACACTCCATGATGTTCGTACAACAACGCGTTTCTCAGAACATATCCTCGTCGTTAAGCGATGCATGACCGACGCGTGACATGATTACAAAATGACAACTCAATTTTCCTGTACCAAAAGGCATTTACCCGGTACAATTTCACAAAAAGATAAGAGTAGGATATAAAACACACAGTACTTGAATGGACACATGTCTGCACCCACGGTCGGATGTTTTGGTCTGACAAGCGGGCAGCAACCAGGTAGCCATGAGCAGAAGAGCGCCCCCAAATGGTCGCCAGCCTTTTTTTCTGTAGATTTTATCTGATCCTCCCTGTACAACTTCAGGCAGGGCTCGAGCTGTCATGGGATGCACGTGTATGCCATCCGCTATGTGATAAAAAGACAGAAACCATCCCTGCTGAAAATATACCATCCATCCTCACCATCATTCATCACACTATTGACTATATCAGCGGTACTCTGGTCTGAAAGACAATTTAATCCAGACCATACGATCAACCCTACCTACCTCCCTGTTCAGCAAATCTTATGGACTGCAATCTGCTCAAGAAATTTTATCATGGGGGATGCCCCCCTTGCTTGCCCCCCACTCAGCAAATTTTATTGTGTGGCACCCCATCAATAATTTGACTCCCAACATCCCCCTTGAAGGATTTTTGGAACTTGACCACGGGACACAGGGCACTCCGTGGCTAATCCATCCTGCCAAAGTATGAGTAGGAGTAACCGGAGAAAAAAGATACAGCCAGAATACGAGGAATCTTGCGTCGTAACACTGTGCTTCCTACACGCTTCCTGCTTTTGAGAAGTTGCTTCGAGGTTCTTGAAGTCAATTTTACAAGTCCTAAATCTGTGCATAAATATAGATTTTCTTCATGTTGATATGAAAACTCAGTTGATGCAAAGACTACTATTAATCACAAAATTTTTCTAATTAGAAGCATATGAAAAATTTAGGTTATGTTCCGAAGGGCTGGTTCCGAAGGGTGAGATTCGAGCTCAAATAGAATTTGTGGGAGATACTTCTGTGAATAGAACAAAGTATTGTTTAAAAGTAATGCTTTTGTCTAGCAGCTTGTTTTTGAACAACATGTACTCAGCTGATGCATTGAGGATGGCACCTACTCTCTCCACCTGTCAATCTAATGAAAAGCAAATTCAAATTATAATCCATTCGGAGGAAGACGATTCCCTTGAAATCATTCCTGCTTGTTGCTGAGATTGCCAACTGTCAGTTTCTACATTTGGTATAAGACAAGCTATCTTACAGAGTTTAAATGGAAATTAATATCAATCTTGTAACCAAGTGTGACTGAAAAGTACCATGACTTTTTTTCATGTAAGACTCTATTCTAACTTAAAGAAAACAGCAGTGATATTGTTACTTGCTGGTAAGTTGCTTGGCTGCCTGCTTTCCGCGAAGTACACTTATTGTAGTATGGAAGGTGGTACCCTTGTAGCTAATTCTGCATTTTTATGATCAGAGGAACATAAAATCCAAAAACGAACTGATGCAGGCGGTGTGGTGAATGATGAAAAAAGAACAACATTGTTTGTGTAACGCATCCAATAATATATTATTTTTTAAAAAATGACCCACATCAGGAATTTGACTTAAAAAGACAGTGATGAATCTACCAACAACCTACCTTTCTACCAACAACATGATGTGTGTAAATGCCTTCCAAGCTGTGGTATAAATGGTGTAGTTTAGCACCTGTAGTTCAGCTAGTTGTCGTTACGCTTCAGCTGAAATTAGAATTTAGAATTAAAGAAATTAGCATTTATATAAGGACAGGTGCAGAAATGTATGTCTGAAAGGGGATTTCAAAAACATGGCGTCAAAGAATGGATGCTATTATCCTCCCAGTGACTTGGTGGTTTTCCCCCAGCACATGTAATTTCTATTTATCAGTGTTTCTCAACCCAGTCCTTGGGGACCCTCAGACAGTCCATATTTTTGTTGCCTCCCATCTTCCAACAGTTAGTCTGTTAGCCAAACAGCTCTACCCACTGGGCTACCCTGTATACAACATTCTGTCATTTTTGCCTATGTATTATCAACAGAATCATAATGCACACATTAAATGGAACCTAACGGAACATCATATGGCTATAGAAGACAAGATGTGATTCTGGCGCATACAGTAGCATTGTATGTAAAGTGCAGACAGACAAGCAGTGTGCAAAACAAGTCCAAAGACAGCACCCATAGTCCACAAACAAAACATCCTAAAAATAATAAAGAAAATAATTAAATGAAAATAAATAAAAGAAATTACTTAAAGAATTACGTTAAACTGATTCGACAGCCAGATCAAATGAGAACATGAGGAGCTCCAGTAGTTGGTCCACCCAGGTTGCTTTGCATAATGCGGTGCTGTGAAAGTGAAACACTTCTGAGGCCGCTGCTGTTTGATTCCAGCAAAGCTAGAGAAAGACGGCATAAACAATAGGACGCGTCATATCGCATATCCGCGCGCGTTTGTAAACTCCCAGGCCTTGCATGTGGGCCGCGTAATGTTCTGCAGCGGGACTATAACAGATGTAGAATTCCCTGCGTGGGCTGGAAAGCTGACAGAACAGGCTGCCGTCAGAGGTGAGTTCCAATGGAGCCGCTTGCCATCTGCGTCACGAATCTCCCCGTGGCCTCTTTCACACTTCAGCTGCCGTGCCTTTTCCAGAGCAAGGCAGTGATGTTTATCACTCAGTAGTTTCATGGCCGTTTTTAATTCAGGGCTGCTGTGACCCTCCCAACCAATTTCCAATGCTTAGAATCAACCTGGCAAAAAGAATGTGTCCATAATAAGACAGGGGCTTAGTGGCTGAGGAAAAACCGTTTACATCATAAATTGCAATTTTCAGTTATTATTCGGCAAAGATTGTATCAGAAATGTTGAATGCCATTCCAGTGAGAATTAATGTAACCTCAACTCTGTGAAACGTGATATAAATGCTTTTAAGACATATTATTTATTAAATTTTATACAATACATTTATCATTGCTTAATTTTTTTTACAGATATGAGGGCAGGGAAATGACAGTGAAAGGGTCTCAATTACAAGCTAAAATAGTAAATATATGAAAAGTTAAAAAAAGGTATCCACTCATTGTAGGAGTGCAGTAAGTCTTGTGCCTATCTCATAGAGCCATTGTGAAACACCAGCGGCCCACCTAGCTGGACTTCCTGCTCAGCTGGATTACTTGTTGGATATAAGGTACCCCAGTTTAAATGGACTTTGGACCCTGTTTTGCATCCTGAGCAACGGGGCACCAGGTGCGACGCAGGTGTCTTTGCTAGCACGAGCCTGACACAGTTGTTATTTTCCACATTCTATTGCTCTGTTTCCCACGGGAATGTAGACCTCTACTTTGGTGGAATCTTGCTGTTGCTGTAGATGGTCTGCTCACACACTTGCATGCATGAATAGATCAGTTTCCTCTGCAGAGAAGTGTTCTTTTTTACAGTCTGGGTACAACCCATCTACATTAAACAAGCTGATGTGGGTTGACCTGGCCCAAAAAGAACTGTTAAAATAGGGCCTCACCAGCATTTAGCCTAGACAACCTTAAATCAGACTAAGCAAGAAATCCTGCTTCATGATACAGACCCTAGAACGGCATTGGGAAAAGGAAGAACCTGGAGGAAACTCGCACAAATGCAGGAAGAACATACAGTCTCCACATGCAGGGAGAAGAGAGGATTTGAATCCTCAACCTCAGAGGAGTGAGGTTACAGCACTAACCACCAAACTCCTGTGCCACATCAGGCTGGTATTTTGCCATCAGATATAACAGCTTGTGTTTCGTCTAATGGTCAGTTTCATGTTCCCAGGACATAGTAGAAATATGTCATTATCCTTACATGTCATTTAATGACAAGATGAAGCCTTCTTAAAAACGGTTTTGCTAAGTCGCAATTGTATTTTCTCACCCACAGTGGTCACTAGATTGGCAGGTCCTCCATGAAGCCCACTGTGGATTAAATCAGAGAGTGGAGATCCATTACGAAATTTATAGTTCAGCTTACACCCAGGATACGGTGCCTAGGGTCAGCAGGGACATAATGGCTTTTCTGAAGATTCATTAGCTGGAGGAATGTAGAATCGCGGCTCTGGGCGCCAGAGCTGTCAAATGAAATGAGACCTTTGGTGGAGGCTGGCTTTTTGACTGTGTCTCTTTTCCCATTTCCCAAAGTAAAATTGAACCGTAGGGAAAATCAAGCCCTTAAAATGTTTCTTTATTTGGTTTCTAGTATCTGTGTCTCATGCCGTGCGATGCATGAATTGGGGGGAGTGGGAGGTGAGGCCGTGGATGCATAGCAGGAGCAATGGAGGTGTTTTAACTTATTAGCAAATTTCTGCTGAGATTCTGATGTAATTCATATCAGACTTTGAATGGAAATTTTCAAGAGTAACAAACAACCTAAAAGTTATACTGTATATGTAATGCATGTCTTTCTTCATAAGCGGGTACAATAATCTAAGTCAAATACTCCAAGTTTAAGGGCCGTCTCATAAACTCAGGAACCTAACAATATGCCGCACGTTTTTAAATCTGACAAAATGTTAGCATAGCTGCTTGATTAACTCTGCATATTCCCATTTACACAATCTATAATAGAATTAGCATAGAGCCTAATGGAAAAAAGGAACCAAGTCTGTGTTTGCCTTCAGTTGCTGAGACTTTTCAGGTGCTCCACTTTCCCCGTGAAGATGCTGAACATTCTCTGTAATCAATATGTCAGTGATGCCTGCGACTGATGCAATCTCACCAGCACAGTGTGTCAGACTAATGGAACACTTACAGAGAGATAATTAACATGAGTAAAGTGCATCCCTTGAGGAAGCTATCAGGAAATCTCCCGGGAATGTAATTTGGCCAGTTTAAACAGTCCATACTGGAACATGTCACATAGACTTAAAGGAAGGTCCAAATATATATTCCTTTTTTCCACTTTTTTCACTATGTGCACAATATGTATGGTGAAGGTTTCTGAGCACCTAATGTGATTCTTGAGATGTTATATTTTCCTACGGAATCCTTACTTAATGAAAACCATTTCTTTTGTAAAAGGCAGGATTTATATCCACATATACTGTGTGTTATTTAGAGGAACCCATGCAAAGAATATTATATATATAAAAATAAGAATCAGTAAAAGGTAATAAGGCTGAGTCATATGTCTTGAGCACCAAATTAACTATTCAAAGAAGCTTCCAGTATAAATGTAAGTAATGTGACCTTAAAGAGATTAGTTTGATTCACATACCGTGGTCTCCAGCCTTATTTACTGTGAGAGCTGTGACTGGTTGGGGACTGCTGGCCTAAACTGATCTATGGCAGATGTCTTATAAACAATCATCGGAGTTGAACAATACTGTGGAGTGTGTAAGACAGAAAGCAAGAAAGAATCCAAGTTACCCTTGTTAAATAACGTCCATTTAAATATTCAGATTTAATGAGATGTGTCCCCTATACCTCTCCAACTGAATTAATGAAGTTGCAGTGAATGAAATGAGTAATTCATAACTGAATATTGAATTCTATTACTTTTTATATATAGATTTAACTGAACATTTGCTTTACAAGGCATGTAGTACTACAGTATTCATGTAACAGATCTGTCATTGTAAACAATATCCATGATTTAAGTTTTTAATATACCATCATCCACAGGTCTGATAATCCCTTGAAAATGTAGGAATTGCATACTTGAAGTACTGGATGGCCACATAATTGTATTTTTTCCCCTCCACTAAGGTCCGGCAACAAAGAAAAAGTATGTGAGCTACAACGATCTTGTCATCTAGAGCACTTCTTCGGATAGTAGGTGTGAGTGACGAAAACGCCTGGCCCCCAGCTCCAGGGAGAAAACATGAAGACCTACAAGGCCCCCTGTGCCGCACTGCCTATGTTTCCCCCCCGGGACAGGGGTGACTCCCTGCTTTCTTCTCTTTTTTTCTACCATCCATTCCATTGAGGTGTTTCCTCTTTACCAATGAAAACAACAAAACACTCTAAATGGCGAAACGAGGAAATTAATGAAAAACGAATAAACATCCGAAGTGGAAACCATGACGGGACCCTCCGCTAGTTTACAAACATGCCCTGGACCTCAGGGAAGCCCCGGGACGGGCCCTTTGCTCTCACAATCTTATTGAACAGTCTTTTTGTCCGCACTGGGATTATGAAAAGCTATGTTGCAGCCGACTACCACTCTGTGGGGCTGTCACTAGTCTTTACATGTACTTCCAAGTTGCAAGGTCTCCAAACTTCCTGTAAAAGTTTGTGGGTTTTTCTTTCCATTTCCTCTGTTGTTGACATGTTCTTTTGCATTTCATTATCTTGGATGCACATAATATTAAAGCCATATTCTTCTCTTTGAGATGTAATTTCATTTTTATCCTGTCAAAGCTTTTTCTTTTCTTTTATTTATACTAGACTCTGCAAAAAAATGCACATTTTTACCTTCTGTTTTGTAAATGTTTTGAGTATTTTGTAAGGGTGACCATTAACTGTGTTTTTTGTAAGAGCGGAAAAGGAGGGCTGTCCATTAGCTGGTGATATTCTAAATGTAACAAGGTGTCCACGTAGAAATTGTCAATGCATGCCTGATGTGTTTGGTGTAAAATAAAAATCTAAATCCAAGAACGTGAATTACTTGACAACAAGAGCTGTAGCCTGCTGTGGATAACTTTCATGACGCTTGATTTTTATTTGATTTTCTCTGCATCAGTTCCTCAGATGTTTACATACTCAAGGCAGAATATGGCTTTAATTTTGTCTTGGAGTTTCTTATTGCCCAGCAACTATTGACAGATTGTGAAAAACGGACAAAATATATATAGATATATATTTAAAAAAATGTTTAAAAATAAATAAATAAAAAAGCATGTATGTTTTATACTGTTTGTACTAGTATCTTCATGTTGCCCTTGATGCTTCTGTGCCAATATTGTACATTTTTGTTTGGCCACTCATGCAAGTATACTGTGGTGTTGTCCAAGAATGTATCGACATCAAATAAAACGATTTGGTTATCTTTTTTATTTGATCCCTGAAGGAAAATATGTATGTCTGTTCTGTGTACATGGACACTACAACTTTGATAATAAGAAAAAGGTTGCTTTGAAATCCATGGTTGGCAGAATTATCATGACTGTCACTCGCTGATTGGTTTAACCCAATGGGAACAAATAAAACAACAAATAAATGTTGAACTAAACAAGTGAGAGATTCACAGAAAAATGTAGTTACATCTACCTGGGGTTTAAAAGCTGCACTTCTCTGATTACATTAACACAGCGTTTCCCAATCCGGTCCTCGGGGACCCACTGACAGTCCACATTTTTGTTCCCGGGAGCTAGGAGGGAGCAAAAATGTGGACTATCTGGCCAGAAGCTCTGAGGGAGCAAAAACCTGGATCGACTCTGGGTCCCCGAAGACCGGATTGGGAAACACTGCATGTCAAGTTACCATATAATCAGGGCCCCTAAAGACAACAAAGGGCTGTTATGTAATTTAACAATTTTTATTATTGCATCAATACTCTATGGTGGTGTGAAGAGTGGAATACCACCAGTGAACAAATGACAAATATCTATAGAAAAGCCCACAGAAGAGCATCAAGAAATAGCTTATGCATGGAAGAATGATCACTGAACTCAAAATAAACTTTGTAAGGCTCTGCAGAAGCCCTAGTTCAGGTGTACACAAGACAAGACAGCACAAGGCACAAAGTGCTGCTTAATGACACCGCACACCATATTGCAGAGCCTGTGAACATCACAAAGGTGTACAGTACATGGGGTATTTTTACCAGGAAAAGGTCATAACATTTCACATTAGTTTTTATAGCAAGGCTGTATCTTTTTAGCTGTAAGATGGTTGGATTTAAAACACAGTACGATATAATTCTGTAGGGAAAATTAACTTTGAAAACACGCAAACTATATCATAAACCTGGTCAGAAACAAGGCAAACAATGTGGCATGCAAATTATGTGCATTAATTAGTATAACAAAGAGATAATTACACTATACATATTAACAGTAGCTATGACACGAATGGCTGAGAACACAATGGGTAGAAAAAAGAAAGAGAGTAAAAGAGTGAAGATTTAATATAGAAACAGTGGGAAAAAGAACAAAGAAAACAAGTGTATAACTGTCTTTCTTTATACCATCCCATGAGTGATAGAATCTGTTCCTGTTGGCCAACCAAGAGATGCCCTTAGTAACAGTTAATAATTAACCCTTACAGCTGGAGCATTGTTTCATTTCTCCTGATCCCTTCCTAACGTCTGTTATTGACCCATTGGTCAGGAGGAAAATGCCTTTGATCTGGATGTGCTGAGAAGGCATTAGACTTTATATCACGCAATATGTGGTAGGGATTAAGTTGCTTTCCTTCTTACAGTATTATGTCATTGTAGATCAATTGTCATTGGTAAAATGAGCTGTATTCAGTTCACTTCACAAAAAAGAAGCAAAAGAAGTGACTACAAACATAACCCTAGACAACTCTGCTGACTGCTTGTCTTAAAACCATCACCCAATATTATGTTGTTGTTGTTATGTTGAATTTTTTTTATTTTTTTTTTCTTATAATTTAACACATTAGAGTGGTGTCACATAAATCCTTTCACTTTCCACAGTGAACAAATCTTTAAAGACATCTGTTGAAACCATCATCTTATCGTCAGGAAAATCCAAACTAAGAAGACCGTTTCCAAAATATTTTGAATAGGAACAAATCAATTATTTGCTTTTGCAGCTATTCTAATAAGGTTAGGCTGACTGTTCAGATTAATAAGCAAATAATCTTGTGTGAATAATCTTGTTCTCAGGGATTCCTCTAGAGATTGTGTCTCCTATGAAAGCATATATTGGGCCCCCAACCCAGACCAACCCCATTATGTCCCAAATGTTTTAGGGCCCTGGTCACTCAGGCCCTTTGAACTTATGACACTTCTGCTTGTTTCCATTTAATTTGCCATTTATGAAAAGAAGTTTTGGTATTTTAAAGAATTAGTGTTATGAATGAACACACATGCTTATGTTCATTTTGAATTCAGCCCTGTCCTTAATTAACTAAAGAGCTTATGTAAAGAGGAAGTATACATTCCAAAGATAAGAGAAAACAAGGCATTGATTATTGGGACATAACTGCTCTTACAAGACACAAGTTTTATTGTTTCCATCAATCAATCAATCCATCCATTCATCCATCCATCCTCCAAACAACGATCGTGGAGCCCATCCCAAGTACAGTAGCACTGGGAAGAAGGGTGGGGTATTACCTACATCCTAGACAGGATGCTGGCTCAATGCATGGCACATACACTATATCCTGCTGTTTTATTTTGGTCACTTTCTTTTCCAAAGCAATGCATAATTTCTACCCATCTACATGGCTGGATATTTTACAAGAGCAATTTAAGTTAAGTACTTCGCTTAAGGGCACTACAGCTGGGCAACCTATTGCACTACATGCTGACCAATTAAGACCTTAACTTACCACAAAAAAGAGGCAATACTCAAATGATAATTAATTTTACAACAATGTCTACATTTTATCTCACAGAATTTGTCCTAGTTCCCAAGGACAATGAAAGCAAACGGCATAAAGAAGAACATTACAATATTATTAAATCAATAATTTTGTATACATTTCACAGAGGCATGATTTTTTATTCTGCCTGAAGTGAAAATTCATTATCCCCGGCTCTTCAAACCAAGCATTTTTTAAAGCAGATTAACCTCAAGTGTCAAGTTTGTTTGTGTTCAAGAAATGTTTAATTGCCATAATAATAAACAAATATTCACAGTATAATATTGTTCTTTGTTTTGATGGGTTAAAGAGGTACAACTGACTGTTCACCTGACCTGTTTATCTTATTCTAAATATTTTTTCTTCAAGTTATGTATCACTCCTTTTAACATAAATGCCTGTTCACTCTTTTTACTCTTCCATGGTAGTTTTGAGCAACTTTTTCTCTCTGTCTCTCTCTCTACACACACACACACACACCCACACACACACACACACAGACACACAGGTTTGTAATCATATCTTTCTAGGGCCTCTCCATTCATTTCTGTGGGGAAAACTCTAATCCCAACATGACGACCTCAAAAGATGTCCCCAAAAGTAGGGAAATTTCAGGTTTTACTACACTTTGGGGGTAATTTGGTCCTCAAATGTGGTCTATGCAAACCCCTCCCCCCCACCCACACACACACACAGAATAAT
>JAODKC010000130.1:4151761-4167211 GCA_026777985.1 Mormyrops attenuatus | reverse complement strand
CTATCACAGAACAGATAAAATATGAGCCATCGAGAAGAATCAGCATGTGCTCATATTCAACACTACAAAACTGGCATCACTGATACTGTGTGACCTGGGCACTATATCCATCGTGTTCAGCAAATATCCACATTCAGCAACATGCACACTAATAACAAATAGCATATTCTTATGCCTTATTATATACTGTGTGTGTATATGTGTGTGTGTCTGCCCAGGACTGATAATCGCTCACCATGGCAACACAATCATTACCTTGCCTCGCATACATTATACCATTGGTTATCCTTGCTAAAAGTCATTACTAGTTACTGGAAGTTTCTTCATGTTTGATGCTCAGCTAAACATACATACCTTTCTTCTTTCCCTTAGCAGACTTATGGTATATTAATGATGCCTTTGTTCAATCAGCTGAATTTTTTATTCAGGTTTTTCTTCTTAGTCAAGCCCATGTTCACTATGTTTTTTTTCTAACAGGACTTCTTCCTAAACCTCTGTGAGGGAAAAAACAAGGTAACCTTATTGTGTCAAAGGCAACTGAAACGGGCTTTTAAATGTCTGACAAAATGTATTTACTTGAGAAAAAACTGCTTCACAAACAGTTAATAGCAGTGACAGGTTTCCTTAAGAGAGCTTGGTTCCAGAAGGGGGATTGTCTGCCTTTTTGATACATTGCGTGTAATAATTAGTTTAAAGCTGGTTTAATGTCTCTGCAGTGCTCAGGATAAGTGCAAATTTTCTGTCCATTGCTGTTGGCAGACAGCTGCCTAGCATGCTAAGGGCACTCAGGCAAATATAAGGGTCATAGGTGTTTGGATTCAGGCTTCAGACTCCAAATATGAAGATGAGCAGTAGCGGGTACTAGAAGATCCACTGTGGTGCGTGGCTAGAGAAACCTGCCGAAGCCTCCTCTGAATTGAAGTTGCCTGCAATCATGAAGGCCATCTCAGTGCTGATATGAGCTTAGCACAATAAGCCAATGCCTTGGGTTGCCGCCAGACACCTCCCGCTTTTTTCCCCTGGGGATCAAAACCGTGGCACCCTCCAACCAGCGGGTGCTGGCATGAGAACGTAACACTTGAAATAAAAAACAAAAAGAACAACAGACGGCATATTACAGCAGATATACTTCATTACTTTCATCAGCGGAAACAAATATGTTGCAATTCCGAGCTTGTTAAGGAATTAGATCGGTAAAGACAGCGTCATGGCTCATTGGACGGGAGCTCAGAGCTAATTCTGTGTGAGGTGCTGCAATTAAACAGAGGTATATTCAATGTGCGAAACATCAACACTGAGGACAATCGCAGCACACAAAAGTGCTGTTTCCAGACTAAATTGTAAGCAAATTCGTAACAGATTGTAAAACAGATTGTAAAAGCATGCGGTTGATTTTTGTAAAATGTGTGCATTTTACTAATATATTGTGAAACATGAATTATGAAATTAAATTATGCAAGCACAATTTCAGGGAAACATAGTGTCATTGTTTCTTGATTGTTTCAGAAATATATTCAATCACCATACTATTCATTCAAAAATAGGGGGAATTTTATTGTTAGAAATATTTTCCAGGAGATATTTCAGCACCCCCAGAGTTTTGCTGAATGGCACCATCTTTACTTGGTGTCCAGCTACGCTTAAAATTTATCGGAAATCAAAAGTGTGCAATGGTGAAAAAGGCTGGTTGCTTTCTTCCATCATCATTTACATTATGCTTTTATAAATCTCCCTGGTAATGGCACCTAAAAGATATTCAAAATTATGTTAATATGGACCATTTAACATTATCATTTTTAGTTGCCACACTTTTGTAATACAAACTACTAAGTGCCGCATCTTTTCAGTAGGCGTTCTATTCAAATTAGCGTGTGTGAAGAATATGTGTTACGAAAAAGGAAATGAGCAAGGAAAGAACATAACGGCATTATGTTACATTTATTTTCGCCAAATAATTTAAAAATGTTAAATGTCGTTGAGAAGCTGAAAACTCTTTCCTATCCATTTACTTTATATATTCCTGAAAATCAACTTTGTCAGTGAGGGGAATCATTGAGCTTGTGTTTGTGTTTCTATTTTCAGTTCTGGATGTGCTCAAGGAGACATGTCGGCCTGTGTAGCATTGTGATTAAGCTGTCACAGCCAAAGCTAAAGCTATCTCTAGCTTCAAAAGGAATTCAAAAGGAGGCCTTGGGTTATTTATGTATTGATTCATTAATTTATTATTCATCTATACTGGAATGTACACGGAATTGTTGAATCTCACATTAGTGCGCTATGCCCTTCACCGTGCCCTTTGTTTCCTGGGACTGACCACAGGCTAGAGGCTGATTTATAGGGGTGTAGCACAAAATTATGCACCCTATACATAAGCAGTGTCCCTGTATAGCAGTTAACAATGGTCAAAAAGACCTACCTACATAAAAAATGCTAAATACATGCTTATATATATGTATGTGCTCATATACATATATACTGTATATATATATGTGTGTGTGTACACAATATATACACATACATATACACACACACTGATTATACTTCATAGATACCGTACATGTTGGCGAACCTTGCATCACTGCATGAACCCTCGCAGCACAATACAATTCAATACATTTACGGTTTATTACTTTGTCCGGCTCCCCCACTCATTTTTTATATCCCTTTTTTAGTATATATAAATTGGAAGGCTAGCTGGGACACTTTCATTGCTTGCTGGAGTTTTGCTTGCTGGAGCTCGCAATACATACACGTTTTGTGTCGGTAACCTAATGTAATAAAGTCTTAAACAAAAGCGGACTGGCCGCCCGTTACATCTTGAATGTCGCACGATCTACCTGCACTACTTTGCAATCTACTGGTCGGTCGCGATCGACGTGATGGGTACCCTTGGTCTACTGTATATGAACCTATGACACAGACCATATTAAGCAAATATTAGCCTAATTATGTTATGACCTATAATAACTAATAAATATTAATTTAATTTTCAAATTAGTACTATTGCAATGGTGTGGTATGCAAACAACAATTTATTTAGGCTTTACCTCAGATTACAGATGTAACCAAGGCATCACTTGAAAGTGTATTAGATGTTCTTTCAATTGTCATGCGGTTTTTAGCACTGACAGTTGCGGTGGTATTTAGCCGGTTTATACCCATGGGATTTCATTTCATGTAGATCTGTTTTCACATTTGTGCTCACCTTTCTTGAAAAAGAAGCTTGTCAGTAGTTGCTTTCCCTCATTTAGCTTTTTCTCTCGTTCCCGCCTTTCTTTTCTGACAACCTGATTTCGCTTTCCTGGACTAGGGCATTGTCAACTGAAAGGCTACAATGCGCGCTCTAGCAGAAGGAACGGAACGCTAAGTAAAATGTGTCAAGTTAAAAAGCCCGCTGAAGGCACACTAAACTATTTCTTGTTTTTGCAAGGGGTGAGGGGTGGCCTGTCCTCAGACACTATATGCAGTATTTGGGATACAAAATTAAATCCATCACTCAACTGATTTATTCAATCGTAATCAACACACATAGATTTATTAAGTATGCAACACAGAGATTTTTATTTATGCTTGCTGCTCCAATAAGAATTTTTACCAAATATCTAAGAGTTTGTGCAGACTAGTGTTACACCAGATACTAGACCTGAAAAGGTACCGCGGTCCAGATTTTTGGAAGCTGTTTGGTGTTTATGTCTGACCCACTGCCAAAACTCAATTATACCCTGTCAGAATTATGCACATTATGTTATATAGAATACTAAAATGTCAGCTAGTTAAAAATGATCTCCCTAGCTTCAAGTCAGTAATTTTTGTAAGGGATATAATATAGCAAGATCTTATAACAAACAGCCAAGCTAGCATCTGTAACTACAGGTTATTCTGCTATGCTGTGCTTTAAGCAGTTAAATAATCAAGCATAATTCGCTGCACAGGAAGTTTCTTTATGTTTATTGAGCAGATGAATGGAAGAAGGCAGATGAAACTGCTACCTTTATGGGCCACCTCTTTTCAATTAGCATTTGTTAGACATGCATGATGTTACGAGAGACTGACCAATCGGCACTCTGCAAAAACTCAGTGCTTGAGTGAAATCCAGGTCATTTTTATTGAAATAATAATAATAATAATAATAATAATAATAATAATAATGAGGATGATTGCTTGTGTGATTATGGTTCATGATGATTTAATTTTTCCTTGTGTTTCTGCTGCCAGTGTAAAAGAAGACAAGTAATTATTTGTTTTTTTAAGTTCATTAATATCTGGAAAACATTTTTTTTGTGTGCATGGAGCCGCACTCACGGGAAAAAAGAATGTCAGCATCACAAGCTACGGATGGTGTGGCATCAGTAGTGTCAGGCTCAATCCGGCACCCTGAGCCATCTTAAACGACCACAGCTGCACAAGACTGCCTGCTCAACGCTGGGATTAAAGGCAGCCCCAGAGAACAGAGGCAGTCAGTGTTGGGTAGAGAGCCCCTCCCAGGTCTCTTTCATGTTTTAGAAAGTACTGGGGGAGGTTTGACTGATAAAGGTTCACCCTAGTGAAAGATGGGGGCCTTGGGCTTCTTTTCTTTGTTTTGAGTTTCTGTACTTTGGGACATGAGCCAACTGTTTTCTGTCACCATTTTCATATTAAGACGATTTCTTGAGTTTTGTTTGTTTGATAGTAGGAAAGCAGGAAATCTCCATAAAGTTTTAAATAATAAAAATGCCTTTTCTCGACCTTTTTTCCACCCTGTTTACTTGACACCACTTGTACAAATTTCATAATACCTCAAACATATATCATTGTATTCACAGGCAAGCAGAGATCCTATATTATTAACACGCAGGTCCTGTCTGACTTTTAATAAGCCTTCAGAATAGCTGGGGTCTCTAATAAGGGCACTTTTCCACCGCACAAAGTGTGGTACTTTTGGTACGGTACTTTCACTTTTCCATTGATTTCCGGTCAAGTACCAGTACCAGAAGTTCCAGAACCAAAAGTGCCAAACCAGCTGGGGTACTTCTTTGGTACTTTGGGGTGGAACTTGAAACGCTTAGCCTGCCTCTGAAACATGATACAAACGCCGGCTTGAGAACAGTCGCAAAGTCAGAAAATAATGATAAACAAAAAAAAGAGCAATTTTATCGGAAGAACATATCAACAGAAAGATCTGGATGGTATGACAAGAAATTAAAATGTATTTTGTTGAAAATACTAATACAGCACGCATATAGCTTGCTGGCCTAGTGATGTGATGATATAAATGTAGCAATGTGATTTTGTTGCAATAAATATTGGGATATTTACAAAACAAAAAAGGAGTTCATAAATTTCTCAAAGATCCGTCTTCGAGTGGTTTAAACAACAAGGATGAAAATGATTATGATTGTCTTGGAGAACGTATGCAGCGCTCAGGCAGAAGCAGCAGAGGTAAACTTTAAACTGATTTTTAAACATATAAGAATCTATAAAAACAATAATAATAAAAATTGCAAAGCTTGCCGTTTTTTGTTTACTACGACAGAGTAACAGAGTAAAAATATTTTAGTGAAACTTTAACCCCCGTGCTATGAATTCTGTGGAGGATTGAAAGTAAGAAAATTTTTAATATATTTTAATATAGCTGACTATCGATGTAAGAATTGTATGTGTATAACATGCGATGTTGGTTTTAATATTGCACATCATCCAGCCCTACAATACACTAAAGCCATTTTTCAAATTCAGTACAAAATACCCCACTTTGCGCCGTGAGGTCTTTCTGCGCCGGTACCAGTTTTTACGCCAGTGGAAAACCAACACCTTGAAGTACCGTACTTTTCGTACTTTCTCAAAGTACCAAAAGTTTGGTACCTGGTGTGGTGGTTGAATGCCCTAAGGTCCCACTCTTTGAAAGACATTTCATACAGCTGGCCTACTATCAGAAGATATCTGAATGCATTACATTTATGGTATGGGAAGAAAAGCTGTATATTAACTTTTGTTATCTATTCTAATATTGCACAAACATGGTGTATATTCAGGTCTGGGATATATTAGACAGTAATCATCAACAGGATGTTAGGCGGTCAAGACACGTCAATGCGAGACGTGAACGAAGGCTGTCCCACCTGGTATGAACAATAGAAATGCTGCTGTGGTACAAATGGCTGATAATTTTAACAATGGTTATGGGAGTACTGTGTCAAGGCAGTGAGCCCTACTACGTATGCGACTGTGTAACCGCAGAATGGTCTCGTTGGTTCAACACATCCCACAAATGCTGGATGCGTACCTGGCTGCCCACATGATGCAAGATAAAAGAGGATTCATCAGACCAGGCGAACTTCTTGCTCTGCTCCAAGGTCCAGTTTCGGTGCTCACGTGCCCATTGTAGGTGCTTTTAACAGCAGAGAGTTCGCATGGGTACTGACTGACCTGTGGCTACTCAGCCCTACATGCAGCAGGGGTCTTTGAAATGGTTTCTTCCTGACTTCAAGTACTATAATGCAGTTTGAAGAACACCCTAAAAGCTTATAAAAGCTTAGACTGTGCTACAAAGTACATTTAACTAACTTAACTTGTGTATCTATTTCGTTTCCCCACTATACGGTAATACCGTCAGCTTAAGGGATGGTGAATAAAAGCTCTTCATGGTGTGTGAGACTGTCATTCCTCATAAGATTTTCTCCTACTCCTACTTAGGATAATTCACACCATGTTTTGTACACCCACACAACACTTTGCACCAGCAAACAAAAGAATAAATATATAAAATCTGTTCTGCCTCTTTTTTCCTATATACCTCCTATATTCAGATTTAAGAACAGTTCATCTCTGTAGTCCGTATTTAGTATTGCAGATACTTTCTTTCCTTCCAAATTAAAAAAAATATAGAGGGTTTATCATTAGACTATTACATTTTTTTCAAGATATAGATACATAAAATGCTATAACTGATGAATCACATCTAGAAGTCAATGATCACATTCACACAAAATCCGGGTGTCACTGTTTCTGCCACAGTGAAAGTTTGTTAAATGATGTTTGTTGGGTAGAACTTCATATATAGAAATTCACCTTCTTGAGTCAACACATTCAACAGTTTGCAAATGTTGGGAAAAATTATGGATGGACGAATGAAAGAACAAACGAATGAATGAACAAGTATAATAAGTAGTTGGAAGATTCATGCAGCTACTAATGAATACATACAGCACACCCTATCAACAGGTTCCGTTCCTGTTTGGCTAAACATTCCACTGGCAGAGATTTTGAACATGGCTTGGTTGTTGGTGCCACACATGGTATTTTCAGCATCTCGGAAACAAACACTCTCCTGGCATTCTCATACACTACACTAGAGGTTACACAGAATGGTGCAATAAACAAAATCCACCAATTCAGTGGCAGTTCTTTGTGTAAAAACACCTTGGTAATGAGAGAGGTGAGAGGGAAATGGTCAGACTTGTTAAAGCTTGCAGGAAGGACACAAAGTGCAAAAATAATAGTTCAGTACAACAGTGCTCTACACAATATCTGCTCTGAATGCATAACTCATCCACCCTTGATGTTGTTCTGGAGGCAAAAGTGGTCCCAGTACATATTAATTATATATTAAGTACATTAAGTACATATTATCGGGGCTTATACAGAAAATCTGTTCATCGGGATTAAATGAAAAAAAGTGCCAGGAAAAAGCAGCAGAATCCTGCACATACTGCTCACCATGCAGCACGACGGTGCCCCTTTGCAATGCCCTGAGATCGCCACCTCCACGTCCATTTGCCGCTGCCCCCTGTGTTACCATGGAGATTGTGACATTGCTTGCTTTGTGTTTGATCTCAGGCTTGTTGTCTCAAAGTGACCATTTTGCTGTAGGGAATGGCAGCTTGGGGACTGTATAATTACAAAGCCCTTTTCATTTTATTGTACTTTGATAATAAATGTAGTACAAGGACATATATTTGGTTTTAAAACTGGTAGGGATCAAATCAGCCCTGACTCCCCACCCCCCTAAACACACACTGTACTCCCACAATATTGGTAGGGACATGTCCCTACCATCTTTACCCAAATCTGTGCCTTTGATATACTAAATCATTTATGCATTCCCAGTTGCCCAGTAAGTGAATGTTCTGGTATAAGTTGAACAAATATATATATTGTTTACAAAAAGTTGGACCCTTTGGAATTTGTGTGTCAAGATTTGTGCCTGTCTGTCAGCTAAAACTCAAAAGAATTAGGTTCATTGAACATGACAATGATCCAGAACACAGGAGAAAATCAACAACAAATTGGGTTAAACACCGACCCCAGCCTCACTGAAATGCTGCACTGTGATTTGAAGAAGACCATTCAAGCAAGACATCCTGAAAATACACACGCCTCTGAATAGAGGAATAGGCTAAAATACATCTGAAACACTAAACAGGTGTGATAATCAACAACAGAAAGCTTTTTGTTTAGGTTTGCTGACTTTCTAAATATTAGGGTGCATGCATTGTGATGAGTTGGTACCCATCCTGGTTTACTCCCTACCTTCCTACCCTGTGCTGTAGCTTCTGGGATAGGCTCCAGACCCCTGCAACCCTGCATAGGACCAGTGGGTACAGAGAATGGATGGAAGGATACAGGTTTCATCCATGACCTTGATTGTTTTTTCAATAAAAATATGGCAATGTAAAATGTTGTGAATACTGTTTGCTAAACAAGTATTTATTATAATGACATAAATGAAGATCAGGTCATATTCATGTAGAAATCCAAAGAACGACAAGTAGCTCACAAACTTTTCTCCCAACTATAGAAATGTTCACTATTTAAAGCACATCGCTGTGTTTGTACACTTTGTATTGCTGTTTGTTTTGTAGGCTTTGCTGCAAGCCAAATCTGTAGTTCATTTATAATTAAAGATTTATTGAAAATCAACCAGTTCTGTAGTACATAACAAACTACACCTGAAGTGAGAATGGAGAAGAAAATCCAATTTCTTTTCCATCCAGATTTGTCTTGACGGATCCCAGACAGGAGCTGCCGGAGTGCTGGGTGGGGGACAAACCCTCCACAATAGATTAATTCAAACAGAAGCTAAATGACAGTGACGGTCAACAAGTGGAGTAACAGAAAGATGAAAAAGAGGATGTTTGGTTTTCAAATAACAACCTACTGGGAGTACATGAGCAACAGATTTTACGACTAAAGTCTTCTAAATCTTCAGATGGGAAACTGTAGCTTTTATAATCAGTGAAATGTGGATGGGTAACAATGATGAACTACTAGACAGATCTGTCATCCTGTACAAGTGAAAGATTATGAAGCAGATTCACATAGACTCCTTTCCAAGTTGGTACTTTAAATTTTAACTGACACCTGCAGGTTTGGGGTTTGAATCCCGCTCTTAGTATGTGAGGTTTGTGGATGCTCATCCTAAGACATACAGCAAGACTAAGTGGTGTTTGTGTGTATGTGGCTTGCAATGAACTTGCATCTTGTTCCGCCTCTTTTGACCTTTCGATTTGGACTCTGCTCCAGGCATTGCTCTGCCCCGTTCTCCTTTTTTGACTAAATGCCACGCTGACAACTTTGAGTTTTGGATTCTGTTTTGGCTCTGGTGAATAAAACTCTGCACATGGACCTTGGCCTGATTCATCACACCCAGCTAGGATCAACTGCTACGCTCCACCCTGCACTGTCTGAACTAGGCTCCAGGCTCCCTGACAACCCTGACCAGGATAAGCGCCCACAAGATGGATGGATGGTATTACAATGAGAAAAAACATGAACCGATGTGGCAAGTCCATCCATCTTCCAGCCACTTATTCGCACAGGGTTACAGTCTGCCTGGAGCCTATTCCAGGAAGCCCAGGGCATGGGAACAGCCTGGATGGGATGCCAGTCAAAGTAGTAAGAGGTGTAGCTGTATGTTAGATGTTTTACTGTTTTTTGGAGAAATATGGTAAATAAAAAAAGAAAACACAAGTGTGGGAGGGGTGGCCATCTTGATAGAGGAATTACGGTAAGCAGCGTGCTACATCAATTTAATTCACCTGTACCTTGCTTCATGATTTCATAATACACATTGTTTCTGTCTTGCCCCTACTCAACACTCACCTGGCTACCTATTTCCCATTCCGTCATTTCTGTGATTTTTATTCCCCTTAGTTCGCGTCCTATTTTCTCGCACTGGTCCCATTATTGTAAGCTTAGCACCCCAAGCCAGTTTCCCATACACATCCCCAAGCCAGTGGTTCTGATCTCCATGTGTCCTGCATATTTACAATATACCGTTGCTATGTCCACAGTATGGTACCCCACCTTGGCATACTTTATCTTCACAGAGCCTTCAATAGGCTCTTTTCTGATAATCAATAAATGAAATGTGCATCTCACAGGTTAATAATCTAAACCTCTGATCCTTATGGAAATGCATAAACACTATGTGGTAAATGAGACAAGCGATACTATAATCTTGATTTTCAGTGACAGAAAATATACGGTAGTTAATTCTTATAACACCTAATGGTGAGAAGTACTATCAGTATGTCTGTCATATTATTTCCATGCAATTCATTACTGCAAAAAGTCACATCAAGATCATGAATAAAATAATATTACTGCAGGCAGCATGTTGACACTATGACTGTATTTGTTGTCATACTCAACATGGGGCGTGTATCACAAAGTGAGATTTGTTGGTTAGCTAGATAACTTGTCGGTTTTAAGGTAGCCAAGTTTAAAAGGACTTTGTCTTCGTTCATTTACATTTACATGTATGTATTTTACAGTAGACTTAGCAGAGTGTCGCCCATTTGGTGGTTTGTCTAGTACAGGGAGATTTGGAAAATGTTTTATTATTCTCTTTTCTTTAGCACCTCCCATGCAACCTTTCTTAGTGGAGAAACTACCCATCTGCTGGAACATGTTATAACATCTGCTGTATATAAGTAATTGTAAATAGTTCTTTAAGCATTAAAAGAACAGAACTTTATCCGGCTATGGCTACTCAGCTCTGTTCCCCTCTGACCTGCACGACATGTTTATGTCACCTGACCCAGGGCAGGTATCATAACATAGACACCGCTTACCTAACTGCATGTCTATGGATTGTAGGACGAAGCCAGAGTACCCGAAGGATATCCACCAGAACATGCAAATTCCAAAAAGAGAGAGCAGCAGTGGGATTGAAACCTCCACCCCGGAGGTGTGAGGCTGTACTGTGAACAGCTGAGCTACCAGCACTTTGTTTCAACAGAAAAACTCATTATTTCATTTTTACACAGTGTTAAACGATGTCCCTTTGAACCATATATTCTCATGACAAGTTTCTGAACATTAGTTGTCAAGATTATGGCGAGAAAAACACCACCTACAAACAAGAAGATGTTATCTTCAGGCCTACAACAAACAATTTCTATATTTATAAAAGAAATCTAAAGGGAGTTTTTGCAGTTACTTTATGCATTACTTTTCTGCACCTGGCTCCCAATAATTTTGACAACGAGGACATTTTCTGCTCTCGGAAAATGCTGGCTATCCTTCAGGGAAACTTTTGTCAGATCATCCATATTTTAGCAGACCATTTCTCACTATAGAGCTGTTTGTGTACCAAATAGGTATTTGTTTACAGTATTATTCACAATAAGTTTGGTAGTTGCAAGTTCAGTGTAAATAGAAATACAATAGCCTGTATTTAACTAATGCTTAGGTTTAACAAATGACCCCCTTGGACCCAGTGACACTGACTATGAGAAATGACTCGGAAATCTTTGCTAGAAACTCATCACTGGACGATTCCTTTCACTGATGATTTGGTTAGTCAGTCAACTGTCGGTTTTATGATATATGGCCTGTAGTGTTTTATAATAGCAAAGATTCTTCCACATCCTTGCTCCATAAAACCTCTTGTCTTTTTCTCTGCTGGAGTGTATTTATCTACATTGATCGGCCACGACAGGCATTTATATATAAATGCAAACTAACCCTGTCATCAGAAATAGCAACCATTTCACCTCATAATGACAGCATTTTTCCTGAGCAATTTGTTCATTTTTGAAGGTATTGTTACCCTAGTCTATTTTAATTTTATTTTTTATTCAAATACCTGAGAATTTAGAAGATGGTGCTTTATATGTCTAGCTCAAGAGTTCAGGGAGTAATTTTCATTTACCCTTACACCGAGAAACTGTTTTTTTCTCTTCCAGTTTTGAATCTTTCTGTTTAATCTACATAAAAGCTACTGGACTAACAGCTAGTGCTCTACTTACCATTGAAAGATGCATTTTCTAAGGGTATTCATATATTTTATATGCTAATTCAACAATACATACAATGTGGCAGGCCAAAGATACATATAAAATAGATACACAGGCAATATTTGCACAAGATGGGACACATAAAAAAAAGAAAAACAATGACTAGTGTTACGCACGTCAGAATAGCCCTTCTTATGCCAGACAGAATGCAATCAAACCTGCATTAGTGTTTCCTGCCACAGAGAGAAGTTAGACTGTCCGTGTAAGACCTACGTGCCCCTGTTCCAAACGTTCTTTCATTTTGTTTAGTTTAGAAAAGAAACTTGATCAAAAGTTTCCGAAGTTTACTTCGGTTTGTGAGTATTTTGAAAATCTCCTCATGGCACCGACGCAATTGTCTTTAGGCAATTTTACCAAAATGCATTTTCTACCAATAAATAATGAATATTGGGCTAGGAAGAAATTATAATTTGCTGGATCAGAATCACAAGTCAATCCCAGGTCGAAGAACCATGGAACTTAATCAACAACAGAGCCAGAGATTCCGTTTTGCCCTTATGATATGATCACATAACTGCACAGAACCAAAACATGTCACTGTGTTCCAAGGCCACACTTAAATTTCAATCAATGAGAAGGCTTTTATGAATTTATGAAAGATATCCTTTAAAAATATATGCAAGTCAGCTACATGTATGAAAATTAAACTCACTGAATTATTTTCAAGGCGTCTCCCCAGCTTTTTTTCTCTGCTGACCCTGATGTGGATGTCTTTATTCCTCTCTTCCATCTCTGCTAAGTTCATCTCCACTTCCATGCCAAAATAAAGTCCCAGTTCCCTTTTGCCATCACTGTGTCATGTGGTCCTATTTGCTGACTCCTATGAACTGGATTTAGCACTTAAACTCCATCAATAGGAGCGGCACGGCTATTTATCAGTGGCTAGCACTGTTGCCTGACATCGGCAGCATTGGGGGTTTGTCGATGAATGTTCTCTCTATGAATGTTCTCCCCAGTTCACATGTGGTTCAGGCTAACTGGTATCTCTAAATTACATTTTCTTATTTAGCAGGCTCTCTTATCCAAAGCAACACACCATTAAGAAAGCTGGGTCAGCTTGTCCAATTTGAAATAAGGGCCCAACAATGAGACCATTCCTTTTAAAAAGGGCCACACACAGCCACCATATTTACCCAAATTATCCATAGTGTATGACTGAGTGTGTGCATGTGTGTGTATATGGGGGGGTATGTATATATTACATGGTGGAGACAAAAATGCGTTATTTTGATATTGTGGGGACCATTTTTTTCAGTCCCCACAAGGCGAAACTCTGTAACTGTGATGAAAAAACTAACAATGTAAAAAGTCTTCTATTTTGTTTGGTTACTTATGGTTAAGGTTAGGGCTGGGTAGGAGTTCAGGGTATCATTGTTGGCATTAGGGTTTTTCCTACAGAAGTGAATGGACACTCTCCACAAAAATATGAATACAAATGTGTTTGTGTGTGTGTGTGTGCGCGTGTGTGTGTAGAGTTAATCAAAACTCCTATGGAACACTGGCATCCAGTCTAAGATGCACCTTGCTGACATAGTGTGCCCTGTACTGCATGGGATATGCTCCAGGACACCCTGCATCCCTGACCAGGATAATTGGTGGAAGAACAAGAAATCTAGATAGTTAACACTGCACTGGCAAACTAAATTATCGTCACTTCAGCTTCATTTTCCAGAGATAATATTAACGAACATTCTGAAAAAATATATCATTAAACTTTCCAATTTTCAAAATGACGTTTCTACAGCATAGCCCGCAACCAATCTCAGCAATAATTAATATGCTACGTGGTCCACAGTGCTTCTCCTCGTTATATGTTGGGTGGAAATGAGCGAAAAGTAGGGCCAAAGAACGCCAGAATGTCCACAGCGTACAACGAAGACCACCGTAATAACATCACAGAGACTAATTCTATCAAATGCCCGTGGCAAACCAGATCGAAAGCGGAAAAGAAAGCCTCTAAGCGGATCAATGCATATGTAATGTGCGGGTAGTGTCATTTACATAACTATTAACTTATTAAATTACCCGCTAACAGTACACCCATTCCTCATCCAATGAAACATGCACTCGCCGCCCTTTCATTTCCATCTTGCAAAGTTTCACGACGCAGCTTTTAAACAGAAAGTCGTGCAGCGCAAACGATCGCTGGGCGTTGGACAGGCATTCGAAAGCGCAGCGGCTGACGGATCAGCTCTGACAGCTATTAAACAGCAGGCGACAGAGATAAGTGGGGTCAGTGTAAAATATGATTAAAAGAAAGCTTTGGCGCTCGGCTTTGATTTAAGGGAACATGCAACAAACAATCCATCTTCGGAAGCCTCTCTGTTACGCAGACTGGGTCAGCTACTTTTGAACAAAGACGTGAACGAAACTGCACAATAAGGAAAACCCAGAACAGCGGTGTGTGAAAAACAAATAAGACTGAGTCTGGGCATTTATGAAATATGCTTTACACCCCGCAATTATTAGACCAAAGGAAAGCTAATTTAAAACGGCTCTAATGTGTTGTACAAGGGCATGTCTTGCATAACACCATTGTCCTGATCAATAAATACATTCCAATAAGTAGCTGGGGAGAAACTTTATTTTATTTTATTAAATATGCTGTATAAAATACAATGACATATTCAGAGGATGTCAATAAAGCGATAAATTACTAACTAACATTGACAATTAACAGGACAACATAGCCTAATTTTAGAAACAGATTAGGTCTATAGAGACCTCAATAATCATTGACAGTGAATTCATTTACATTTTAAAATTAATTAGTTTTTCTATTTGAAGTATAAGATTTAAACATTCGTGGGACATATGCTTGTAAAGTTTTTATTTCATTTTAAATCACATAACATAACCAATACTGATATAAATACAAACATAAATCAAATAATAACTCGCTTCACAAAAACCTATAAAAGCAGTTATGTTGGATTCTACTGTGATCACTATGCAGTGATTATATTTATTTACACCTTTCAAAATTATTCAGATACATTTACTTCTTAAAATTGTGTATTCACAGTGGCCCAGTGTTTAGCAGTGTAGCCTCACACTTCCAGGGTTGGCGATGTAAATCCCACTGTCACGACCGGGCTGGCGGCGAGCAGGGAAGTAGGCGAGCGAGCCCAGGTTGCGGGGAAAGCAGGGTTTATTGCGGGGAGACAGG